>JANJGN010000334.1:0-630809 GCA_026770705.1 Isurus oxyrinchus | reverse complement strand
CATTGAAAAACAACAACATCCTCAAAATTGAAAAACACCAACAAATTCAACAACAACCCCAACATTTAAAAACAACAACAACCTCAACATTGAAAAAACAACAACAACCTCAACATTGAAAAACACCAACAAATTCAACAACAACCTCAACATTGAAAAACAACAACAAACTCAACATTGAAAAACACCAACAAATTCAACAACTTCCTCAACATTGAAAAACAACAACAACCTCAACATTGAAAAACACCAACAAATTCAACAAAAACTTCAACATTGAAAAACACCAGCAAATTCAACAACAACCTCGAAATTGAAAAACACCAACAAATTCAACAACAACTTCAACATTGAAAAACACCAACAAATTCAACAACAACCTCGACATTGAAAAACACCATCAAATTCAACAACAACCTCAACATTGAAAAACACCAACAACCTCAAAATTGAAAAAAAACCAACAAATTCAACAACTACCTCAACATTTAAAAACAACAACAACCTCAACATTGAAACACACCAACAAATTCAACAACAACCTCATCATTGAAAAACACCAACAAATTAAACAACAACCTCAACATTGAAAAACACCAACAAACTCAACAACAACCTCAACATTAAAAAACAACAACAACCTCAACATTGAAAAACACCAACAAATTCAACAACAACCTCAACATTGAAAAACACCAACAAATTCAACAACAAACTCAAGGTTGAAAAACACCAACAAATTCAACAACCTCAACATTGAAAAACAACAACAACCTCAACATTGAAAAACACCAACAAATTCAACAACAAACTCAACATTGAAAACGACCAACAAATTCAACAACAACCTCAACATTGAAAAACAACAACAACCTCAACATTGAAAAACACCAACAAATTCAACAACAACCTCAACATTGAAAAACAACAACAACCTCAACATTGAAAAACACCAGCAAATTCAACAACAACCTCAACATTGAAAAACAACAACAAACTCAACATTGAAAAACACCAACAAATTCAACAACAACCTCAACATTGAAAAACAACAAAAACCTCAACATTGAAAAACACGAACAAATTCAACAACAACCTCAACATTGAAAAACACCAACAAATTCAACAACAACCTCAGCATTGAAAAACAACAACAACCTCAACGTTGAAAAACACCTACAAATTCAACAACAACCTCAACATTGAAAAACAACAACAACCTCAACATTGAAAAACACCAACAAATTCAACAACAACTTCAACATTGAAAAACACCAACAAATTCAACAACAGCCTCAACATTGAAAAACAACAACAACCTCAACATTGAAAAACACCAACAAATTCAACAACAACTTCAACTTTGAAAAACAACAACAACCTCATCATGGAAAAAACACCAACAAATTCAACAACAACCTCAACATTGAAAAACAACAACATCCTCAAAATTGAAAAACACCAACAAATTCAACAACAACCCCAACATTTGAAAACAACAACAACCTCAACATTGAAAAACAACAACAACCTCAACATTGAAAAACACCAACAATTTCAACAACAACCTCAACATTGAAAAACAACAACAACCTCAACATTGAAAAACACCAACAAATTCAATAACAACCTCAACATTGAAAAACACCAACAAATTCAACAACAACCTCAGCATTGAAAAACAACAACAACCTCAACATTGAAAAACACCAACAAATTCAACATCCTCAACATTGAAAAACAACAACAACCTCAACATTGAAAAACACCAACAAATTCAACAACAACCTCAACAATGAAAAACAACAACAAACTCAACATTGAAAAACACCAACAAATTCAACAACAACCTCAACATTGAAAAACAACAAAAACCTCAACATTGAAAAACACCATCAAATTCAACAACAACCTCAACATTGAAAAACACCAACAAATTCAACAACAACCTCAGCATTGAAAAACAACAACAACCTCAACATTGAAAAACACCAACAAATTCAACAACAACCTCAACATTGAAAAACAACAACAACCTCAACATTGAAAAACACCAACAAATTCAACAACAACTTCAACATTGAGAAACACTAACAAATTCAACAACAACCTCGAAATTGAAAAACACCAACAAATTCAACAACAGCCTCAACATTGAAAAACAACAACAACCTCAACATTGAAAAACACCAACAAATTCAACAACAACCTCAACTTTGAAAAACAACAACAACCTCATCATGGAAAAACACCAACAAATTCAACAACAACCTCAACATTGAAAAACAACAACATCCTCAAAATTGAAAAACACCAACAAATTCAACAACAACCCCAACATTTAAAAACAACAACAACCTCAACATTGAAAAACAACAACAACCTCAACATTGAAAAACACCAACAAATTCAACAACAACCTCAACATTGAAAAACAACAACAACCTCAACATTGAAAAACACCAACAAATTCAACAACAACCTCAACATTGAAAAACAACAACAACCTCAACATTGAAAAACACCAACAAATTCAATAACAACCTCAACATTGAAAAACACCAACAAATTCAACAACAACCTCAGCATTGAAAAACAACAACAACCTCAACATTGAAAAACACCAACAAATTCAAAAACTTCCTCAACATTGAAAAACAACAACAACCTCAACATTGAAAAACACCAACAAATTCAACAAAAACTTCAACATTGAAAAACACCAACAAATTCAACAACAACCTCGAAATTGAAAAACACCAACAAATTCAACAACAACTTCAACATTGAAAAACACCAACAAATTCAACAACAACCTCGACATTGAAAAACACCATCAAATTCAACAACAACCTCAACATTGAAAAACACCAACAACCTCAAAATTGAAAAAACACCAACAAATTCAACAACAACCTCAACATTTAAAAACAACAACAACCTCAACATTGAAACACACCAACAAATTCAACAACAACCTCAACATTGAAAAACACCAACAAATTAAACAACAACCTCAACATTGAAAAACACCAACAAACTCAACAACAACCTCAACATTGAAAAACAACAACAACCTCAACATTGAAAAACACCAACAAATTCAACAACAACCTCAACATTGAAAAACACCAACAAATTCAACAACGAACTCAAAATTGAAAAACACCAACAAATTCAACAACCTCAACATTGAAAAACAACAACAACCTCAACATTGAAAAACACCAAAAAATACAACAACAACCTCAACATTGAAAACCACCAGCAAATTCAACAACAACCTGAACATTGAAAAACAACAACAACCTCAACATTGAAAAACACCAACAAATTCAACAACAACCTCAACATTGAAAAACAACAACAACCTCAACATTGAAAAACACCAACAAATTCAACAACAACCTCAACATTGAAAAACAACAACAAACTCAACATTGAAAAACACCAACAAATTCAACAACAACCTCAACATTGAAAAACAACAAAAACCTCAACATTGAAAAACACCAACAAATTCAACAACAACCTCAACATAGAAAAACACCAACAAATTCAACAACAACCTCAGCATTGAAAAACAACAACAACCTCAACATTGAAAAACACCAACAAATTCAACAACAACCTCAACATTGAAAAACAACAACAACCTCAACATTGAAAAAGACCAACAAATTCAACAACAACTTCAACATTGAGAAACACTAACAAATTCAACAACAACCTCGAAATTGAAAAACACCAACAAATTCAACAACAGCCTCAACATTGAAAAACAACAACAACCTCAACATTGAAAAACACCAACAAATTCAACAACAACCTCAACTTTGAAAAACAACAGCAACCTCATCATGGAAAAACACCAACAAATTCAACAACAACCTCAACATTGAAAAACAACAACATCCTCAAAATTGAAAAACACCAACAAATTCAACAACAACCCCAACATTTAAAAACAACAACAACCTCAACATTGAAAAACAACAACAACCTCAACATTGAAAAACACCAACAAATTCAACAACAACCTCAACATTGAAAAACAACAACAAACTCAACATTGAAAAACACCAACAAATTCAACAACAACCTCAACATTGAAAAACAACAACAACCTCAACATTGACAAACACCAACAAATTCAACAACAACTTCAACATTGAAAAACACCAACAAATTCAACAACAACCTCAACATTGAAAAACAACAACAACCTCAACATTGAAAAACACCAACAAATTCAACAACAACCTCAACATTGAAAAACAACAACAACCTCAACTTTGAAAAACACCAACAAATTCAACAACAACCTCAACATTGAAAAACAACAAATTCAATAACAACCTCAACATTGAAAAACACCAACAAATTCAACAACAACCTCAACATTGAAAAACAACAACAACCTCAAGATTGAAAAACACCAACAGATTCAACAATAACCTCAACATTGAAAAACAACATCAACCTCAACATTGAAAAACACCAACAAATTCAACAACAACCTCAACATTGAAAAACACCAACAAATTCAACAACAACCTCAACATTGAAAAACAACAACAACCTCAACATTGAAAAACACCAACAAATTCAACAACAACCTCAACATTGAAATACAACAACAAACTCAACATTGAAAAACACCAACAAATTCAACAACAACCTCAACATTGAAAAACACCAACAAATTCAACAACAACCTCAGCATTGAAAAACAACAACAACCTCAACATTGAAAAACACCAACAAATTCAAAAACAACCTCAACATTGAAAAACAACAACAACCTCAACATTGAAAAACACCAACAAATTCAACAACAACCTCAGCATTGAAAAACAACAACAACCTCAACATTGAAAAACACCAACAAATTCAACAACATCCTCAACATTGAAAAACAACAACAACCTCAACATTGAAAAACACCAACAAATTCAACAAAAACTTCAACATTGAAAAACACCAACAAATTCAACAACAACCTCGAAATTGAAAAACACCAACAAATTCAACAACAACTTCAACATTGAAAAACACCAACAAATTCAACAACAACCTCGACATTGAAAAACACCATCAAATTCAACAACAACCTCAACATTGAAAAACACCAACAACCTCAAAATTGAAAAAACACCAACAAATTCAACAACAACCTCAACATTTAAAAACAACAACAACCTCAACATTGAAACACACCAACAAATTCAACAACAACCTCAACATTGAAAAACACCAACAAATTAAACAACAACCTCAACATTGAAAAACACCAACAAACTCAACAACAACCTCAACATTGAAAAACAACAACAACCTCAACATTGAAAAACACCAACAAATTCAACAACAACCTCAACATTGAAAAACACCAACAAATTCAACAACAAACTCAAAATTGAAAAAGACCAACAAATTCAACAACCTCAACATTGAAAAACAACAACAACCTCAACATTGAAAAACACCAACAAATTCAACAACAACCTCAACATTGAAAACCACCAGCAAATTCAACAACAACCTCAACATTGAAAAACAACAACAACATCAACATTGAAAAACACCAACAAATTCAACAACAACCTCAACATTGAAAAACAACAACAACCTCAACATTGAAAAACACCAACAAATTCAACAACAACCTCAACATTGAAAAACAACAACAAACTCAACATTGAAAAACACCAACAAATTCAACAACAACCTCAACATTGAAAAACAACAAAAACCTCAACATTGAAAAACACCAACAAATTCAACAACAACCTCAACATTGAAAAACACCAACAAATTCAACAACAACGTCAGCATTGAAAAACAACAACAACCTCAACATTGAAAAACACCAACAAATTCAACAACAACATCAACATTGAAAAACAACAACAACCTCAACATTGAAAAACACCAACAAATTCAACAACAAACTCAACTTTGAAAACGACCAACAAATTCAACAACAACCTCAACATTGAAAAACAACAACAACCTCAACATTAAAAAACACCAACAAATTCAACAACAACCTCAACATTGAAAAACAACAACAACCTCAACATTGAAAAACACCAGCAAATTCAACAACAACCTCAACATTGAAAAACAACAACAAACTCAACATTGAAAAACACCAACAAATTCAACAACAACCTCAACATTGAAAAACAACAAAAACCTCAACATTGAAAAACACCAACAAATTCAACAACAACCTCAACATTGAAAAACACCAACAAATTCAACAACAACCTCAGCATTGAAAAACAACAACAACCTCAACATTGAAAAACACCAACAAATTCAACAACAACCTCAACATTGAAAAACAACAACAACCTCAACATTGAAAAACACCAACAAATTCAACAACAACTTCAACATTGAGAAACACTAACAAATTCAACAACAACCTCGAAATTGAAAAACACCAACAAATTCAACAACAGCCTCATCATTGAAAAACAACAACAACCTCAACATGAAAAACACCAACAAATTCAACAACAACCTCAACTTTGAAAAACAACAACAACCTCATCATGGAAAAACACCAACAAATTCAACAACAACCTCAACATTGAAAAACAACAACATCCTCAAAATTGAAAAACACCAACAAATTCAACAACAACCCCAACATTTAAAAACAACAACAACCTCAACATTGAAAAACAACAACAACCTCAACATTGAAAAACACCAACAAATTCAACAACAACCTCAGCATTGAAAAACAACAACAACCTCAACATTGAAAAACACCAACAAATTCAACAACATCCTCAACATTGAAAAACAACAACAACCTCAACATTGAAAAACACCAACAAATTCAACAACAACCTCAACATTGAAAAACAACAACAAACTCAACATTGAAAAACACCAACAAATTCAACAACAACCTCAACATTGAAAAACAACAAAAACCTCAACATTGAAAAACACCAACAAATTCAACAACAACCTCAACATTGAAAAACACCAACAAATTCAACAACAACCTCAGCATTGAAAAACAACAACAACCTCAACATTGAAAAACACCAACAAATTCAACAACAACCTCAACATTGAAAAACAACAACAACCTCAACATTGAAAAACACCAACAAATTCAACAACAACTTCAACATTGAGAAACACTAACAAATTCAACAACAACCTCGAAATTGAAAAACACCAACAAATTCAACAACAGCCTCAACATTGAAAAACAACAACAACCTCAACATTGAAAAACACCAACAAATTCAACAACAACCTCAACTTTGAAAAACAACAACAACCTCATCATGGAAAAACACCAACAAATTCAACAACAACCTCAACATTGAAAAACAACAACATCCTCAAAATTGAAAAACACCAACAAATTCAACAACAACCCCAACATTTAAAAACAACAACAACCTCAACATTCAAAAACAACAACAACCTCAACATTGAAAAACACCAACAAATTCAAAAACTTCCTCAACATTGAAAAACAACAACAACCTCAACATTGAAAAACACCAACAAATTCAACAAAAACTTCAACATTGAAAAACAACAACAAATTCAACAACAACCTCGAAATTGAAAAACACCAACAAATTCAACAACAACTTCAACATTGAAAAACACCAACAAATTCAACAACAACCTCGACATTGAAAAACACCATCAAATTCAACATCAACCTCAACATTGAAAAACACCAACAACCTCAAAATTGAAAAAACACCAACAAATTCAACAACAACCTCAACATTTAAAAACAACAACAACCTCAACATTGAAACACACCAACAAATTCAACAACAACCTCAACATTGAAAAACACCAACAAATTAAACAACAACCTCAACATTGAAAAACACCAACAAACTCAACAACAACCTCTACATTGAAAAACAACAACAACCTCAACATTGAAAAACACCAACAAATTCAACAACAACCTCAACATTGAAAAACACCAACAAATTCAACAACAAACTCAAAATTGAAAAACACCAACAAATTCAAAAACCTCAACATTGAAAAACAACAGCAACCTCAACATTGAAAAACACCAAAAAATTCAACAACAACCTCAACATTGAAAACCACCAGCAAATTCAACAACAACCTCAACATTGAAAAACAACAACAACCTCAACATTGAAAAACACCAACAAATTCAACAACAACCTCAACATTGAAAAACAACAACAACCTCAACATTGAAAAACACCAACAAATTCAACAACAACCTCAACATTGAAAAACAACAACAACCTCAACATTGAAAAACACCAACAAATTCAACAACAACCTCAACATTGAAAAACAACAACAAACTCAACATTGAAAAACACCAACAAATTCAACAACAACCTCAACATTGAAAAACAACAACAACCTCAACATTGAAAAACACCGACAAATTCAACAATAACCTCAACATTGAAAAACAACAACTACCTGAACATTGAAAAACAACAACAACCTCAACATTGAAAAACACCAACAAATTCAAAAACTTCCTCAACATTGAAAAACAACAACAACCTCAACATTGAAAAACACCAACATATTCAACAAAAACTTCAACATTGAAAAACACCAACAAATTCAACAACAACCTCGAAATTGAAAAACACCAACAAATTCAACAACAACTTCAACATTGAAAAACACCAACAAATTCAACAACAACCTCGACATTGAAAAACACCATCAAATTCAACAACAACCTCAACATTGAAAAACACCAACAACCTCAAAATTGAAAAAACACCAACAAATTCAACAACAACCTCAACATTTAAAAACAACAACAACCTCAACATTGAAACACACCAACAAATTCAACAACAACCTCAACATTGAAAAACACCAACAAATTAAACAACAACCTCAACATTGAAAAACACCAACAAACTCAACAACAACCTCTACATTGAAAAACAACAACAACCTCAACATTGAAAAACACCAACAAATTCAACAACAACCTCAACATTGAAAAACACCAACAAATTCAACAACAAACTCAAAATTGAAAAACACCAACAAATTCAAAAACCTCAACATTGAAAAACAACAACAACCTCAACATTGAAAAACACCAAAAAATTCAACAACAACCTCAACATTGAAAACCACCAGCAAATTCAACAACAACCTCAACATTGAAAAACAACAACAACCTCAACATTGAAAAACACCAACAAATTCAACAACAACCTCAACATTGAAAAACAACAACAACCTCAACATTGAAAAACACCAACAAATTCAACAACAATCTCAACATTGAAAAACAACAACAAACTCAACATTGAAAAACACCAACAAATTCAACAACAACCTCAACATTGAAAAACAACAAAAACCTCAACATCGAAAAACACCAACAAATTCAACAACAACCTCAACATTGAAAAACACCAACAAATTCAACAACAACCTCAGCATTGAAAAACAACAACAACCTCAACATTGAAAAACACCAACAAATTCAACAACAACCTCAACATTGAAAAACAACAACAACCTCAACATTGAAAAAGACCAACAAATTCAACAACAACTTCAACATTGAGAAGCACTAACAAATTCAACAACAACCTCGAAATGAAAAACACCAACAAATTCAACAACAGCCTCAACATTGAAAAACAACAACAACCTCAACATTGAAAAACACCAACAAATTCAACAACAACCTCAACTTTGAAAAACAACAACAACCTCATCATGGAAAAACACCAACAAATTCAACAACAACCTCAACATTGAAAAACAACAACATGCTCAAAATTGAAAAACACCAACAAATTCAACAACAACCCCAACATTTAAAAACAACAACAACCTCAACATTGAAAAACAACAACAACCTCAACATTGAGAAACACCAACAAATTCAACAACAACCTCAACATTGAAAAACAACAACAAACTCAACATTGAAAAACACCAACAAATTCAACAACAACCTCAACATTTAAAAACAACAACAACCTCAACATTGAAACACACCAACAAATTCAACAACAACCTCAACATTGAAAAACACCAACAAACAAAACAACAACCTCAACATTGAAAAACAACAACAACCTCAACTTTGAAAAACACCAACAAATTCAACAACCTCAACATTGAAAAACACCAACAAATTCAACAACAAACTCAAGATTGAAAAACACCAACAAATTCAACAACCTCAACATTGAAAAACAACAACAACCTCAACATTGAAAAACACCAACAAATTCAACAACAACCTCAACATTGAAAACCACCAACAAATTCAACAACAACCTCAACATTGAAAAACAACAACAACCTCAACATGGAAAAACACCAACAAATTCAACAACAACCTCAACATTGAAAAACAACAACAACCTCAACATTGAAAAACACCAACAAATTCAACAACAACCTCAACATTGAAAAACAACAACAAACTCAACTTTGAAAAACACCAACAAATTCAACAACAACCTCAACATTGAAAAACACCAACAAATTCAACAACAACCTCAACATTGAAAAACACCAACAAATTCAACAACAACCTCAGCATTGAAAAACAACAACAACCTCAACATTGAAAAACACCAACAAATTCAACAACAACCTCAACATTGAAAAACAACAACAACCTCAACATTGAAAAACACCAACAAATTCAACAACAACTTCAACATTGAGAAACACTAACAAATTCAACAACAACCTCGAAATTGAAAAACACCAACAAATTCAACAACAGCCTCAACATTGAAAAACAACAACAACCTCAACATTGAAAAAACACCAACAAATTCAACAACAACCTCAACATTTAAAAACAACAACAACCTCAACATTGAAAAACACCAACAAATTCAACAACAACCTCAACTTTGAAAAACAACAACATCCTCATCATGGAAAAACACCAACAAATTCAACAACAACCTCAACATTGAAAAACAACAACATCCTCAACATTGAAAAACACCAACAAATTCAACAACAACCTCAACATTGAAAAACACCAACAAATTCAACAACAACCTCAACATTGAAAAACAACAACAAACTCAACATTGAAAAACACCAACAAATTCAACAACAACCTCAACATTGAAAAACAACAAAAACCTCAACATTGAAAAACACCAACAAATTCAACAACAACCTCAACATTGAAAAACACCAACAAATTCAACAACAACCTCAGCATTGAAAAACAACAACAACCTCAACATTGAAAAACACCAACAAATTCAACAACAACCTCAACATTGAAAAACAACAACAACCTCAACATTGAAAAACACCAACAAATTCAACAACAACTTCAACATTGAGAAACACTAACAAATTCAACAACAACCTCGAAATTGAAAAACACCAACAAATTCAACAACAGCCTCAACATTGAAAAACAACAACAACCTCAACATTGAAAAACACCAACAAATTCAACAACAACCTCAACTTTGAAAAACAACAACAACCTCATCATGGAAACACACCAACAAATTCAACAACAACCTCAACATTGAAAAACAACAGCATCCTCAAAATTGAAAAACACCAACAAATTCAACAACAACCCCAACATTTAAAAACAACAACAACCTCAACATTGAAAAACAACAACAACCTCAACATTGAAAAACACCAACAAATTCAAAAACTTCCTCAACATTGAAAAACAACAACAACCTCAACATTGAAAAACACCAACAAATTCAACAAAAACTTCAACATTGAAAAACACCAACAAATTCAACAACAACCTCGAAATTGAAAAACACCAACAAATTCAACAACAACTTCAACATTGAAAAACACCAACAAATTCAACAACAACCTCGACATTGAAAAACACCATCAAATTCAACAACAACCTCAACATTGAAAAACACCAACAACCTCAAAATTGAAAAAACACCAACAAATTCAACAACAACCTCAACATTTAAAAACAACAACAACCTCAACATTGAAACACACCAACAAATTCAACAACAACCTCAACATTGAAAAACACCAACAAATTAAACAACAACCTCAACATTGAAAAACACCAACAAACTCAACAACAACCTCTACATTGAAAAACAACAACAACCTCAACATTGAAAAACACCAACAAATTCAACAACAACCTCAACATTGAAACACACCAACAAATTCAACAAGAAACTCAAAATTGAAAAACACCAACAAATTCAACAACCTCAACATTGAAAAACAACAACAACCTCAACATTGAAAAACACCAAAAAATTCAACAACAACCTCAACATTGAAAACCACCAGCAAATTCAACAACAACCTCAACATTGAAAAACAACAACAACCTCAACATTGAAAAACACCAACAAATTCAACAACAACCTCAACATTGAAAAACAACAACAACCTCAACATTGAAAAACACCAACAAATTCAACAACAACCTCAACATTGAAAAACAACAACAAACTCAACATTGAAAAACACCAACAAATTCAACAACAACCTCAACATTGAAAAACAACAAAAACCTCAACATCGAAAAACACCAACAAATTCAACAACAACCTCAACATTGAAAAACACCAACAAATTCAACAACAACCTCAGCATTGAAAAACAACAACAACCTCAACATTGAAAAACACCAACAAATTCAACAACAACCTCAACATTGAAAAACAACAACAACCTCAACATTGAAAAAGACCAACAAATTCAACAACAACTTCAACATTGAGAAGCACTAACAAATTCAACAACAACCTCGAAATGAAAAACACCAACAAATTCAACAACAGCCTCAACATTGAAAAACAACAACAACCTCAACATTGCAAAACACCAACAAATTCAACAACAACCTCA
The DNA here is from genome assembly GCA_026770705.1 of Isurus oxyrinchus. NCBI lineage: Eukaryota > Metazoa > Chordata > Chondrichthyes > Lamniformes > Lamnidae > Isurus > Isurus oxyrinchus. The sequence goes on along the minus strand of JANJGN010000334.1, from coordinate 617,918 downwards.
ACTTTGAAAAACAACAACAACCTCATCATGGAAAAACACCAACAAATTCAACAACAACCTCAACATTGAAAAACAGCAACATCCTCAAAATTGAAAATCACCAACAAATTCAACAACAACCCCAACATTTAAAAACAACAACAACCTCAACATTGAAAAACAACAACAACCTCAACATTGAGAAACACCAACAAATTCAACAACAACCTCAACATTGAAAAACAACAACAAACTCAACATTGAAAAACACCAACAAATTCAACAACAACCTCAACATTTAAAAACAACAACAACCTCAACATTGAAACACACCAACAAATTCAACAACAACCTCAACATTGAAAAACACCAACAAACAAAACAACAACCTCAACATTGAAAAACAACAACAACCTCAACATTGAAAAACACCAACAAATTCAACAACAACCTCAACATTGAAAAACACCAACAAATTCAACAACAAACTCAAGATTGAAAAACACCAACAAATTCAACAACCTCAACATTGAAAAACAACAACAACCTCAACATTGAAAAACACCAACAAATTCAACAACAACCTCAACATTGAAAACCACCAACAAATTCAACAACAACCTCAACATTGAAAAACAACAACAACCTCAACATTGAAAAACACCAACAAATTCAACAACAACCTCAACATTGAAAAACAACAACAACCTCAACATTGAAAAACACCAACAAATTCAACAACAACCTCAACATTGAAAAACAACAACAAACTCAACTTTGAAAAACACCAACAAATTCAACAACAACCTCAACATTGAAAAACACCAACAAATTCAACAACAACCTCAACATTGAAAAACACCAACAAATTCAACAACAACCTCAGCATTGAAAAACAACAACAACCTCAACATTGAAAAACACCAACAAATTCAACAACAACCTCAACATTGAAAAACAACAACAACCTCAACATTGAAAAACACCAACAAATTCAACAACAACTTCAACATTGAGAAACACTAACAAATTCAACAACAACCTCGAAATTGAAAAACACCAACAAATTCAACAACAGCCTCAACATTGAAAAACAACAACAACCTCAACATTGAAAAAACACCAACAAATTCAACAACAACCTCAACATTTAAAAACAACAACAACCTCAACATTGAAAAACACCAACAAATTCAACAACAACCTCAACTTTGAAAAACAACAACAACCTCATCATGGAAAAACACCAACAAATTCAACAACAACCTCAACATTGAAAAACAACAACATCCTCAACATTGAAAAACACCAACAAATTCAACAACAACCTCAACATTGAAAAACACCAACAAATTCAACAACAAACTCAAGATTGAAAAACACCAACAAATTCAACAACCTCAACATTCAAAATCAACAACAACCTCAACATTGAAAAACACCAACAAATTCAACAACAACCTCAACATTGAAAAACAACAACAACCTCAACTTTGAAAAACACCAACAAATGCAACAACAACCTCAACATTGAAAAACAAAAAATTCAATAACAACCTCAACATTGAAAAACACCAACAAATTCAACAACAACCTCAACATTGAAAAACAACAACAACCTCAACATTGAAAAACACCAACAAATTCAACAATAACCTCAACATTGAAAAACAACATCAACCTCAACATTGAAAAACACCAACAAATTCAACAACAACCTCAACATTGAAAAACACCAACAAATTCAACAACAACCTCAACATTTAAAAACAACAACAACCTCAACATTGAAAAACACCAACAAATTCAACAACAACCTCAACATTGAAAAACAACAACAACCTCAACATTGAAAAACACCAACAAATTCAACAACAACCTCAACATTGAAAAACACCAACAAATTCAACAACAACCTCAGCATTGAAAAACAACAACAACCTCAACATAGAAAAACACCAACAAATTCAACAACAACCTCAACATTGAAAAACAACAACAACCTCAACATTGAAAAACACCAACAAATTCAACAAAAACCTCAACATTGAAAAACAACAACAACCTCAACATTGAAAAACACCAACAAATTCAACAATAACCTCAACATTGAAAAACTACATCAACCTCAACATTGAAAAACACCAACAAATTCAACAACAACCTCAACATTGAAAAACACCAACAAATTCATCAACAACCTCAACATTGAAAAACAACAACAACCTCAACATTGAAAAACACCAACAAATTCAACAACAACCTCAACATTGAAAAACAACAACAACCTCAACATTGAAAAACACCAACAAATTCAACAACAACCTCAACATTGAAAAACACCAACAAATTCAACAACAACCTCAGCATTGAAAAACAACAACAACCTCAACATTGAAAAACACCAACAAATTCAACAACAACCTCAACATTGAAAAACAACAACAACCTCAACATTGAAAAACACCAACAAATTCAACAACAACTTCAACATTGAAAAACACCAACAAATTCAACAACAACCTCGAAATTGAAAAACACCAACAAATTCAACAACAACCTCAACATTGAAAAACAACAACAACCTCAACATTGAAAAACACCAACAAATTCAACAACAACCTCAACATTGAAAAACACCAACAAATTCAACAACAACCTCAGCATTGAAAAACAACAACAACCTCAACATATAAAAACACCAACAAATTCAACAACAACCTCAACATTGAAAAACAACAACAACCTCAACATTGAAAAACACCAACAAATTCAACAACAACCTCAACATTGAAAAACAACAACAACCTCAACATTGAAAAACACGAACAAATTCAACAATAACCTCAACATTGAAAAACAACATCAACCTCAACATTGAAAAACACCAACAAATTCAACAACAACCTCAACATTGAAAAACACCAACAAATTCATCAACAACCTCAACATTGAAAAACAACAACAACCTCAACATTGAAAAACACCAACAAATTCAACAACAACCTCAACATTGAAAAACAACAACAACCTCAACATTGAAAAACACCAACAAATTCAACAACAACCTCAACATTGAAAAACACCAACAAATTCAACAACAACCTCAGCATTGAAAAACAACAACAACCTCAACATTGAAAAACACCAACAAATTCAACAACAACCTCAACATTGAAAAACAACAACAACCTCAACATTGAAAAACACCAACAAATTCAACAACAACTTCAACATTGAAAAACACCAACAAATTCAACAACAACCTCGAAATTGAAAAACACCAACAAATTCAACAACAACCTCAACATTGAAAAAGAACAACAACCTCAACATTGAAAAACACCAACAAATTCAACAACAACCTCAACATTGAAAAACACCAACAAATTCAACAACAACCTCAGCATTGAAAAACAACAACAACCTCAACATTGAAAAACACCAACAAATTCAACAACAACCTCAACATTGAAAAACAACAACAACCTCAACATTGAAAAACACCAACAAATTCAACAACAACTTCAACATTGAAAAACACCAACAAATTCAACAACAACCTCGAAATTGAAAAACACCAACAAATTCAACAACAACCTCAACATTGAAAAACAACAACAACCTCAACATTGAAAAACACCAAAAAATTCAACAACAACCTCAACATTGAAAAACAGCAACAGCCTAAACATTGAAAAACACCAACAAATTCAGCAACAACCTCAACATTGAAAAGCACCAACAAATTCAACAACAACCTCAACATTGAAAAACACCAACAAATTCAACAACAAACTCAACAATGAAAATCACCAACAAATTAAACAACAACCTCAACATTGAAAAACAACAACAACCTCAACATTGAAAAACACCAACAAATTCAACAACAACCTCAACATTGAAAAGCACCAACAAATTCAACAACAACCTCAACATTGAAAAACAACAACAACCTCAACATTGAAAAACACCAACAAATTCAACAACCACCTCAACATTGAAAAACAACAACAACCTCAACATTGAAAAACACCAACAAATTCAACAACAACCTCAACATTGAAAAACAACAACAACCTCAACATTGAAAAACACCAACAAATTCAACAACAACCTCAACATTGAAAAACAACAACAACCTCAACATTGAAAAACACCAACAAATTCAATAACCACCTCAACATTGAAAAACACCAACAAATTCAACAACAACCTCAGCATTGAAAAACAACAACAACCTCAACTTTGAAAAACACCAACAAATTCAACAACATCCTCAACATTGAATAACAACAACAACCTCAACATTGAAAAACACCAACAAATTCAACAACAACCTCAACATTGAAAAACAACAACAACCTCAACATTGAAAAACACCAACAAATTCAACAAAAACCTCAACATTGAAAAACAACAACAACCTCAACATTGAAAAACACCAACAAATTCAACAATAACCTCAACATTGAAAAACAACATCAACCTCAACATTGAAAAACACCAACAAATTCAACAACAACCTCAACATTGAAAAACACCAACAAATTCATCAACAACCTCAACATTGAAAAACAACAACAACCTCAACATTGAAAAACACCAACAAATTCAACAACAACCTCAACATTGAAAAACAACAACAACCTCAACATTGAAAAACACCAACAAATTCAACAACAACCTCAACATTGAAAAACACCAACAAATTCAACAACAACCTCAGCATTGAAAAACAACAACAACCTCAATATTGAAAAACACCAACAAATTCAACAACAACCTCAACATTGAAAAACAACAACAACCTCAACATTGAAAAACACCAACAAATTCAACAACAACTGCAACATTGAAAAACACCAACAAATTCAACAACAACCTCGAAATTGAAAAACACCAACAAATTCAACAACAACCTCAACATTGAAAAACAACAACAACCTCAACATTGAAAAACACCAACAAATTCAACAACAACCTCAACATTGAAAAACACCAACAAATTCAACAACAACCTCAACATTGAAAAACAACAACAACCTCAACATTGAAAAACACCAACAAATTCAACAACAACCTCAACATTGAAAAACAACAACAACCTCAACATTGAAAAACACCAACAAATTCAACAATAACCTGAACATTGAAAAACAACATCAACTTCAACATTGAAAAACACCAACAAATTCAACAACAACCTCAACATTGAAAAACACCAACAAATTCATCAACAACCTCAACATTGAAAAACAACAACAACCTTAACATTGAAAAACACCAACAAATTCAACAACAACCTCAACATTGAAAAACAACAACAACCTCAACATTGAAAAACACGAACAAATTCAACAACAACCTCAACATTGAAAAACAACAACAAATTCAACAACAACCTCAGCATTGAAAAACAACAACAACCTCAACTTTGAAAAACACCAACAAATTCAACAACAACCTCAACATTGAAAAACAACAACAACCTCAACATTGAAAAACACCAACAAATTCAACAACAACTTCAACATTGAAAAACACCAACAAATTCAACAACAACCTCGAAATTGAAAAACACCAACAAATTCAACAACAACCTCAACATTGAAAAACAACAACAACCTCAACATTGAAAAACACCAACAAATTCAACAACAACCTCCACATTGAAAAACACCAACAAATTCAAAAACAACCTCAGCATTGAAAAACAACAACAACCTCAACATTGAAAAACACCAACAAATTCAACAACAACCTCAACATTGAAAAACAACAACAACCTCAACATTGAAAAACACCAACAAATTCAACAACAACTTCAACATTGAAAAACACCAACAAATTCAACAACAACCTCGAAATTGAAAAACACCAACAAATTCAACAACAACCTCAACATTGAAAAACAACAACAACCTCAACATTGAAAAACACCAACAAATTCAACAACAACCTCAACATTGAAAAACAACAACAACCTCAACATTGAAAAACACCAACAAATTCAACAACAACCTCAACATTGAAAAACAACAACAATCTCAACATTGAAAAACACCAAAAAATTCAACAACAACCTCAACATTGAAAAACAGCAACAGCCTCAACATTGAAAAACACCAACAAATTCAGCAACAACCTCAACATTGAAAAGCACCAACAAATTCAGCAACAACCTCAACATTGAAAAGCACCAACAAATTCAACAACAACCTCAACATTGAAAAGCACCAACAAATTCAACAACAACCTCAACATTGAAAAACAACAACAACATCAACATTGAAAAACACCAACAAATTCAACAACAACCTCAACATTGAAAAACAACAACAATCTCAACATTGGAAAACACCAACAAATTCAACAACAACCTCAACATTGAAAAACAACAACAACCTCAACATTGAAAAACACCAACAAATTCAACAACAACCTCAACATTGAAAAACAACAACAACCTCAACATTGAAAAACACCAACCAATTCAATAACAACCTCAACATTGAAAAACACCAACAAATTCAACAACAACCTCAGCATTGAAAAACAACAACAACCTCAACATTGAAAAACACCAACAAATTCAACAACATCCTCAACATTGAATAACAACAACAACCTCAACATTGAAAAACACCAACAAATTCAACAAAAACTTCAACATTGAAAAACACCAACAAATTCAACAACAACCTCGAAATTGAAAAACACCAACAAATTCAACAACAACTTCAACATTGAAAAACACCAACAAATTCAACAACAACCTCGACATTGAAAAACACCATCAAATTCAACAACAACCTCAACATTGAAAAACACCAACAACCTCAAAATTGAAAAAACACCAACAAATTCAACAACAACCTCAACATTTAAAAACAACAACAACCTCAACATTGAAACACACCAACAAATTCAACAACAACCTCAACATTGAAAAACACCAACAAATTAAACAACAACCTCAACATTGAAAAACACCAACAAACAAAACAACAACCTCAACATTGAAAAATAACAACAACCTCAACATTGAAAAACACCAACAAATTCAACAACAACCTCAACATTGAAAAACACCAACAAATTCAACAACAAACTCAAGATTGAAAAACACCAACAAATTCCACAACCTCAACATTGAAAAACAACAACAACCTCAACATTGAAAAACACCAACAAATTCAACAACAACCTCAACATTGAAAACCACCAACAAATTCAACAACAACCTCAACATGGAAAAACAACAACAACCTCAACAATGAAAAACACCAACAAATTCAACAACAACCTCAACATTGAAAAACAACAACAACCTCAACATTGAAAAACACCAACAAATTCAACAACAACCTCAACATTGAAAAACAACAACAAACTCAACTTTGAAAAACACCAACAAATTCAACAACAACCTCAACATTGAAAAACAACAAAAACCTCAACATTGAAAAACACCAACAAATTCAACAACCTCAACATTGAAAAACACCAACAAATTCAACAACAACCTCAGCATTGAAAAACAACAACAACCTCAACATTGAAAAACACCAACAAATTCAACAACAACCTCAACATTGAAAAACAACAACAACCTCAACATTGAAAAACACCAACAAATTCAACAACAACTTCAACATTGAGAAACACTAACAAATTCAACAACAACCTCGAAATTGAAAAACACCAACAAATTCAACAACAGCCTCAACATTGAAAAACAACAACAACCTCAACATTGAAAAACACCAACAAATTCAACAACAACATCAACTTTGAAAAACAACAACAACCTCATCATGGAAAAACACCAACAAATTCAACAACAACCTCAACATTGAAAAACAACAACATCCTCAAAATTGAAAAACACCAACAAATTCAACAACAACCCCAACATTTAAAAACAACAACAACCTCAACATTGAAATACAACAACAACCTCAACATTGAAAAACACCAACAAATTCAACAACAACCTCAACATTGAAAAACAACAACAAACTCAACATTGAAAAACAGCAACAAATTCAACAACAACCTCAACATTGAAAAACAACAACAACCTCAACATTGACAAACACCAACAAATTCAACAACAACTTCAACATTGAAAAACACCAACAAATTCAACAACAACCTCAAGATTGAAAAACAACAACAACCTCAACATTGAAAAACACCAACAAATTCAACAACAACCTCAACATTGAAAAACAACAACAACCTCAACTTTGAAAAACACCAACAAATTCAACAACAACCTCAACGTTGAAAAACAACAAATTCAACAACAACCTCAACATTGAAAAACAACAACAACCTCAACATTGAAAAACACCAACAGATTCAACAATAACCTCAACATTGAAAAACAACATCAACCTCAACATTGAAAAACACCAACAAATTCAACAACAACCTCAACATTGAAAAACAACAACAAATTCAACAACAACCTCAACATTGAAAAACAACAGCCTCAACATTGAAAAACACCAACAAATTCAAAAACAACCTCAACATTGAAAAACAACAACAACCTCAACATTGAAAAACACCAACAAATTCAACAACAACCTCAACATTGAAAAACACCAAAAATTCAACAACAACCTCAGCATTGAAAAACAACAACAACCTCAACATTGAAAAACAGCAACAAATTCAAAAACAACCTCAACATGGAAAAACAACAACAACCTCAACATTGAAAAACACCAACAAATTCAACAACAACTTCAACATTGAAAAACACCAACAAATTCAACAACAACCTCGAAATTGAAAAACACCAACAAATTCAACAACAACCTCAACATTGAAAAACAACAACAACCTCAACATTGAAAAACACCAACAAATTCAACAACAACCTCAACATTGAAAAACAACAACAACCTCAACATTGAAAAACACCAACAAATTCAACAACAACCTCAACATGGAAAAACAACAACAATCTCAACATTGAAAAACACCAACAAATTCAACAACAACCTCAACATTGGAAAACACCAACAACCTCAATATTGAAAAACACCAACAAATTCAGCAACAACCTCAACATTGAAAAACACCAACAAATTCAACAACAACCTCAACATTGAAAAACACCAACAAATTCAACAACAAACTCAACATTGAAAAACAACAACAACCTCAACATTGAAAAACACCAACAAATTCAACAACATCCTCAACATTGAAAAACAACAACAACCTCAACATTGAAAAACACCAACAAATTCAACAACAACCTCAACATTGAAAAACAACAACAACCTCAACATTGGAAAACACCAACAAATTCAACAACAACCTCAACATTGAAAAACAACAACAACCTCAACATTGAAAAACACCAACAAATTCAATAACAACCTCAACATTGAAAAACACCAACAAATTCAACAACAACCTCAGCATTGAAAAACAACAACAACCTCAACATTGAAAAACACCAACAAATTCAACAACATCCTCAACATTGAAAAACAACAACAACCTCAACATTGAAAAACACCAACAAATTCAACAAAAACTTCAACATTGAAAAACACCAAAAAATTCAACAACAACCTCGAAATTGAAAAACACCAACAAATTCAAGAACAACTTCAACATTGAAAAACACCAACAAATTCAACAACAACCTCGACATTGAAAAACACCATCAAATTCAACAACAACCTCAACATTGAAAAACACCAACAACCTCAAAATTGAAAAAACACCAACAAATGCAACAACAACCTCAACATTTAAAAACAACAACAACCTCAACATTGAAAAACACCAACAAATTCAACAACAACCTCAACATTGAAAAACACCAACAAATTCAACAACAACCTCAACATTGAAAAACACCAGCAAACTCAACAATAACCTCAATATTGAAAAACAACAACCTCAACATTGAAAAACACCAACAAACAAAACAACAACCTCAACATTGAAAAATAACAACAACCTCAACATTGAAAAACACCAACAAATTCAACAACAACCTCAACATTGAAAAACACCAACAAATTCAACAACAAACTCAAGATTGAAAAACACCAACAAATTCCACAACCTCAACATTGAAAAACAACAACAACCTCAACATTGAAAAACACCAACAAATTCAACAACAACCTCAACATTGAAAACCACCAACAAATTCAACAACAACCTCAACATGGAAAAACAACAACAACCTCAACATTGAAAAACACCAACAAATTCAACAACAACCTCAACATTGAAAAACAACAACAACCTCAACATTGAAAAACACCAACAAATTCAACAACAACCTCAACATTGAAAAACAACAACAAACTCAACTTTGAAAAACACCAACAAATTCAACAACAACCTCAACATTGAAAAACAACAAAAACCTCAACATTGAAAAACACCAACAAATTCAACAACAACCTCAACATTGAAAAACACCAACAAATTCAACAACAACCTCAGCATTGAAAAACAACAACAACCTCAACATTGAAAAACACCAACAAATTCAACAACAACCTCAACATTGAAAAACAACAACAACCTCAACATTGAAAAACACCAACAAATTCAACAACAACTTCAACATTGAGAAACACTAACAAATTCAACAACAACCTCGAAATTGAAAAACACCAACAAATTCAACAACAGCCTCAACATTGAAAAACAACAACAACCTCAACATTGAAAAACACCAACAAATTCAACAACAACCTCAACTTTGAAAAACAACAACAACCTCATCATGGAAAAACACCAACAAATTCAACAACAACCTCAACATTGAAAAACAACAACATCCTCAAAATTGAAAAACACCAACAAATTCAACAACAACCCCAACATTTAAAAACAACAACAACCTCAACATTGAAAAACAACAACAACCTCAACATTGAAAAACACCAACAAATTCAACAACAACCTCAACATTGAAAAACAACAACAAACTCAACATTGAAAAACAGCAACAAATTCAACAACAACCTCAACATTGAAAAACAACAACAACCTCAACATTGACAAACACCAACAAATTCAACAACAACTTCAACATTGAAAAACACCAACAAATTCAACAACAACCTCAACATTGAAAAACAACAACAACCTCAACATTGAAAAACACCAACAAATTCAACAACAACCTCAACATTGAAAAACAACAACAACCTCAACTTTGAAAAACACCAACAAATTCAACAACAACCTCAACGTTGAAAAACAACAAATTCAACAACAACCTCAACATTGAAAAACAACAACAACCTCAACATTGAAAAACACCAACAGATTCAACAATAACCTCAACATTGAAAAACAACATCAACCTCAACATTGAAAAACACCAACAAATTCAACAACAACCTCAACATTGAAAAACACCAACAAATTCAACAACAACCTCAACATTGAAAAACAACAACAGCCTCAACATTGAAAAACACCAACAAATTCAAAAACAACCTCAACATTGAAAAACAACAACAACCTCAACATTGAAAAACACCAACAAATTCAACAACAACCTCAACATTGAAAAACACCAAAAATTCAACAACAACCTCAGCATTGAAAAACAACAACAACCTCAACATTGAAAAACAGCAACAAATTCAAAAACAACCTCAACATGGAAAAACAACAACAACCTCAACATTGAAAAACACCAACAAATTCAACAACAACTTCAACATTGAAAAACACCAACAAATTCAACAACAACCTCGAAAATGAAAAACACCAACAAATTCAACAACAACCTCAACATTGAAAAACAACAACAACCTCAACATTGAAAAACACCAACAAATTCAACAACAACCTCAACATTGAAAAACAACAACAACCTCAACATTGAAAAACACCAACAAATTCAACAACAACCTCAACATGGAAAAACAACAACAATCTCAACATTGAAAAACACCAACAAATTCAACAACAACCTCAACATTGGAAAACACCAACAACCTCAATATTGAAAAACACCAACAAATTCAGCAACAACCTCAACATTGAAAAACACCAACAAATTCAACAACAACCTCAACATTGAAAAACACCAACAAATTCAACAACAAACTCAACATTGAAAAACAACAACAACCTCAACATTGAAAAACACCAACAAATTCAACAACATCCTCAACATTGAAAAACAACAACAACCTCAACATTGAAAAACACCAACAAATTCAACAACAACCTCAACATTGAAAAACAACAACAACCTCAACATTGGAAAACACCAACACAATTCAACAACAACCTCAACATTGAAAAACAACAACAACCTCAACATTGAAAAACACCAACAAATTCAATAACAACCTCAACATTGAAAAACACCAACAAATGCAACAACAACCTCAGCATTGAAAAACAACAACAACCTCAACATTGAAAAACACCAACAAATTCAACAACATCCTCAACATTGAAAAACAACCAACAACCTCAACATTGAAAAACACCAACAAATTCAACAAAAACTTCAACATTGAAAAACACCAAAAAATTCAACAACAACCTCGAAATTGAAAAACACCAACAAATTCAACAACAACTTCAACATTGAAAAACACCAACAAATTCAACAACAACCTCGACATTGAAAAACACCATCAAATTCAACAACAACCTCAACATTGAAAAACACCAACAACCTCAAAATTGAAAAAACACCAACAAATTCAACAACAACCTCAACATTTAAAAACAACAACAACCTCAACATTGAAAAACACCAACAAATTCAACAACAACCTCAACATTGAAAAACACCAACAAATTCAACAACAACCTCAACATTGAAAAACACCAGCAAACTCAACAACAACCTCAATATTGAAAAACAACAACCTCAACATTGAAAAACACCAAAAAATTCAACAACAACCTCAACATTGAAAACAACAACAACCTCAACATTGAAAAACACCAACAAATTCAACAACAACCTCAACATTGAAAAACACCAACAAATTCAAAAACAACCTCAGCATTGAAAAAACAACAACAACCTCAACATTGAAAAACACCAACAAATTCAACACAACCTCAACATTGAAAAACAACAACAACCTCAACATTGAAAAACACCAACAAATTCAACAACAACTTCAACATTGAAAAACACCAACAAATTCAACAACAACCTCGAAATTGAAAAACACCAACAAATTCAACAACAACCTCAACATTGAAAAACAACAACAACCTCAACATTGAAAAACACCAACAAATTCAACAACAACCTCAACATTGAAAAACAACAACAACCTCAACATTGAAAAACACCAACAAATTCAACAACAACCTCAACATTGAAAAACAACAACAATCTCAACATTGAAAAACACCAAAAAATTCAACAACAACCTCAACATTGAAAAACAGCAACAGCCTCAACATTGAAAAACACCAACAAATTCAGCAACAACCTCAACATTGAAAAGCACCAACAAATTCAGCAACAACCTCAACATTGAAAGCACCAACAAATTCAACAACAACCTCAACATTGAAAAGCACCAACAAATTCAACAACAACCTCAACATTGAAAAACAACAACAACATCAACATTGAAAAACACCAACAAATTCAACAACAACCTCAACATTGAAAAACAACAACAACCTCAACATGAAAAACACCAACAAATTCAACAACAACTTCAACATTGAAAAACACCAACAAATTCAACAACAACCTCGAAATTGAAAAACACCAACAAATTCAACAACAACCTCAACATTGAAAAACAACAACAACCTCAACATTGAAAAACACCAACAAATTCAACAACAACCTCAACATTGAAAAACAACAACAACCTCAACATTGAAAAACACCAACAAATTCAACAACAACCTCAACATTGAAAAACAACAACAATCTCAACATTGAAAAACACCAAAAAATTCAACAACAACCTCAACATTGAAAAACAGCAACAGCCTCAACATTGAAAAACACCAACAAATTCAGCAACAACCTCAACATTGAAAAGCACCAACAAATTCAGCAACAACCTCAACATTGAAAAGCACCAACAAATTCAACAACAACCTCAACATTGAAAAGCACCAACAAATTCAACAAGAACCTCAACATTGAAAAACAACAACAACATCAACATTGAAAAACACCAACAAATTCAACAACAACCTCAACATTGAAAAACAACAACAACCTCAACATTGGAAAACACCAACAAATTCAACAACAACCTCAACATTGAAAAACAACAACAACCTCAACATTGAAAAAACACCAACAAATTCAACAACAACCTCAACATTGAAAAACAACAACAACCTCAACATTGAAAAACACCAACCAATTCAATAACAACCTCAACATTGAAAAACACCAACAAATTCAACAACAAACCACAGCATTGAAAAACAACAACAACCTCAACATTGAAAAACACAACAAATTCAACAACATCCTCAACATTGAATAACAACAACAACCTCAACATTGAAAAACACCAACAAATTCAACAAAAACTTCAACATTGAAAAACACCAACAAATTCAACAACAACCTCGAAATTGAAAAACACCAACAAATTCAACAACAACTTCAACATTGAAAAACACCAACAAATTCAACAACAACCTCGACATTGAAAAACTCCATCAAATTCAACAACAACCTCAACATTGAAAAACACCAACAACCTCAAAATTGAAAAAACACCAACAAATTCAACAACAACCTCAACATTTAAAAACAACAACAACCTCAACATTGAAACACACCAACAAATTCAACAACAACCTCAACATTGAAAAACACCAACAAATTAAACAACAACCTCAACATTGAAAAACACCAACAAACAAAACAACAACCTCAACATTGAAAAATAACAACAACCTCAACATTGAAAAACACCAACAAATTCAACAACAACCTCAACATTGAAAAACACCAACAAATTCAACAACAAACTCAAGATTGAAAAACACCAACAAATTCCACAACCTCAACATTGAAAAACAACAACAACCCTCAACATTGAAAAAACACCAACAAATTCAACAACAACCTCAACATTGAAAACCACCAACAAATTCAACAACAACCTCAACATGGAAAAACAACAACAACCTCAACATTGAAAAACACCAACAAATTCAACAACAACCTCAACATTGAAAAACAACAACAACCTCAACATTGAAAAACACCAACAAATTCAAAAACAACCTCAACATTGAAAAACAACAACAAACTCAACTTTGAAAAACACCAAGAAATTCAACAACAACCTCAACATTGAAAAACAACAAAAACCTCAACATTGAAAAACACCAACAAATTCAACAACAACCTCAACATTGAAAAACACCAACAAATTCAACAACAACCTCAGCATTGAAAAACAACAACAACCTCAATATTGAAAAACACCAACAAATTCAACAAAAACCTCAACATTGAAAAACAACAACAACCTCAACATTGAAAAACACCAACAAATTCAACAACAACTTCAACATTGAGAAACACTAACAAATTCAACAACAACCTCGAAATTGAAAAACACCAACAAATTCAACAACAGCCTCAACATTGAAAAACAACAAGAACCTCAACATTGAAAAACACCAACAAATTCAACAACAACCTCAACTTTGAAAAACAACAACAACCTCATCATGGAAAAACACCAACAAATTCAACAACAACCTCAACATTGAAAAACAACAACATCCTCAAAATTGAAAAACACCAACAAATTCAACAACAACCTCAACATTGAAAAACACCAACAAATTCAACAACAAACTCAAGATTGAAAAACACCAACAAATTCCACAACCTCAACATTGAATAACAACAACAACCTCAACATTGAAAAACACCAACAAATTCAACAAAAACTTCAACATTGAAAAACACCAACAAATTCAACAACAACCTCGAAATTGAAAAACACCAACAAATTCAACAACAACTTCAACATTGAAAAACACCAACAAATTCAACAACAACCTCGACATTGAAAAACTCCATCAAATTCAACAAAAACCTCAACATTGAAAAACACCAACAACCTCAAAATTGAAAAAACACCAACAAATTCAACAACAACCTCAACATTTAAAAACAACAACAACCTCAACATTGAAACACACCAACAAATTCAACAACAACCTCAACATTGAAAAACACCAACAAATTAAACAACAACCTCAACATTGAAAAACACCAACAAACAAAACAACAACCTCAACATTGAAAAATAACAACAACCTCAACATTGAAAAACACCAACAAATTCAACAACAACCTCAACATTGAAAAACACCAACAAATTCAACAACAAACTCAAGATTGAAAAACACCAACAAATTCCACAACCTCAACATTGAAAAACAACAACAACCTCAACATTGAAAAAACACCAACAAATTCAACAACAACCTCAACATTGAAAACCACCAACAAATTCAACAACAACCTCAACATGGAAAAACAACAACAACCTCAACATTGAAAAACACCAACAAATTCAACAACAACCTCAACATTGAAAAACAACAACAACCTCAACATTGAAAAACACCAACAAATTCAAAAACAACCTCAACATTGAAAAACAACAACAAACTCAACTTTGAAAAACACCAACAAATTCAACAACAACCTCAACATTGAAAAACAACAAAAACCTCAACATTGAAAAACACCAACAAATTCAACAACAACCTCAACATTGAAAAACACCAACAAATTCAACAACAACCTCAGCATTGAAAAACAACAACCTCAACATTGAAAAACACCAACAAATTCAACAAAAACCTCAACATTGAAAAACAACAACAACCTCAACATTGAAAAACACCAACAAATTCAACAACAACTTCAACATTGAGAAACACTAACAAATTCAACAACAACCTCGAAATTGAAAAACACCAACAAATTCAACAACAGCCTCAACATTGAAAAACAACAACAACCTCAACATTGAAAAACACCAACAAATTCAACAACAACCTCAACTTTGAAAAACAACAACAACCTCATCATGGAAAAACACCAACAAATTCAACAACAACCTCAACATTGAAAAACAACAACATCCTCAAAATTGAAAAACACCAACAAATTCAACAACAACCCCAACATTTAAAAACAACAACAACCTCAACATTGAAAAACAACAACAACCTCAACATTGAAAAACACCAACAAATTCAACAACAACCTCAACATTGAAAAACAACAACAAACTCAACATTGAAAAACAGCAACAAATTCAACAACAACCTCTACATTGAAAAACAACAACAACCTCAACATTGACAAACACCAACAAATTCAACAACAACTTCAACATTGAAAAACACCAACAAATTCAACAACAACCTCAACATTGAAAAACAACAACAACCTCAACATTGAAAAACACCAACAAATTCAACAACAACCTCAACATTGAAAAACAACAACAACCTCAACTTTGAAAAACACCAACAAATTCAACAACAACCTCAACGTTGAAAAACAACAAATTCAACAACAACCTCAACATTGAAAAACAACAACAACCTCAACATTGAAAAACACCAACAGATTCAACAATAACCTCAACATTGAAAAACAACATCAACCTCAACATTGAAAAACACCAACAAATTCAACAACAACCTCAACATTGAAAAACACCAACAAATTCAACAACAACCTCAACATTGAAAAACAACAACAGCCTCAACATTGAAAAACACCAACAAATTCAAAAACAACCTCAACATTGAAAAACAACAACAACCTCAACATTGAAAAACACCAACAAATTCAACAACAACCTCAACATTGAAAAACACCAAAAATTCAACAACAACCTCAGCATTGAAAAACAACAACAACCTCAACATTGAAAAACAGCAACAAATTCAAAAACAACCTCAACATTGAAAAACAACAACAACCTCAACATTGAAAAACACCAACAAATTCAACAACAACTTCAACATCGAAAAACACCAACAAATTCAACAACAACCTCGAAATTGAAAAACACCAACAAATTCAACAACAACCTCAACATTGAAAAACAACAACAACCTCAACATTGAAAAACACCAACAAATTCAACAACAACCTCAACATTGAAAAACAACAACAACCTCAACATTGAAAAACACCAACAAATTCAACAACAACCTCAACATGGAAAAACAACAACAATCTCAACATTGAAAAACACCAACAAATTCAACAACAACCTCAACATTGGAAAACACCAACAACCTCAACATTGAAAAAAACCAACAAATTCAGCAACAACCTCAACATTGAAAAACACCAACAAATTCAACAACAACCTCAACATTGAAAAACACCAACAAATTCAACAACAAACTCAACATTGAAAAACAACAACAACCTCAACATTGAAAAACACCAACAAATTCAACAACATCCTCAACATTTAAAAACAACAACAACCTCAACATTGAAAAACACCAACAAATTCAACAACAACCTCAACATTGAAAAACAACAACAACCTCAACATTGGAAAACACCAACAAATTCAACAACAACCTCAACATTGAAAAACAACAACAACCTCAACATTGAAAAACACCAACAAATTCAATAACAACCTCAACATTGAAAAACACCAACAAATTCAACAACAACCTCAGCATTGAAAAACAACAACAACCTCAACATTGAAAAACACCAACAAATTCAACAACATCCTCAACATTGAAAAACAACAACAACCTCAACATTGAAAAACACCAACAAATTCAACAAAAACTTCAACATTGAAAAACACCAAAAAATTCAACAACAACCTCGAAATTGAAAAACACCAACAAATTCAACAACAACTTCAACATTGAAAAACACCAACAAATTCAACAACAACCTCGACATTGAAAAACACCATCAAATTCAACAACAACCTCAACATTGAAAAACACCAACAACCTCAAAATTGAAGAAACACCAACAAATTCAACAACAACCTCAACATTTAAAAACAACAACAACCTCAACATTGAAAAACACCAACAAATTCAACAACAACCTCAGCATTGAAAAACACCAACAAATTCAACAACAACCTCAACATTGAAAAACACCAGCAAACTCAACAACAACCTCAATATTGAAAAACAACAACCTCAACATTGAAAAACACCAAAAAATTCAACAACAACCTCAACATTGAAAAACAACAACAACCTCAACATTGAAAAACACCAACAAATTCAATAACAACCTCAACATTGAAAAACACCAACAAATTCAACAACAACCTCAACATTGAAAAACAACAACAATCTCAACATTGAAAAACACCAACAAATTCAACAACAACCTCAACATTGAAAAACAACAACAACCTCAACATTGAAAAACACCAACAAATTCAACAACAACTTCAACATTGAAAAACACCAACAAATTCAACAACATCCTCAACATTGAAAAACAACAACAACCTCAACATTGAAAAACACCAACAAATTCAACAACAACCTCAAAATTGAAAAACAACAACAACCTCAACATTGAAAAACACCAACAAATTCAACACAACCTCAACATTGAAAAACACCAACAAATTCAACAACAACCTCAGCATTGAAAAACAACAACAACCTCAACATTGAAAAACACCAACAAATTCAACAACAACCTCAACATTGAAAAACACCAACAAACTCAACATTGAAAAACACCAACAAATTCAACAAAAACTTCAACATTGAAAAACACGAACATATTCAACAACAACCTCGAAATTGAAAAACACCAACAAATTCAACAAAAACTTCAACATTGAAAAACACCAACAAATTCAACAACAACCTCGACATTGAAAAACACCATCAAATTCAACAACAACCTCAACATTGAAAAACACCAACAAACAAAACAACAACCTCAACATTGAAAAATAACAACAACCTCAACATTGAAAAACACCAACAAATTCAACAACAACCTCAACTTTGAAAAACACCAACAAATTCAACAACAAACTCAAGATTGAAAAACACCAACAAATTCCACAACCTCAACATTGAAAAACAACAACAACCTCAACATTGAAAAACACCAAAAAATTCAACAACAACCTCAACATTGAAAACCACCAACAAATTCAACAACAACCTCAACATTGAAAAACAACAACAACCTCAACATTGAAAAACACCAACAAATTCAACAACAACCTCAACATTGAAAAACAACAACAACCTCAACATTGAAAAACACCAACAAATTCAACAACAACCTCAACATTGAAAAACAACAACAAACTCAACTTTGAAAAACACCAACAAATTCAACAACAACCTCAACATTGAAAAACAACAGAAACCTCAACATTGAAAAACACCAACAAATTCAACAACAACCTCAACATTGAAAAACACCAACAAATTCAACAACATCCTCAGCATTGAAAAACAACAACAACCTCAACATTGAAAAACACCAACAAATTCAACAACAACCTCAACATTGAAAAACAACAACAACCTCAACATTGAAAAACACCAACAAATTCAACAACAACTTCAACATTGAGAAACACTAACAAATTCAACAACAACCTCGAAATTGAAAAACACCAACAAATTCAACAACAGCCTCAACATTGAAAAACAACAACAACCTCAACATTGAAAAACACCAACAAATTCAACAACAACCTCAACTTTGAAAAACAACAACAACCTCATCATGGAAAAACACCAACAAATTCAACAACAACCTCAACATTGAAAAACACCAACAAATTCAACAACAAACTCAACATTGAAAAACAACAACAACCTCAACATTGAAAAACACCAACAAATTCAACAACAGCCTCAACATTGAAAAACAACAACAACCTCAACATTGAAAAACACCAACAAATTCAACAACAACCTCAACATTGAAAAACAACAACAACCTCAACATTGGAAAACACCAACAAATTCAACAACAACCTCAACATTGAAAAACAACAACAACCTCAACATTGAAAAACACCAACAAATTCAATAACAACCTCAACATTGAAAAACACCAACAAATTCAACAACAACCTCGAAATTGAAAAACACCAACAAATTCAATAACAACCTCAACATTGAAAAACAACAACAACCTCAACATTGGAAAACACCAACAAATTCAACAACAACCTCAACATTGAAAAACAACAACAACCTCAACATTGAAAAACACCAACAAATTCAATAACAACCTCAACATTGAAAAACACCAACAAATTCAACAACAACCTCAGTATTGAAAAACAACAACAACCTCAACATTGAAAAACACCAACAAATTCAACAACATCCTCAACATTGAAAAACAACAACAACCTCAACATTGAAAAACACCAACAAATTCAACAAAAACTTCAACATTGAAAAACACCAAAAAATTCAACAACAACCTCGAAATTGAAAAACACCAACAAATTCAATAACAACCTCAACATTGAAAAACACCAACAAATTCAACAACAACCTCAGTATTGAAAAACAACAACAACCTCAACATTGAAAAACACCAACAAATTCAACAACATCCTCAACATTGAAAAACAACAACAACCTCAACATTGAAAAACACCAACAAATTCAACAAAAACTTCAACATTGAAAAACACCAAAAAATTCAACAACAACCTCGAAATTGAAAAACACCAACAAATTCAACAACAACTTCAACATTGAAAAACACCAACAAATTCAACAACAACCTCGACATTGAAAAACACCATCAAATTCAACAACAACCTCAACATTGAAAAACACCAACAACCTCAAAATTTAAAAAACACCAACAAATTCAACAACAACCTCAACATTTAAAAACAACAACAACCTCAACATTGAAAAACACCAACAAATTCAACAACAACCTCAACATTGAAAAACACCAACAAATTCAACAACAACCTCAACATTGAAAAACACCAGCAAACTCAACAACAACCTCAATATTGAAAAACAACAACCTCAACATTGAAAAACACCAACAAATTCAATAACAACCTCAACATTGAAAAACACCAACAAATTCAACAACAACCTCAACATTGAAAAACAACAACAATCTCAACATTGAAAAACACCAACAAATTCAACAACAACCTCAACATTGAAAAACAACAACAACCTCAACATTGAAAAACACCAACAAATTCAACAACAACTTCAACATTGAAAAACACCAACAAATTCAACAACATCCTCAACATTGAAAAACAACAACAACCTCAACATTGAAAAACACCAACAAATTCAACAACAACCTCAAAATTGAAAAACAACAACAACCTCAACATTGAAAAACACCAACAAATTCAACACAACCTCAACATTGAAAAACAGCAACAAATTCAACAACAACCTCAGCATTGAAAAACAACAACAACCTCAACATTGAAAAACACCAACAAATTCAACAACAACCTCAACATTGAAAAACACCAACAAACTCAACATTGAAAAACACCAACAAATTCAACAAAAACTTCAACATTGAAAAACACGAACATATTCAACAACAACCTCGAAATTGAAAAACACCAACAAATTCAACAAAAACTTCACCATTGAAAAACACCAACAAATTCAACAACAACCTCGACATTGAAAAACACCATCAAATTCAACAACAACCTCAACATTGAAAAACACCAACAAACAAAACAACAACCTCAACATTGAAAAATAACAACAACCTCAACATTGAAAAACACCAACAAATTCAACAACAACCTCAACTTTGAAAAACACCAACAAATTCAACAACAAACTCAAGATTGAAAAACACCAACAAATTCCACAACCTCAACATTGAAAAACAACAACAACCTCAACATTGAAAAACACCAAAAAATTCAACAACAACCTCAACATTGAAAACCACCAACAAATTCAACAACAACCTCAACATTGAAAAACAACAACAACCTCAACATTGAAAAACACCAACAAATTCAACAACAACCTCAACATTGAAAAACAACAACAACCTCAACATTGAAAAACACCAACAAATTCAACAACAACCTCAACATTGAAAAACAACAACAAACTCAACTTTGAAAAACACCAACAAATTCAACAACAACCTCAACATTGAAAAACAACAGAAACCTCAACATTGAAAAACACCAACAAATTCAACAACAACCTCAACATTGAAAAACACCAACAAATTCAACAACATCCTCAGCATTGAAAAACAACAACAACCTCAACATTGAAAAACACCAACAAATTCAACAACAACATCAACATTGAAAAACAACAACAACCTCAACATTGAAAAACACCAACAAATTCAACAACAACTTCAACATTGAGAAACACTAAAAAATTCAACAACAACCTCGAAATTGAAAAACACCAACAAATTCAACAACAGCCTCAACATTGAAAAACAACAACAACCTCAACATTGAAAAACACCAACAAATTCAACAACAACCTCAACTTTGAAAAACAACAACAACCTCATCATGGAAAAACACCAACAAATTCAACAACAACCTCAACATTGAAAAACAACAACATCCTCAAAATTGAAAAACACCAACAAATTCAACAACAACCCCAACATTTAAAAACAACAACAACCTCAACATTGAAAAACAACAACAACCTCAACATTGAAAAACACCAACAAATTCAACAACAACCTCAACATTGAAAAACAACAACAAACTCAACATTGAAAAACAGCAACAAATTCAACAACAACCTCAACATTGAAAAACAACAACAACTTCAACATTGACAAACACCAACAAATTCAACAACAACCTCAACATTTGAAAACAACAACAACCTCAACATTGAAAAACAACAAATTCAACAACAACCTCAACATTGAAAAACAACAACAACCTCAACATTGAAAAACACCAACAGATTCAACAATAACCTCAACATTGAAAAACAACATCAACCTCAACATTGAAAAACACCAACAAATTGAACAACAACCTCAACATTGAAAAACACCAACAAATTCAACAACAGCCTCAACATTGAAAAACAACAACAGCCTCAACATTGAAAAACACCAACAAATTCAACAACAACCTCAGCATTGAAAAACAACAACAACCTCAACATTGAAAAACAGCAACAAATTCAAAAACAACCTCAACATTGAAAAACAACAACAACCTCAACATTGAAAAACACCAATAAATTCAACAACAACTTCAACATTGAAAAACACCAATAAATTCAACAACAACCTCGAAATTGAAAAACACCAACAAATTCAACAACAACCTCAACATTGAAAAACAACAACAACCTCAACATTGAAAAACACCAACAAATTCAACAACAACCTCAACATTGAAAAACAACAACAACCTCAACATTGAAAAACACCAACAAATTCAACAACAAACTCAACATTGAAAAACAACAACAATCTCAACATTGAAAAACACCAACAAATTCAACAACAACCTCAACATTGAAAAACACCAACAACCTCAACATTGAAAAACACCAACAAATTCAGCAACAACCTCAACATTGAAAAACACCAACAAATTCAACAACAACCTCAACATTGAAAAACACCAACAAATTCAACAACAAACTCAACATTGAAAAACAACAACAACCTCAACATTGAAAAACACCAACAAATTCAACAACATCCTCAACATTGAAAAACAACAACAACCTCAACATTGAAAAACACCAACAAATTCAACAACAACCTCAACATTGAAAAACACCAACAAATTCAACAACAACCTCAGCATTGAAAAACAACAACAACGTCAACATAGAAAAACACCAACAAATTCAACAACAACCTCAACATTGAAAAACAACAACAACCTCAACATTGAAAAACACCAACAAATTCAACAACAACCTCAACATTGAAAAACAACAACAACCTCAACATTGAAAAACACCAACAAATTCAACAATAACCTCAACATTGAAAAACAACATCAACCTCAACATTGAAAAACACCAACAAATTCAACAACAACCTCAACATTGAAAAACACCAACAAATTCATCAACAACCTCAACATTGAAAAACAACAACAACCTTAACATTGAAAAACACCAACAAATTCAACAACAACCTCAACATTGAAAAACAACAACAACCTCAACATTGAAAAACACCAACAAATTCAACAACAACCTCAACATTGAAAAACAACAACAAATTCAACAACAACCTCAGCATTGAAAAACAACAACAACCTCAAAATTTAAAAACACCAACAAATTCAACAACAACCTCAACATTGAAAAACAACAACAACCTCAACATTGAAAAACACCAACAAATTCAACAACAACTTCAACATTGAAAAACACCAACAAATTCAACAACAACTTCGAAATTGAAAAACACCAACAAATTCAACAACAACCTCAAAATTGAAAAACAACAACAACCACAACATTGAAAAACACCAACAAATTCAACAACAACCTCAACATTGAAAAACACCAACAAATTCAACAACAACCTCAGCATTGAAAAACAACAACAACCTCAACATTGAAAAACACCAACAAATTCAACAACAACCTCAACATTGAAAAACAACAACAACCTCAACATGGAAAAACACCAACAAATTCACCAACAACTTCAACATTGAAAAACACCAACAAATTCAACAACAACCTCAACATTGAAAAACAACAACAACCTCAACATTGAAAAACACCAACAAATTCAACAACAACCTCAACATTGAAAAACAACAACAACCTCAACATTGAAAAACACCAACAAATTCAACAACAACCTCAACATTGAAAAACAACAACAATCTCAACATTGAAAAACACCAAAAAATTCAACAACAACCTCAACATTGAAAAACAGCAACAGCCTCAACATTGAAAAACACCAACAAATTCAGCAACAACCTCAACATTGAAAAGCACCAACAAATTCAACAACAACCTCAACATTGAAAAACAACAACAACCTCAACATTGAAAAACACCAACAAATTCAACAACAAACTCAACATTGAAAAACAACAACAATCTCAACATTGAAAAACACCAACAAATTCAACAACAACCTCAACATTGAAAAACACCAACAACCTCAACATTGAAAAACACCAACAAATTCAGCAACAACCTCAACATTGAAAAACACCAACAAATTCAACAACAACCTCAACATTGAAAAACACCAACAAATTCAACAACAAACTCAACATTGAAAAACAACAACAACCTCAACATTGAAAAACACCAACAAATTCAACAACATCCTCAACATTGAAAAACAACAACAACCTCAACATTGAAAAACACCAACAAATTCAACAACAACCTCAACATTGAAAAACACCAACAAATTCAACAACAACCTCAACATTGAAAAACAACAACAAATTCAACCACAACCTCAGCATTGAAAAACAACAACAACCTCAACATTGAAAAACACCAACAAATTCAACAACAACCTCAACATTGAAAAACAACAACAACCTCAACATTGAAAAACACCAACAAATTCAACAACAACTTCAACATTGAAAAACACCAACAAATTCAACAACAACCTCGAAATTGAAAAACACCAACAAATTCAACAACAACCTCAACATTGAAAAACAACAAAAACCTCAACATTGAAAAACACCAACAAATTCAACAACAACCTCAACATTGAAAAACACCAACAAATTCAACAACAACCTCAGCATTGAAAAACAACAACAACCTCAACATTGAAAAGCACCAACAAATTCAACAACAACCTCAACATTGAAAAACAACAACAACCTCAACATTGAAAAACACCAACAAATTCAACAACAACTTCAACATTGAAAAACACCAACAAATTCAACAACAACCTCGAAATTGAAAAACACCAACAAATTCAACAACAACCTCAACATTGAAAAACAACAACAACCTCAACATTGAAAAACACCAACAAATTCAACAACAACCTCAACATTGAAAAACAACAACAACCTCAACATTGAAAAACACCAACAAATTCAACAACAACCTCAACATTGAAAAACAACAACAATCTCAACATTGAAAAACACCAAAAAATTCAACAACAACCTCAACATTGAAAAACAGCAACAGCCTCAACATTGAAAAACACCAACAAATTCAGCAACAACCTCAACATTGAAAAGCACCAACAAATTCAACAACAACCTCAACATTGAAAAACACCAACAAATTGAACAACAACCTCAACATTGAAAAACACCAAAAATTCAACAACAACCTCAGCATTGAAAAACAACAACAACCTCAACATTGAAAAACACCAACAAATTCAACAACAACCTCAACATTGAAAAACAACAACAACCTCAACATTGAAAAACACCAACAAATTCAACAACAACTTCAACATTGAAAAACACCAACAAATTCAACAACAACTTCGAAATTGAAAAACACCAACAAATTCAACAACAACCTCAAAATTGAAAAACAACAACAACCTCAACATTGAAAAACACCAACAAATTCAACAACAACCTCAACATTGAAAAACACCAACAAATTCAACAACAACCTCAGCATTGAAAAACAACAACAACCTCAACATTGAAAAACACCAACAAATTCAACAACAACCTCAACATTGAAAAACAACAACAACCTCAACATGGAAAAACACCAACAAATTCACCAACAACTTCAACATTGAAAAACACCAACAAATTCAACAACAACCTCAACATTGAAAAACAACAACAACCTCAACATTGAAAAACACCAACAAATTCAACAACAACCTCAACATTGAAAAACAACAACAACCTCAACATTGAAAAACACCAACAAATTCAACAACAACCTCAACATTGAAAAACAACAACAATCTCAACATTGAAAAACACCAAAAAATTCAACAACAACCTCAACATTGAAAAACAGCAACAGCCTCAACATTGAAAAACACCAACAAATTCAGCAACAACCTCAACATTGAAAAGCACCAACAAATTCAACAACAACCTCAACATTGAAAAACAACAACAACCTCAACATTGAAAAACACCAACAAATTCAACAACAAACTCAACATTGAAAAACAACAACAATCTCAACATTGAAAAACACCAACAAATTCAACAACAACCTCAACATTGAAAAACACCAACAACCTCAACATTGAAAAACACCAACAAATTCAGCAACAACCTCAACATTGAAAAACACCAACAAATTCAACAACAACCTCAACATTGAAAAACACCAACAAATTCAACAACAAACTCAACATTGAAAAACAACAACAACCTCAACATTGAAAAACACCAACAAATTCAACAACATCCTCAACATTGAAAAACAACAACAACCTCAACATTGAAAAACACCAACAAATTCAACAACAACCTCAACATTGAAAAACACCAACAAATTCAACAACAACCTCAACATTGAAAAACACCAACAAATTCAACCACAACCTCAGCATTGAAAAACAACAACAACCTCAACATTGAAAAACACCAACAAATTCAACAACAACCTCAACATTGAAAAACAACAACAACCTCAACATTGAAAAACACCAACAAATTCAACAACAACTTCAACATTGAAAAACACCAACAAATTCAACAACAACCTCGAAATTGAAAAACACCAACAAATTCAACAACAACCTCAACATTGAAAAACAACAACAACCTCAACATTGAAAAACACCAACAAATTCAACAACAACCTCAACATTGAAAAACACCAACAAATTCAACAACAACCTCAGCATTGAAAAACAACAACAACCTCAACATTGAAAAGCACCAACAAATTCAACAACAACCTCAACATTGAAAAACAACAACAACCTCAACATTGAAAAACACCAACAAATTCAACAACAACTTCAACATTGAAAAACACCAACAAATTCAACAACAACCTCGAAATTGAAAAACACCAACAAATTCAACAACAACCTCAACATTGAAAAACAACAACAACCTCAACATTGAAAAACACCAACAAATTCAACAACAACCTCAACATTGAAAAACAACAACAACCTCAACATTGAAAAACACCAACAAATTCAACAACAACCTCAACATTGAAAAACAACAACAATCTCAACATTGAAAAACACCAAAAAATTCAACAACAACCTCAACATTGAAAAACAGCAACAGCCTCAACGTTGAAAAACACCAACAAATTCAGCAACAACCTCAACATTGAAAAGCACCAACAAATTCAACAACAACCTCAACATTGAAAAACACCAACAAATTCAACAACAACCTCAACATTGAAAAACACCAAAAATTCAACAACAACCTCAGCATTGAAAAACAACAACAACCTCAACATTGAAAAACAGCAACAAATTCAAAAACAACCTCAACATTGAAAAACAACAACAACCTCAACATTGAAAAACACCAACAAATTCAACAACAACTTCAACATTGAAAAACACCAATAAATTCAACAACAACCTCGAAATTGAAAAACACCAACAAATTCAACAACAACCTCAACATTGAAAAACAACAACAACCTCAACATTGAAAAACACCAACAAATTCAACAACAACCTCAACATTGAAAAACAACAACAACCTCAACATTGAAAAACACCAACAAATTCAACAACAAACTCAACATTGAAAAACAACAACAATCTCAACATTGAAAAACACCAACAAATTCAACAACAACCTCAACATTGAAAAACACCAACAACCTCAACATTGAAAAACACCAACAAATTCAGCAACAACCTCAACATTGAAAAACACCAACAAATTCAACAACAACCTCAACATTGAAAAACACCAACAAATTCAACAACAAACTCAACATTGAAAAACAACAACAACCTCAACATTGAAAAACACCAACAAATTCAACAACATCCTCAACATTGAAAAACAACAACAACCTCAACATTGAAAAACACCAACAAATTCAACAACAACCTCAACATTGAAAAACACCAACAAATTCAACAACAACCTCAACATTGAAAAACACCAACAAATTCAACAACAACCTCAGCATTGAAAAACAACAACAACCTCAACATTGAAAAACACCAACAAATTCAACAACAACCTCAACATTGAAAAACAACAACAACCTCAACATTGAAAAACACCAACAAATTCAACAACAACTTCAACATTGAAAAACACCAACAAATTCAACAACAACCTCGAAATTGAAAAACACCAACAAATTCAACAACAACCTCAACATTGAAAAACAACAACAACCTCAACATTGAAAAACACCAACAAATTCAACAACAACCTCAACATTGAAAAACACCAACAAATTCAACAACAACCTCAGCATTGAAAAACAACAACAACCTCAACTTTGAAAAGCACCAACAAATTCAACAACAACCTCAACATTGAAAAACAACAACAACCTCAACATTGAAAAACACCAACAAATTCAACAACAACTTCAACATTGAAAAACACCAACAAATTCAACAACAACCTCGAAATTGAAAAACACCAACAAATTCAACAACAACCTCAACATTGAAAAACAACAACAACCTCAACATTGAAAAACACCAACAAATTCAACAACAACCTCAACATTGAAAAACAACAACAACCTCAACATTGAAAAACACCAACAAATTCAACAACAACCTCAACATTGAAAAACAACAACAATCTCAACATTGAAAAACACCAAAAAATTCAACAACAACCTCAACATTGAAAAACAGCAACAGCCTCAACATTGAAAAACACCAACAAATTCAGCAACAACCTCAACATTGAAAAGCACCAACAAATTCAACAACAACCTCAACATTGAAAAACACCAACAAATTCAACAACAAACTCAACATTGAAAATCACCAACAAATTCAACAACAACCTCAACATTGAAAAACAACAACAACCTCAACATTGAAAAACACCAACAAATTCAACAACAACCTCAACATTGAAAAGCACCAACAAATTCAACAACAACCTCAACATTGAAAAACAACAACAACCTCAACATTGAAAAACACCAACAAATTCAACAACAACCTCAACATTGAAAAACAACAACAACCTCAACATTGAAAAACACCAACAAATTCAACAACAACCTCAACATTGAAAAACAACAACAACCTCAACATTGAAAAACACCAACAAATTCAACAACAACCTCAACATTGAAAAACAACAACAACCTCAACATTGAAAAACACCAACAAATTCAATAACCACCTCAACATTGAAAAACACCAACAAATTCAACAACAACCTCAGCATTGAAAAACAACAACAACCTCAACATTGAAAAACACCAACAAATTCAACAACATCCTCAACATTGAATAACAACAACAACCTCAACATTGAAAAACACCAACAAATTCAACAACAACCTCAACATTGAAAAACAACAACAACCTCAACATTGAAAAACACCAACAAATTCAACAAAAACCTCAACATTGAAAAACAACAACAACCTCAACATTGAAAAACACCAACAAATTCAACAATAACCTCAACATTGAAAAACAACATCAACCTCAACATTGAAAAACACCAACAAATTCAACGACAACCTCAACATTGAAAAACACCAACAAATTCATCAACAACCTCAACATTGAAAAACAACAACAACCTCAACATTGAAAAACACCAACAAATTCAACAACAACCTCAACATTGAAAAACAACAACAACCTCAACATTGAAAAACACCAACAAATTCAACAACAACCTCAACATTGAAAAACACCAACAAATTCAACAACAACCTTGGCATTGAAAAACAACAACAACCTCAACATTGAAAAACACCAACAAATTCAACAACAACCTCAACATTGAAAAACAACAACAACCTCAACATTGAAAAACACCAACAAATTCAACACCAACTTCAACATTGAAAAACACCAACAAATTCAACAACAACCTCGAAATTGAAAAACACCAACAAATTCAACAACAACCTCAACATTGAAAAACAACAACAACCTCAACATTGAAAAACACCAACAAATTCAACAACAACCTCAACATTGAAAAACACCAACAAATTCAACAACAACCTCAGCATTGAAAAACAACAACAACGTCAACATAGAAAAACACCAACAAATTCAACAACAACCTCAACATTGAAAAACAACAACAACCTCAACATTGAAAAAAACCAACAAATTCAACAACAACCTCAACATTGAAAAACAACAACAACCTCAACATTGAAAAACACCAACAAATTCAACAATAACCTCAACATTGAAAAACAACATCAACCTCAACATTGAAAAACACCAACAAATTCAACAACAACCTCAACATTGAAAAACACCAACAAATTCATCAACAACCTCAACATTGAAAAACAACAACAACCTTAACATTGAAAAACACCAACAAATTCAACAACAACCTCAACATTGAAAAACAACAACAACCTCAACATTGAAAAACACCAACAAATTCAACAACAACCTCAACATTGAAAAACAACAACAAATTCAACAACAACCTCAGCATTGAAAAACAACAACAACCTCAAAATTGAAAAACACCAACAAATTCAACAACAACCTCAACATTGAAAAACAACAACAACCTCAACATTGAAAAACACCAACAAATTCAACAACAACTTCAACATTGAAAAACACCAACAAATTCAACAACAACTTCGAAATTGAAAAACACCAACAAATTCAACAACAACCTCAAAATTGAAAAACAACAACAACCTCCACATTGAAAAACACCAACAAATTCAACAACAACCTCAACATTGAAAAACACCAACAAATTCAACAACAACCTCAGCATTGAAAAACAACAACAACCTCAACATTGAAAAACACCAACAAATTCAACAACAACCTCAACATTGAAAAACAACAACAACCTCAACATGGAAAAACACCAACAAATTCACCAACAACTTCAACATTGAAAAACACCAACAAATTCAACAACAACCTCAACATTGAAAAACAACAACAACCTCAACATTGAAAAACACCAACAAATTCAACAACAACCTCAACATTGAAAAACAACAACAACCTCAACATTGAAAAACACCAACAAATTCAACAACAACCTCAACATTGAAAAACAACAACAATCTCAACATTGAAAAACACCAAAAAATTCAACAACAACCTCAACATTGAAAAACAGCAACAGCCTCAACATTGAAAAACACCAACAAATTCAGCAACAACCTCAACATTGAAAAGCACCAACAAATTCAACAACAACCTCAACATTGAAAAACAACAACAACCTCAACATTGAAAAACACCAACAAATTCAACAACAAACTCAACATTGAAAAACAACAACAATCTCAACATTGAAAAACACCAACAAATTCAACAACAACCTCAACATTGAAAAACACCAACAACCTCAACATTGAAAAACACCAACAAATTCAGCAACAACCTCAACATTGAAAAACACCAACAAATTCAACAACAACCTCAACATTGAAAAACACCAACAAATTCAACAACAAACTCAACATTGAAAAACAACAACAACCTCAACATTGAAAAACACCAACAAATTCAACAACATCCTCAACATTGAAAAACAACAACAACCTCAACATTGAAAAACACCAACAAATTCAACAACAACCTCAACATTGAAAAACACCAACAAATTCAACAACAACCTCAACATTGAAAAACACCAACAAATTCAACCACAACCTCAGCATTGAAAAACAACAACAACCTCAACATTGAAAAACACCAACAAATTCAACAACAACCTCAACATTGAAAAACAACAACAACCTCAACATTGAAAAACACCAACAAATTCAACAACAACTTCAACATTGAAAAACACCAACAAATTCAACAACAACCTCGAAATTGAAAAACACCAACAAATTCAACAACAACCTCAACATTGAAAAACAACAACAACCTCAACATTGAAAAACACCAACAAATTCAACAACAACCTCAACATTGAAAAACACCAACAAATTCAACAACAACCTCAGCATTGAAAAACAACAACAACCTCAACATTGAAAAGCACCAACAAATTCAACAACAACCTCAACATTGAAAAACAACAACAACCTCAACATTGAAAAACACCAACAAATTCAACAACAACTTCAACATTGAAAAACACCAACAAATTCAACAACAACCTCGAAATTGAAAAACACCAACAAATTCAACAACAACCTCAACATTGAAAAACAACAACAACCTCAACATTGAAAAACACCAACAAATTCAACAACAACCTCAACATTGAAAAACAACAACAACCTCAACATTGAAAAACACCAACAAATTCAACAACAACCTCAACATTGAAAAACAACAACAATCTCAACATTGAAAAACACCAAAAAATTCAACAACAACCTCAACATTGAAAAACAGCAACAGCCTCAACATTGAAAAACACCAACAAATTCAGCAACAACCTCAACATTGAAAAGCACCAACAAATTCAACAACAACCTCAACATTGAAAAACACCAACAAATTCAACAACAAACTCAACATTGAAAATCACCAACAAATTCAACAACAACCTCAACATTGAAAAACAACAACAACCTCAACATTGAAAAACACCAACAAATTCAACAACAACCTCAACATTGAAAAGCACCAACAAATTCAACAACAACCTCAACATTGAAAAACAACAACAACCTCAACATTGAAAAACACCAACAAATTCAACAACAACCTCAACATTGAAAAACAACAACAACCTCAACATTGAAAAACACCAACAAATTCAACAACAACCTCAACATTGAAAAACAACAACAACCTCAACATTGAAAAACACCAACAAATTCAACAACAACCTCAACATTGAAAAACAACAACAACCTCAACATTGAAAAACACCAACAAATTCAATAACCACCTCAACATTGAAAAACACCAACAAATTCAACAACAACCTCAGCATTGAAAAACAACAACAACCTCAACATTGAAAAACACCAACAAATTCAACAACATCCTCAACATTGAATAACAACAACAACCTCAACATTGAAAAACGCCAACAAATTCAACAACAACCTCAACATTGAAAAACAACAACAACCTCAACATTGAAAAACACCAACAAATTCAACAAAAACCTCAACATTGAAAAACAACAACAACCTCAACATTGAAAAACACCAACAAATTCAACAATAACCTCAACATTGAAAAACAACATCAACCTCAACATTGAAAAACACCAACAAATTCAACAACAACCTCAACATTGAAAAACACCAACAAATTCATCAACAACCTCAACATTGAAAAACAACAACAACCTCAACATTGAAAAACACCAACAAATTCAACAACAACCTCAACATTGAAAAACAACAACAACCTCAACATTGAAAAACACCAACAAATTCAACAACAACCTCAACATTGAAAAACACCAACAAATTCAACAACAACCTTGGCATTGAAAAACAACAACAACCTCAACATTGAAAAACACCAACAAATTCAACAACAACCTCAACATTGAAAAACAACAACAACCTCAACATTGAAAAACACCAACAAATTCAACACCAACTTCAACATTGAAAAACACCAACAAATTCAACAACAACCTCGAAATTGAAAAACACCAACAAATTCAACAACAACCTCAACATTGAAAAACAACAACAACCTCAACATTGAAAAACACCAACAAATTCAACAACAACCTCAACATTGAAAAACACCAACAAATTCAACAACAACCTCAGCATTGAAAAACAACAACAACGTCAACATAGAAAAACACCAACAAATTCAACAACAACCTCAACATTGAAAAACAACAACAACCTCAACATTGAAAAACACCAACAAATTCAACAACAACCTCAACATTGAAAAACAACAACAACCTCAACATTGAAAAACACCAACAAATTCAACAATAACCTCAACATTGAAAAACAACATCAACCTCAACATTGAAAAACACCAACAAATTCAACAACAACCTCAACATTGAAATACACCAACAAATTCATCAACAACCTCAACATTGAAAAACAACAACAACCTTAACATTGAAAAACACCAACAAATTCAACAACAACCTCAACATTGAAAAACAACAACAACCTCAACATTGAAAAACACCAACAAATTCAACAACAACCTCAACATTGAAAAACAACAACAAATTCAACAACAACCTCAGCATTGAAAAACAACAACAACCTCAAAATTGAAAAACACCAACAAATTCAACAACAACCTCAACATTGAAAAACAACAACAACCTCAACATTGAAAAACACCAACAAATTCAACAACAACTTCAACATTGAAAAACACCAACAAATTCAACAACAACTTCGAAATTGAAAAACACCAACAAATTCAACAACAACCTCAACATTGAAAAACAACAACAACCTCAACATTGAAAAACACCAACAAATTCAACAACAACCTCAACATTGAAAAACACCAACAAATTCAACAACAACCTCAGCATTGAAAAACAACAACAACCTCAACATTGAAAAACACCAACAAATTCAACAACAACCTCAACATTGAAAAACAACAACAACCTCAACATTGAAAAACACCAACAAATTCACCAACAACTTCAACATTGAAAAACACCAACAAATTCAACAACAACCTCAACATTGAAAAACAACAACAACCTCAACATTGAAAAACACCAACAAATTCAACAACAACCTCAACATTGAAAAACAACAACAACCTCAACATTGAATAACACCAACAAATTCAACAACAACCTCAACATTGAAAAACAACAACAATCTCAACATTGAAAAACACCAAAAAATTCAACAACAACCTCAACATTGAAAAACAGCAACAGCCTCAACATTGAAAAACACCAACAAATTCAGCAACAACCTCAACATTGAAAAGCACCAACAAATTCAACAACAACCTCAACATTGAAAAACACCAACAAATTCAACAACAAACTCAACATTGAAAATCACCAACAAATTCAACGACAACCTCAACATTGAAAAACAACAACAACCTCAACATTGAAAAGCAGCAACAAATTCAACAACAACCTCAACATTGAAAAGCACCAACAAATTCAACAACAACCTCAACATTGAAAAACAACAACAACCTCAACATTGAAAAACACCAACAAATTCAACAACAACCTCAACATTGAAAAACAACAACAACCTCAACATTGAAAAACACCAACAAATTCAACAACAACCTCAACATTGAAAAACAACAACAACCTCAACATTGAAAAACACCAACAAATTCAACAACAACCTCAACATTGAAAAACAACAACAACCTCAACATTGAAAAACACCAACCAATGCAATAACAACCTCAACATTGAAAAACACCAACAAATTCAACAACAACCTCAGCATTGAAAAACAACAACAACCTCAACATTGAAAAACACCAACAAATTCAACAACATCCTCAACATTGAATAACAACAACAACCTCAACATTGAAAAACACCAACAAATTCAACAAAAACTTCAACATTGAAAAACACCAACAAATTCAACAACAACCTCGAAATTGAAAAACACCAACAAATTCAACAACAACTTCAACATTGAAAAACACCAACAAATTCAACAACAACCTCGACATTGAAAAACACCATCAAATTCAACAACAACCTCAACATTGAAAAACACCAACAACCTCAAAATTGAAAAAACACCAACAAATTCAACAACAACCTCAACATTTAAAAACAACAACATCCTCAACATTGAAACGCACCAACAAATTCAACAACAACCTCAACATTGAAAAACACCAACAAATTAAACAACAACCTCAACATTGAAAAACACCAACAAACAAAACAACAACCTCAACATTGAAAAATAACAACAACCTCAACATTGAAAAACACCAACAAATTCAACAACAACCTCAACATTGAAAAACAGCAACAAATTCAACAACAAACTCAAGATTGAAAAACACCAACAAATTCCACAACCTCAACATTGAAAAACAACAACAACCTCAACATTGAAAAACACCAACAAATTCAACAACAACCTCAACATTGAAAACCACCAACAAATTCAACAACAACCTCAACATGGAAAAACAACAACAACCTCAACATTGAAAAACACCAACAAATTCAACAACAACCTCAACATTGAAAAACACCAACAACCTCAACATTGAAAAACACCAACAAATTCAACAACAACCTCAACATTGAAAAACAACAACAAACTCAACTTTGAAAAACACCAACAAATTCAACAACAACCTCAACATTGAAAAACAACAAAAACCTCAACATTGAAAAACACCAACAAATTCAACAACAACCTCAACATTGAAAAACACCAACAAATTCAACAACAACCTCAGCATTGAAAAACAACAACAACCTCAACATTGAAAAACACCAACAAATTCAACAACAACCTCAACATTGAAAAACAACAACAACCTCAACATTGAAAAACACCAACAAATTCAACAACAACTTCAACATTGAGAAACACTAACAAATTCAACAACAACCTCGAAATTGAAAAACACCAACAAATTCAACAACAGCCTCAACATTGAAAAACAACAACAACCTCAACATTGAAAAACACCAACAAATTCAACAACAACCTCAACTTTGAAAAACAACAACAACCTCATCACGGAAAAACACCAACAAATTCAACAACAACCTCAACATTGAAAAACAACAACATCCTCAAAATTGAAAAACACCAACAAATTCAACAACAACCCCAACATTTAAAAACAACAACAACCTCAACATTGAAAAACAACAACAACCTCAACATTGAAAAACACCAACAAATTCAAAAACAACCTCAACATTGAAAAACAACAACAAACTCAACATTGAAAAACAGCAACAAATTCAACAACAACCTCAACATTGAAAAACAACAACAACCTCAACATTGACAAACACCAACAAATTCAACAACAACTTCAACATTGAAAAACACCAACAAATTCAACAACAACCTCAACATTGAAAAACAACAACAACCTCAACATTGAAAAACACCAACAAATTCAACAACAACCTCAACATTGAAAAACAACAACAACCTCAACTTTGAAAAACACCAACAAATTCAACAACAACCTCAACATTGAAAAACAACAAATTCAACAACAACCTCAACATTGAAAAACAACAACAACCTCAACATTGAAAAACACCAACAAATTCAACAACAACCTCAACATTGAAAAACACCAACAAATTCAACCACAACCTCAGCATTGAAAAACAACAACAACCTCAACATTGAAAAACACCAACAAATTCAACAACAACCTCAACATTGAAAAACAACAACAACCTCAACATTGAAAAACACCAACAAATTCAACAACAACTTCAACATTGAAAAACACCAACAAATTCAACAACAACCTCGAAATTGAAAAACACCAACAAATTCAACAACAACCTCAACATTGAAAAACAACAACAACCTCAACATTGAAAAACACCAACAAATTCAACAACAACCTCAACATTGAAAAACACCAACAAATTCAACAACAACCTCAGCATTGAAAAACAACAACAACCTCAACATTGAAAAGCACCAACAAATTCAACAACAACCTCAACATTGAAAAACAACAACAACCTCAACATTGAAAAACACCAACAAATTCAACAACAACTTCAACATTGAAAAACACCAACAAATTCAACAACAACCTCGAAATTGAAAAACACCAACAAATTCAACAACAACCTCAACATTGAAAAACAACAACAACCTCAACATTGAAAAACACCAACAAATTCAACAACAACCTCAACATTGAAAAACAACAACAACCTCAACATTGAAAAACACCAACAAATTCAACAACAACCTCAACATTGAAAAACAACAACAATCTCAACATTGAAAAACACCAAAAAATTCAACAACAACCTCAACATTGAAAAACAGCAACAGCCTCAACATTGAAAAACACCAACAAGTTCAGCAACAACCTCAACATTGAAAAGCACCAACAAATTCAACAACAACCTCAACATTGAAAAACACCAACAAATTCAACAACAAACTCAACATTGAAAATCACCAACAAATTCAACCACAACCTCAGCATTGAAAAACAACAACAACCTCAACATTGAAAAACACCAACAAATTCAACAACAACCTCAACATTGAAAAACAACAACAACCTCAACATTGAAAAACACCAACAAATTCAACAACAACTTCAACATTGAAAAACACCAACAAATTCAACAACAACCTCGAAATTGAAAAACACCAACAAATTCAACAACAACCTCAACATTGAAAAACAACAACAACCTCAACATTGAAAAACACCAACAAATTCAACAACAACCTCAACATTGAAAAACACCAACAAATTCAACAACAACCTCAGCATTGAAAAACAACAACAACCTCAACATTGAAAAGCACCAACAAATTCAACAACAACCTCAACATTGAAAAACAACAACAACCTCAACATTGAAAAACACCAACAAATTCAACAACAACTTCAACATTGAAAAACACCAACAAATTCAACAACAACCTCGAAATTGAAAAACACCAACAAATTCAACAACAACCTCAACATTGAAAAACAACAACAACCTCAACATTGAAAAACACCAACAAATTCAACAACAACCTCAACATTGAAAAACAACAACAACCTCAACATTGAAAAACACCAACAAATTCAACAACAACCTCAACATTGAAAAACAACAACAATCTCAACATTGAAAAACACCAAAAAATTCAACAACAACCTCAACATTGAAAAACAGCAACAGCCTCAACATTGAAAAACACCAACAAGTTCAGCAACAACCTCAACATTGAAAAGCACCAACAAATTCAACAACAACCTCAACATTGAAAAACACCAACAAATTCAACAACAAACTCAACATTGAAAATCACCAACAAATTCAACAACAACCTCAACATTGAAAAACAACAACAACCTCAACATTGAAAAACACCAACAAATTCAACAACAACCTCAACATTGAAAAGCACCAACAAATTCAACAACAACCTCAACATTGAAAAACAACAACAACCTCAACATTGAAAAACACCAACAAATTCAACAACAACCTCAACATTGAAAAACAACAACAACCTCAACATTGAAAAACACCAACAAATTCAACAACAACCTCAACATTGAAAAACAACAACAACCTCAACATTGAAAAACACCAACAAATTCAACAACAACCTCAACATTGAAAAACAACAACAACCTCAACATTGAAAAACACCAACAAATTCAATAACCACCTCAACATTGAAAAACACCAACAAATTCAACAACAACCTCAGCATTGAAAAACAACAACAACCTCAACATTGAAAAACACCAACAAATTCAACAACATCCTCAACATTGAATAACAACAACAACCTCAACATTGAAAAACGCCAACAAATTCAACAACAACCTCAACATTGAAAAACAACAACAACCTCAACATTGAAAAACACCAACAAATTCAACAAAAACCTCAACATTGAAAAACAACAACAACCTCAACATTGAAAAACACCAACAAATTCAACAATAACCTCAACATTGAAAAACAACATCAACCTCAACATTGAAAAACACCAACAAATTCAACAACAACCTCAACATTGAAAAACACCAACAAATTCATCAACAACCTCAACATTGAAAAACAACAACAACCTCAACATTGAAAAACACCAACAAATTCAACAACAACCTCAACATTGAAAAACAACAACAACCTCAACATTGAAAAACACCAACAAATTCAACAACAACCTCAACATTGAAAAACACCAACAAATTCAACAACAACCTTGGCATTGAAAAACAACAACAACCTCAACATTGAAAAACACCAACAAATTCAACAACAACCTCAACATTGAAAAACAACAACAACCTCAACATTGAAAAACACCAACAAATTCAACACCAACTTCAACATTGAAAAACACCAACAAATTCAACAACAACCTCGAAATTGAAAAACACCAACAAATTCAACAACAACCTCAACATTGAAAAACAACAACAACCTCAACATTGAAAAACACCAACAAATTCAACAACAACCTCAACATTGAAAAACACCAACAAATTCAACAACAACCTCAGCATTGAAAAACAACAACAACGTCAACATAGAAAAACACCAACAAATTCAACAACAACCTCAACATTGAAAAACAACAACAACCTCAACATTGAAAAACACCAACAAATTCAACAACAACCTCAACATTGAAAAACAACAACAACCTCAACATTGAAAAACACCAACAAATTCAACAATAACCTCAACATTGAAAAACAACATCAACCTCAACATTGAAAAACACCAACAAATTCAACAACAACCTCAACATTGAAAAACACCAACAAATTCATCAACAACCTCAACATTGAAAAACAACAACAACCTTAACATTGAAAAACACCAACAAATTCAACAACAACCTCAACATTGAAAAACAACAACAACCTCAACATTGAAAAACACCAACAAATTCAACAACAACCTCAACATTGAAAAACAACAACAAATTCAACAACAACCTCAGCATTGAAAAACAACAACAACCTCAAAATTGAAAAACACCAACAAATTCAACAACAACCTCAACATTGAAAAACAACAACAACCTCAACATTGAAAAACACCAACAAATTCAACAACAACTTCAACATTGAAAAACACCAACAAATTCAACAACAACTTCGAAATTGAAAAACACCAACAAATTCAACAACAACCTCAACATTGAAAAACAACAACAACCTCAACATTGAAAAACACCAACAAATTCAACAACAACCTCAACATTGAAAAACACCAACAAATTCAACAACAACCTCAGCATTGAAAAACAACAACAACCTCAACATTGAAAAACACCAACAAATTCAACAACAACCTCAACATTGAAAAACAACAACAACCTCAACATTGAAAAACACCAACAAATTCACCAACAACTTCAACATTGAAAAACACCAACAAATTCAACAACAACCTCAACATTGAAAAACAACAACAACCTCAACATTGAAAAACACCAACAAATTCAACAACAACCTCAACATTGAAAAACAACAACAACCTCAACATTGAATAACACCAACAAATTCAACAACAACCTCAACATTGAAAAACAACAACAATCTCAACATTGAAAAACACCAAAAAATTCAACAACAACCTCAACATTGAAAAACAGCAACAGCCTCAACATTGAAAAACACCAACAAATTCAGCAACAACCTCAACATTGAAAAGCACCAACAAATTCAACAACAACCTCAACATTGAAAAACACCAACAAATTCAACAACAAACTCAACATTGAAAATCACCAACAAATTCAACAACAACCTCAACATTGAAAAACAACAACAACCTCAACATTGAAAAGAGGCAACAAATTCAACAACAACCTCAACATTGAAAAGCACCAACAAATTCAACAACAACCTCAACATTGAAAAACAACAACAACCTCAACATTGAAAAACACCAACAAATTCAACAACAACCTCAACATTGAAAAACAACAACAACCTCAACATTGAAAAACACCAACAAATTCAACAACAACCTCAACATTGAAAAACAACAACAACCTCAACATTGAAAAACACCAACAAATTCAACAACAACCTCAACATTGAAAAACAACAACAACCTCAACATTGAAAAACACCAACCAATGCAATAACAACCTCAACATTGAAAAACACCAACAAATTCAACAACAACCTCAGCATTGAAAAACAACAACAACCTCAACATTGAAAAACACCAACAAATTCAACAACATCCTCAACATTGAATAACAACAACAACCTCAACATTGAAAAACACCAACAAATTCAACAAAAACTTCAACATTGAAAAACACCAACAAATTCAACAACAACCTCGAAATTGAAAAACACCAACAAATTCAACAACAACTTCAACATTGAAAAACACCAACAAATTCAACAACAACCTCGACATTGAAAAACACCATCAAATTCAACAACAACCTCAACATTGAAAAACACCAACAACCTCAAAATTGAAAAAACACCAACAAATTCAACAACAACCTCAACATTTAAAAACAACAACATCCTCAACATTGAAACGCATCAACAAATTCAACAACAACCTCAACATTGAAAAACACCAACAAATTAAACAACAACCTCAACATTGAAAAACACCAACAAACAAAACAACAACCTCAACATTGAAAAATAACAACAACCTCAACATTGAA
This sequence comes from Isurus oxyrinchus, assembly GCA_026770705.1. Classification (NCBI taxonomy): domain Eukaryota; kingdom Metazoa; phylum Chordata; class Chondrichthyes; order Lamniformes; family Lamnidae; genus Isurus; species Isurus oxyrinchus. The sequence continues at coordinate 573,512 of JANJGN010000334.1, read as the reverse complement.
AAACACCAACAAATTCAACAACAACCTCAACATTGAAAAACAGCAACAAATTCAACAACAAACTCAAGATTGAAAAACACCAACAAATTCCACAACCTCAACATTGAAAAACAACAACAACCTCAACATTGAAAAACACCAACAAATTCAACAACAACCTCAACATTGAAAACCACCAACAAATTCAACAACAACCTCAACATGGAAAAACAACAACAACCTCAACATTGAAAAACACCAACAAATTCAACAACAACCTCAACATTGAAAAACAACAACAACCTCAACATTGAAAAACACCAACAAATTCAACAACAACCTCAACATTGAAAAACAACAACAAACTCAACTTTGAAAAACACCAACAAATTCAACAACAACCTCAACATTGAAAAACAACAAAAACCTCAACATTGAAAAACACCAACAAATTCAACAACAACCTCAACATTGAAAAACACCAACAAATTCAACAACAACCTCAGCATTGAAAAACAACAACAACCTCAACATTGAAAAACACCAACAAATTCAACAACAACCTCAACATTGAAAAACAACAACAACCTCAACATTGAAAAACACCAACAAATTCAACAACAACTTCAACATTGAGAAACACTAACAAATTCAACAACAACCTCGAAATTGAAAAACACCAACAAATTCAACAACAGCCTCAACATTGAAAAACAACAACAACCTCAACATTGAAAAACACCAACAAATTCAACAACAACCTCAACTTTGAAAAACAACAACAACCTCATCACGGAAAAACACCAACAAATTCAACAACAACCTCAACATTGAAAAACAACAACATCCTCAAAATTGAAAAACACCAACAAATTCAACAACAACCCCAACATTTAAAAACAACAACAACCTCAACATTGAAAAACAACAACAACCTCAACATTGAAAAACACCAACAAATTCAACAACAACCTCAACATTGAAAAACAACAACAAACTCAACATTGAAAAACAGCAACAAATTCAACAACAACCTCAACATTGAAAAACAACAACAACCTCAACATTGACAAACACCAACAAATTCAACAACAACTTCAACATTGAAAAACACCAACAAATTCAACAACAACCTCAACATTGAAAAACAACAACAACCTCAACATTGAAAAACACCAACAAATTCAACAACAACCTCAACATTGAAAAACAACAACAACCTCAACTTTGAAAAACACCAACAAATTCAACAACAACCTCAACATTGAAAAACAACAAATTCAACAACAACCTCAACATTGAAAAACAACAACAACCTCAACATTGAAAAACACCAACAGATTCAACAATAACCTCAACATTGAAAAACAACATCAACCTCAACATTGAAAAACACCAACAAATTCAACAACAACCTCAACATTGAAAAACACCAACAAATTCAACAACAACCTCAACATTGAAAAACAACAACAGCCTCAACATTGAAAAACACCAACAAATTCAAAAACAACCTCAACATTGAAAAACAACAACAACCTCAACATTGAAAAATACCAACAAATTCAACAACAACCTCAACATTGAAAAACACCAAAAATTCAACAACAACCTCAGCATTGAAAAACAACAACAACCTCAACATTGAAAAACAGCAAGAAATTCAAAAACAACCTCAACATTGAAAAACAACAACAACCTCAACATTGAAAAACACCAACAAATTCAACAACAACTTCAACATTGAAAAACACCAACAAATTCAACAACAACCTCGAAATTGAAAAACACCCACAAATTCAACAACAACCTCAACATTGAAAAACAACAACAACCTCAACATTGAAAAACACCAACAAATTCAACAACAACCTCAACATTGAAAAACAACAACAACCTCAACATTGAAAAACACCAACAAATTCAACAACAACCTCAACATTGAAAAACAACAACAATCTCAACATTGAAAAACACCAACAAATTCAACAACAACCTCAACATTGGAAAACACCAACAACCTCAACATTGAAAAACACCAACAAATTCAGCAACAACCTCAACATTGAAAAACACCAACAAATTCAACAACAACCTCAACATTGAAAAACACCAACAAATTCAACAACAAACTCAACATTGAAAAACAACAACAACCTCAACATTGAAAAACACCAACAAATTCAACAACATCCTCAACATTGAAAAACAACAACAACCTCAACATTGAAAAACACCAACAAATTCAACAACAACCTCAACATTGAAAAACAACAACAACCTCAACATTGAAAAACACCAACAAATTCAACAACAACCTCAACATTGAAAAACAACAACAACCTCAACATTGAAAAACACCAACAAATTCAATAACAACCTCAACATTGAAAAACACCAACAAATTCAACAACAACCTCAGCATTGAAAAACAACAACAACCTCAACATTGAAAAACACCAACAAATTCAACAACATCCTCAACATTGAAAAACAACAACAACCTCAACATTGAAAAACACCAACAAATTCAACAAAAACTTCAACATTGAAAAACACCAAAAAATTCAACAACAACCTCGAAATTGAAAAACACCAACAAATTCAACAACAACTTCAACATTGAAAAACACCAACAAATTCAACAACAACCTCGACATTGAAAAACACCATCAAATTCAACAACAACCTCAACATTGAAAAACACCAACGACCTCAAAATTGAAAAAACACCAACAAATTCAACAACAACCTCAACATTTAAAAACAACAACAACCTCAACATTGAAAAACACCAACAAATTCAACAACAACCTCAACATTGAAAAACACCAACAAATTCAACAACAACCTCAACATTGAAAAACACCAACAAACTCAACAACAACCTCAATATTGAAAAACAACAACAACCTCAACATTGAAAAACACCAAAAAATTCAACAACAACCTCAACATTGAAAAACAACAACAACCTCAACATTGAAAAACACCAACAAATTCAATAACAACCTCAACATTGAAAAACACCAACAAATTCAACAACAACCTCAACATTGAAAAACAACAACAATCTCAACATTGAAAAACACCAACAAATTCAACAACAACCTCAACATTGAAAAACAACAACAACCTCAACATTGAGAAACACCAACAAATTCAACAACAACTTCAACATTGAAAAACAGCAACAAATTCAACAACATCCTCAACATTGAAAAACAACAACAACCTCAACATTGAAAAACACCAACAAATTCAACAACAACCTCAAAATTGAAAAACAACAACAACCTCAACATTGAAAAACACCAACAAATTCAACACAACCTCAACATTGAAAAACACCAACAAATTCAACAACAACCTCAGCATTGAAAAACAACAACAACCTCAACATTGAAAAACACCAACAAATTCAACAACAACCTCAACATTGAAAAACACCAACAAACTCAACATTGAAAAACACCAACAAATTCAACAAAAACTTCAACATTGAAAAACACGAACATATTCAACAACAACCTCGAAATTGAAAAACACCAACAAATTCAACAACAACTTCAACATTGAAAAACACCAACAAATTCAACAACAACCTCGACATTGAAAAACACCATCAAATTCAACAACAACCTCAACATTGAAAAACACCAATAAACAAAACAACAACCTCAACATTGAAAAATAACAACAACCTCAACATTGAAAAACACCAACAAATGCAACAACAACCTCAACATTGAAAAACACAAACAAATTCAACAACAAACTCAAGATTGAAAAACACCAACAAATTCCACAACCTCAACATTGAAAAACAACAACAACCTCAACATTGAAAAACACCAACAAATTCAACAACAACCTCAACATTGAAAACCACCAACAAATTCAACAACAACCTCAACATTGAAAAACAACAACAACCTCAACTTTGAAAAACACCAACAAATTCAACAACAACCTCAACATTGAAAAACAACAACAACCTCAACATTGAAAAACACCAACAAATTCAACAACAACCTCAACATTGAAAAACAACAACAAACTCAACTTTGAAAAACACCAACAAATTCAACAACAACCTCAACATTGAAAAACAACAGAAACCTCAACATTGAAAAACACCAACAAATTCAACAACAACCTCAACATTGAAAAACACCAACAAATTCAACAACAACCTCAGCATTGAAAAACAACAACAACCTCAACATTGAAAAACACCAACAAATTCAACAACAACCTCAACATTGAAAAACAACAACAACCTCAACATTGAAAAACACCAACAAATTCAACAACAACTTCAACATTGAGAAACAGTAACAAATTCAACAACAACCTCGAAATTGAAAAACACCAACAAATTCAACAACAGCCTCAACATTGAAAAACAACAACAACCTCAACATTGAAAAACACCAACAAATTCAACAACAAACTCAACTTTGAAAAACAACAACAACCTCATCATGGAAAAACACCAACAAATTCAACAACAACCTCAACATTGAAAAACAACAACATCCTCAAAATTGAAAAACACCAACAAATTCAACAACAACCCCAACATTTAAAAACAACAACAACCTCAACATTGAAAAACAACAACAACCTCAACATTGAAAAACACCAACAAATTCAACAACAACCTCAACATTGAAAAACAACAACAAACTCAACATTGAAAAACAGCAACAAATTCAACAACAACCTCAACATTGAAAAACAACAACAACCTCAACATTGACAAACACCAACAAATTCAACAACAACTTCAACATTGAAAAACACCAACAAATTCAACAACAACCTCAACATTAAAAAACAACAACAACCTCAACATTGAAAAACACCAACAAATTCAACAACAACCTCAACATTGAAAAACAACAACAACCTCAACTTTGAAAAACACCAACAAATTCAACAACAACCTCAACATTGAAAAACAACAAATTCAACAACAACCTCAACATTGAAAAACAACAACAACCTCAACATTGAAAAACACCAACAGATTCAACAATAACCTCAACATTGAAAAACAACATCAACCTCAACATTGAAAAACACCAACAAATTGAACAACAACCTCAACATTGAAAAACACCAACAAATTCAACAACAACCTCAACATTGAAAAACAACAACAGCCTCAACATTGAAAAACACCAACAAATTCAAAAACAACCTCAAAATTGAAAAACAACAACAACCTCAACATTGAAAAACACCAACAAATTCAACAACAACCTCAACATTGAAAAACACCAAAAATTCAACAACAACCTCAGCATTGAAAAACAACAACAACCTCAACATTGAAAAACAGCAACAAATTCAAAAACAACCTCAACATTGAAAAACAACAACAACCTCAACATTGAAAAACACCAACAAATTCAACAACAACTTCAACATTCAAAAACACCAACAAATTCAACAACAACCTCGAAATTGAAAAACACCAACAAATTCAACAACAACCTCAACATTGAAAAACAACAACAACCTCAACATTGAAAAACACCAACAAATTCAACAACAACCTCAACATTGAAAAACAACAACAACCTCAACATTGAAAAACACCAACAAATTCAACAACAAACTCAACATTGAAAAACAACAACAATCTCAACATTGAAAAACACCAACAAATTCAACAACAACCTCAACATTGAAAAACACCAACAACCTCAACATTGAAAAACACCAACAAATTCAGCAACAACCTCAACATTGAAAAACACCAACAAATTCAACAACAACCTCAACATTGAAAAACACCAACAAATTCAACAACAAACTCAACATTGAAAAACAACAACAACCTCAACATTGAAAAACACCAACAAATTCAACAACATCCTCAACATTGAAAAACAACAACAACCTCAACATTGAAAAACACCAACAAATTCAACAAAAACCTCAACATTGAAAAACAACAACAACCTCAACATTGAAAAACACCAACAAATTCAACAACAACCTCAACATTGAAAAACAACAACAACCTCAACATTGAAAAACACCAACAAATTCAATAACAACCTCAACATTGAAAAACACCAACAAATTCAACAACAATCTCAGCATTGAAAAACAACAACAACCTCAACATTGAAAAACACCAACAAATTCAACAACATCCTCAACATTGAAAAACAACAACAACCTCAACATTGAAAAACACCAACAAATTCAACAAAAACTTCAACATTGAAAAACACCAAAAAATTCAACAACAACCTCGAAATTGAAAAACACCAACAAATTCAACAACAACTTCAACATTGAAAAACACCAACAAATTCAACAACAACCTCGACATTGAAAAACACCATCAAATTCAACAACAACCTCAACATTGAAAAACACCAAGAACCTCAAAATTGAAAAAACACCAACAAATTCAACAACACCCTCAACATTTAAAAACAACAACAACCTCAACATTGAAAAACACCAACAAATTCAACAACAACCTCAACATTGAAAAACACCAACAAATTCAACAACAACCTCAACATTGAAAAACACCAACAAACTCAACAACAACCTCAATATTGAAAAACAACAACAACCTCAACATTGAAAAACACCAACAAATTCAACAACAACCTCAACATTGAAAAACAACAACAACCTCAACATTGAAAAACACCAACAAATTCAATAACAACCTCAACATTGAAAAACACCAACAAATTCAACAACAACCTCAACATTGAAAAACAACAACAACCTCAACATTGAAAAACACCAACAAATTCAACAACAACTTCAACATTGAAAAACACCAACAAATTCAACAACATCCTCAACATTGAAAAACAACAACAACCTCAACATTGAAAAACACCAACAAATTCAACAACAACCTCAACATTGAAAAACAACAACAAACTCAACATTGACAAACACCAACAAATTCAACAACAACTTCAACATTGAAAAACACCAACAAATTCAACAACAACCTCAACATTAAAAAACAACAACAACCTCAACATTGAAAAACACCAACAAATTCAACAACAACCTCAACATTGAAAAACAACAACAACCTCAACTTTGAAAAACACCAACAAATTCAACAACAACCTCAACATTGAAAAACAACAAATTCAACAACAACCTCAACATTGAAAAACAACAACAACCTCAACATTGAAAAACACCAACAGATTCAACAATAACCTCAACATTGAAAAACAACATCAACCTCAACATTGAAAAACACCAACAAATTGAACAACAACCTCAACATTGAAAAACACCAACAAATTCAACAACAACCTCAACATTGAAAAACAACAACAGCCTCAACATTGAAAAACACCAACAAATTCAAAAACAACCTCAAAATTGAAAAACAACAACAACCTCAACATTGAAAAACACCAACAAATTCAACACAACCTCAACATTGAAAAACACCAAAAATTCAACAACAACCTCAGCATTGAAAAACAACAACAACCTCAACATTGAAAAACAGCAACAAATTCAAAAACAACCTCAACACTGAAAAACAACAACAACCTCAACATTGAAAAACACCAACAAATTCAACAACAACTTCAACATTGAAAAACACCAACAAATTCAACAACAACCTCGAAATTGAAAAACACCAACAAATTCAACAACAACCTCAACATTGAAAAACAACAACAACCTCAACATTGAAAAACACCAACAAATTCAACAACAACCTCAACATTGAAAAACAACAACAACCTCAACATTGAAAAACACCAACAAATTCAACAACAAACTCAACATTGAAAAACAACAACAATCTCAACATTGAAAAACACCAACAAATTCAACAACAACCTCAACATTGAAAAACACCAACAACCTCAACATTGAAAAACACCAACAAATTCAGCAACAACCTCAACATTGAAAAACACCAACAAATTCAACAACAACCTCAACATTGAAAAACACCAACAAATTCAACAACAAACTCAACATTGAAAAACAACAACAACCTCAACATTGAAAAACACCAACAAATTCAACAACATCCTCAACATTGAAAAACAACAACAACCTCAACATTGAAAAACACCAACAAATTCAACAAAAACCTCAACATTGAAAAACAACAACAACCTCAACATTGAAAAACACCAACAAATTCAACAACAACCTCAACATTGAAAAACAACAACAACCTCAACATTGAAAAACACCAACAAATTCAATAACAACCTCAACATTGAAAAACACCAACAAATTCAACAACAATCTCAGCATTGAAAAACAACAACAACCTCAACATTGAAAAACACCAACAAATTCAACAACATCCTCAACATTGAAAAACAACAACAACCTCAACATTGAAAAACACCAACAAATTCAACAAAAACTTCAACATTGAAAAACACCAAAAAATTCAACAACAACCTCGAAATTGAAAAACACCAACAAATTCAACAACAACTTCAACATTGAAAAACACCAACAAATTCAACAACAACCTCGACATTGAAAAACACCATCAAATTCAACAACAACCTCAACATTGAAAAACACCAAGAACCTCAAAATTGAAAAAACACCAACAAATTCAACAACACCCTCAACATTTAAAAACAACAACAACCTCAACATTGAAAAACACCAACAAATTCAACAACAACCTCAACATTGAAAAACACCAACAAATTCAACAACAACCTCAACATTGAAAAACACCAACAAACTCAACAACAACCTCAATATTGAAAAACAACAACAACCTCAACATTGAAAAACACCAACAAATTCAACAACAACCTCAACATTGAAAAACAACAACAACCTCAACATTGAAAAACACCAACAAATTCAATAACAACCTCAACATTGAAAAACACCAACAAATTCAACAACAACCTCAACATTGAAAAACAACAACAACCTCAACATTGAAAAACACCAACAAATTCAACAACAACTTCAACATTGAAAAACACCAACAAATTCAACAACATCCTCAACATTGAAAAACAACAACAACCTCAACATTGAAAAACACCAACAAATTCAACAACAACCTCAAAATTTAAAAACAACAACAACCTCAACATTGAAAAACACCAACAAATTCAACACAACCTCAACATTGAAAAACACCAACAAATTCAACAACAACCTCAGCATTGAAAAACAACAACAACCTCAACATTGAAAAACACCAACAAATTCAACAACAACCTCAACATTGAAAAACACCAACAAACTCAACATTGAAAAACACCAACAAATTCAACAAAAACTTCAACATTGAAAAACACGAACATATTCAACAACAACCTCGAAATTGAAAAAGACCAACAAATTCAACAACAACTTCAACATTGAAAAACACCAACAAATTCAACAACAACCTCGACATTGAAAAACACCATCAAATTCAACAACAACCTCAACATTGAAAAACACCAACAACCTCAAAATTGAAAAAACATCAACAAATTCAACAACAACCTCAACATTTAAAAACAACAACGACCTCAACATTGAAAAACAACCAACAAATGCAACAACAACCTCAACATTGAAAGACACCAACAAATTCAACAACAACCTCAACATTGAAAAACACCAACAAACTCAACAACAACCCCAACATTGAAAAACAACAACAACCTCAACATTGAAAAACAGCAACAAATTCAACAACAACCTCAACATTGAAAAACACCAACAAATTCAACAACAAACTCAAGATTGAAAAACACCTACAAATTCAATAACCTCAACATTGAAAAACACCAACAAATTCAACAACAACCTCAACATTGAAAAACAACAACAACCTCAACATTGAAAACCACCAACAAACTCAACAACAACCCCAACATTGAAAAACAACAACAACCTCAACATTGAAAAACACCATCAAATTCAACAACAACCTCAACATTGAAAAACACCAACAACCTCAAAATTGAAAAAACACCAACAAATTCAACAACAACCTCAACATTTAAAAACAACAACAACCTCAACATTGAAACACACCAACAAATTAAACAACAATCTCAACATTGAAAAACACCAACAAACAAAACAACAACCTCAACATTGAAAAATAACAACAACCTCAACATTGAAAAACACCAACAAATTCAACAACAACCTCAACATTGAAAAACACCAACAAATTCAACAACAAACTCAACATTGAAAAACACCAACAAATTCCACAACCTCAACATTGAAAAACAACAACAACCTCAACATTGAAAAACACCAACAAATTCAACAACAACCTGAACATTGAAAACCACCAACAAATTCAACAACAACCTCAACATTGAAAAACAACAACAACCTCAACATTGAAAAACACCACCAAATTCAACAACAACCTCAACATTGAAAAACAACAACAACCTCAACATTGAAAAACACCAACAAATTCAACAACAACCTCAACATTGAAAAACAACAACAAACTCAACTTTGAAAAACACCAACAAATTCAACAACAACCTCAACATTGAAAAACAACAAAAACCTCAACATTGAAAAACACCAACAAATTCAACAACAACCTCAACATTGAAAAACACCAACAAATTCAACAAAAACCTCAGCATTGAAAAACAACAACAACCTCAACATTGAAAAACACCAACAAATTCAACAACAACCTCAACATTGAAAAACAACAACAACCTCAACATTGAAAAACACCAACAAATTCAACAACAACTTCAACATTGAGAAACACTAACAAATTCAACAACAACCTCGAAATTGAAAAACACCAACAAATTCAACAACAGCCTCAACATTGAAAAACAACAACAAACTCAACATTGAAAAACAGCAACAAATTCAACAACAACCTCAACATTGAAAAACACCAACAAACTCAACAACAACCCCAACATTGAAAAACAACAACAACCTCAACATTGAAAAACAGCAACAAATTCAACAACAACCTCAACATTGAAAAACACCAACAAATTCAACAACAAACTCAAGATTGAAAAACACCAACAAATTCAATAACCTCAATATTGAAAAACACCAACAAATTCAACAACAACCTCAACATTGAAAAACAACAACAACCTCAACATTGAAAACCACCAACAAACTCAACAACAACCCCAACATTGAAAAACAACAACAACCTCAACATTGAAAAACACCATCAAATTCAACAACAACCTCAACATTGAAAAACACCAACAACCTCAAAATTGAAAAAACACCAACAAATTCAACAACAACCTCAACATTTAAAAACAACAACAACCTCAACATTGAAACACACCAACAAATTAAACAACAATCTCAACATTGAAAAACACCAACAAACAAAACAACAACCTCAACATTGAAAAATAACAACAACCTCAACATTGAAAAACACCAACAAATTCAACAACAACCTCAACATTGAAAAACACCAACAAATTCAACAACAAACTCAACATTGAAAAACACCAACAAATTCCACAACCTCAACATTGAAAAACAACAACAACCTCAACATTGAAAAACACCAACAAATTCAACAACAACCTGAACATTGAAAACCACCAACAAATTCAACAACAACCTCAACATTGAAAAACAACAACAACCTCAACATTGAAAAACACCAACAAATTCAACAACAACCTCAACATTGAAAAACAACAACAACCTCAACATTGAAAAACACCAACAAATTCAACAACAACCTCAACATTGAAAAACAACAACAAACTCAACTTTGAAAAACACCAACAAATTCAACAACAACCTCAACATTGAAAAACAACAAAAACCTCAACATTGAAAAACACCAACAAATTCAACAACAACCTCAACATTGAAAAACACCAACAAATTCAACAAAAACCTCAGCATTGAAAAACAACAACAACCTCAACATTGAAAAACACCAACAAATTCAACAACAACCTCAACATTGAAAAACAACAACAACCTCAACATTGAAAAACACCAACAAATTCAACAACAACTTCAACATTGAGAAACACTAACAAATTCAACAACAACCTCGAAATTGAAAAACACCAACAAATTCAACAACAGCCTCAACATTGAAAAACAACAACAACCTCAACATTGAAAAACACCAACAAATTCAACAACAACCTCAACTTTGAAAAACAACAACAACCTCATCATGGAAAAAACACCAACAAATTCAACAACAACCTCAACATTGAAAAACAACAACATCCTCAAAATTGAAAAACACCAACAAATTCAACAACAACCCCAACATTTAAAAACAACAACAACCTCAACATTGAAAAACAACAACAACCTCAACATTGAAAAACACCAACAAATTCAACAACAACCTCAACATTGAAAAACAACAACAAACTCAACATTGAAAAACAGCAACAAATTCAACAACAACCTCAACATTGAAAAACAACAACAACCTCAACATTGACAAACACCAACAAATTCAACAACAACTTCAACATTGAAAAACACCAACAAATTCAACAACAACCTCAACATTGAAAAACAACAACCTCAACATTGAAAAACACCAACAAATTCAACAACAACCTCAACATTGAAAAACAACAACAACCTCAACTTTGAAAAACACCAACTAATTCAACAACAACCTCAACATTGAAAAACAACAAATTCAACAACAACCTCAACATTGAAAAACAACAACAACCTCAACATTGAAAAACACCAACAGATTCAACAATAACCTCAACATTGAAAAACAACATCAACCTCAACATTGAAAAACACCAACAAATTCAACAACAACCTCAACATTGAAAAACACCAACAAATTCAACAACAACCTCAACATTGAAAAACAACAACAGCCTCAACATTGAAAAACACCAACAAATTCAAAAACAACCTCAACATTGAAAAACAACAACAACCTCAACATTGAAAAACACCAACAAATTCAACAACAACCTCAACATTGAAAAACACCAAAAATTCAACAACAACCTCAGCATTGAAAAACAACAACAACCTCAACATTGAAAAACAGCAACAAATTCAAAAACAACCTCAACATTGAAAAACAACAACATCTCAACACTGAAAAACACCAACAAATTCAACAACAACTTCAACATTGAAAAACACCAACAAATTCAACAACAACCTCGAAATTGAAAAACATCAACAAATTCAACAACAACCTCAACATTGAAAAACAACAACAACCTCAAAATTGAAAAACACCAACAAATTCAACAACAACCTCAACATTGAAAAACAACAACAACCTCAACATTGAAATACACCAACAAATTCAACAACAAACTCAACATTGAAAAACAACAACAACCTCAACATTGAAAAACACCAACAAATTCAACAACATCCTCAACATTGAAAAACAACAACAACCTCAACATTGAAAAACACCAACAAATTCAACAACAACCTCAACATTGAAAAAAAACAACAACCTCAACATTGAAAAACACCAACAAATTCAACAACAACCTCAACATTGAAAAACAACAACAACCTCAACATTGAAAAACACCAACAAATTCAATAACAACCTCAACATTGAAAAACACCAACAAATTCAACAACAACCTCAGCATTGAAAAACAACAACAACCTCAACATTGAAAAACACCAACAAATTCAACAACATCCTCAACATTGAAAAACAACAACAACCTCAAAATTGAAAAAACACCAACAAATTCAACAACAACCTCAACATTTAAAAACAACAACAACCTCAACATTGAAAAACACCAACAAATTCAACAACAACCTCAACATTGAAAAACACCAACAAATTCAACAACAACCTCAACATTGAAAAACACCAACAAACTCAACAACAACCTCAATATTGAAAAACAACAACAACCTCAACATTGAAAAACACCAACAAATTCAACAACAACCTCAACATTGAAAAACAACAACAACCTCAACATTGAAAAACACCAACAAATTCAATAACAACCTCAACATTGAAAAACACCAACAAATTCAACAACAACCTCAACATTGAAAAACAACAACAATCTCAACATTGAAAAACACCAACAAATTCAACAACAACCTCAACATTGAAAAACAACAACAACCTCAACATTGAAAAACACCAACAAATTCAACAACAACTTCAACATTGAAAAACACCAACAAATTCAACAACATCCTCAACATTGAAAAACAACAACAACCTCAACATTGAAAAACACCAAAAAATTCAACAACAACCTCAAAATTGAAAAACAACAACAACCTCAACATTGAAAAACACCAACAAATTCAACAGAACCTCAACATTGAAAAACACCAACAAATTCAACAACAACCTCAGCATTGAAAAACAACAACAACCTCAACATTGAAAAACACCAACAACTTCAACAACAACCTCAACATTGAAAAACACCAACAAACTCAACATTGAAAAACACCAACAAATTCAACAAAAACTTCAACATTGAAAAACACGAACATATTCAATAACAACCTCGAAATTGAAAAACACCAACAAATTCAACAACAACTTCAACATTGAAAAACACCAACAAATTCAACAACAACCTCGACATTGAAAAACACCATCAAATTCAACAACAACCTCAACATTGAAAAACACCAACAACCTCAAAATTGAAAAAACACCAACAAATTCAACAACAACCTCAACATTTAAAAACAACAACGACCTCAACATTGAAAAACACCAACAAATTCAATAACAACCTCAACATTGAAAGACACCAACAAATTCAACAACAACCTCAACATTGAAAAACACCAACAAACTCAACAACAACCCCAACATTGAAAAACAACAACAACCTCAACATTGAAAAACAGCAACAAATTCAACAACAACCTCAACATTGAAAAACACCAACAAATTCAACAACAAACTCAAGATTGAAAAACACCAACAAATTCAACAACCTCAACATTGAAAAACACCAACAAATTCAACAACAACCTCAACATTGAAAAACAACAACAACCTCAACATTGAAAACCACCAACAAACTCAACAACAACCCCAACATTGAAAAACAACAACAACCTCAACATTGAAAAACAACAACAAATTCAACAACAACCTCAACATTGAAAAACACCAACAAATTCAACAACAAACTCAAGATTGAAAAACACCAACAAATTCAACAACAACCTCAACATTGAAAGACACCAACAAATTCAACAACAACCTCAACATTGAAAAACACCAACAAATTCAACAACAACCTCAGCATTGAAAAACAACAACAACCTCAACATTGAAAAACACCAACAAATTCAACAACAACCTCAACATTGAAAAACACCAACAAACTCAACATTGAAAAACACCAACAAATTCAACAAAAACTTCAACATTGAAAAACACGAACATATTCAACAACAACCTCGAAATTGAAAAACACCAACAAATTCAACAACAACTTCAACATTGAAAAACACCAACAAATTCAACAACAACCTCGACATTGAAAAACACCATCAAATTCAACAACAACCTCAACATTGAAAAACACCAACAACCTCAAAATTGAAAAAACACCAACAAATTCAACAACAACCTCAACATTTAAAAACAACAACGGCCTCAACATTGAAAAACACCAACAAATTCAACAACAACCTCAACATTGAAAGACAAAAACAAATTCAACAACAACCTCAACATTGAAAAACAGCAACAAACTCAACAACAACCCCAACATTGAAAAACAACAACAACCTCAACATTGAAAAACAGCAACAAATTCAACAACAACCTCAACATTGAAAAACACCAACAAATTCAACAACAAACTCAACATTGAAAAACAACAACAACCTCAACATTGAAAAACACCAACAAATTCAACAACATCCTCAACATTGAAAAACAACAACAACCTCAACATTGAAAAACACCAACAAATTCAACAACAACCTCAACATTGAAAAGCAACAACAACCTCAACATTGAAAAACACCAACAAATTCAACAACAACCTCAACATTGAAAAACAACAACAACCTCAACATTGAAAAACACCAACAAATTCAACAACAACCTCAACATTGAAAAACAACAACAACCTCAACATTGAAAAACACCAACAAATTCAATAACAACCTCAACATTGAAAAACACCAACAAAATCAACAACAACCTCAGCATTGAAAAACAACAACAACCTCAACATTGAAAAACACCTATAAATTCAACAACATCCTCAACATTGAAAAACAACAACAACCTCAACATTGAAAAACACCAACAAATTCAACAAAAACTTCAACATTGAAAAACACCAACAAATTCAACAACAACCTCGAAATTGAAAAACACCAACAAATTCAACAACAACTTCAACATTGAAAAACACCAACAAATTCAACAACAACCTCGACATTGAAAAACCCCATCAAATTCAACAACAACCTCAACATTGAAAAACACCAACAACCTCAAAATTGAAAAAACACCAACAAATTCAACAACAACCTCAACATTTAAAAACAATAACAACCTCAACATTGAAAAACACCAACAAATTCAACAACAACCTCAACATTGAAAAACACCAACAAATTCAACAACAACCTCAACATTGAAAAACACCAACAAACTCAACAACAACCTCAATATTGAAAAACAACAACAACCTCAACATTGAAAAACACCAACAAATTCAACAACAACCTCAACATTGAAAAACAACAACAACCTCAACATTGAAAAACACCAACAAATCCAATAACAACCACAACATTGAAAAACACCAACAAATTCAACAACAACCTCAACATTGAAAAACAACAACAATCTCAACATTGAAAAACACCAACAAATTCAACAACAACCTCAACATTGAAAAACAACAACAACCTCAACATTGAAAAACACCAACAAATTCAACAACAACTTCAACATTGAAAAACACCAACAAATTCAACAACATCCTCAACATTGAAAAACAAGAACAACCTCAACATTGAAAAACACCAACAAATTCAACAACAACCTCAAAATTGAAAAACAACAACAACCTCAACATTGAAAAACACCAACAAATTCAGCAACAACCTCAACATTGAAAAACACCAACAAATTCAACAACAACTTCAACATTGAAAAACACCAACAAATTCAACAACAACCTCGACATTGAAAAACACCATCAAATTCAACAACAACCTCAACATTGAAAAACACCAACAACCTCAAAATTGAAAAAACACCAACAAATTCAACAACAACCTCAACATTTAAAAACAACAACGGCCTCAACATTGAAAAACACCAACAAATTCAACAACAACCTCAACATTGAAAGACACCAACAAATTCAACAACAACCTCAACATTGAAAAACACCAACAAACTCAACAACAACCCCAACATTGAAAAACAACAACAACCTCAACATTGAAAAACAGCAGCAAATTCAACAACAACCTCAACATTGAAAAACACCAACAAATTCAAAAACAAACTCAAGATTGAAAAACACCAACAAATTCAACAACCTCAACATTGAAAAACACCAACAAATTCAACAACAACCTCAACATTGAAAAACAACAACAACCTCAACATTGAAAACCACCAACAAATTCAACAACAACCTCAACATTGAAAAACACCAACAAATTCAACAACAAACTCAACATTGAAAAACAACAACAACCTCAACATTGAAAAACACCAACAAATTCAACAACATCCTCAACATTGAAAAACAACAACAACCTCAACATTGAAAAAAACCAACAAATTCAACAACAACCTCAACATTGAAAAACAACAACAACCTCAACATTGAAAAACACCAACAAATTCTACAACAACCTCAACATTGAAAAACAACAACAACCTCAACATTGAAAAACACCAACAAATTCAACAACAACCTCAACATTGAAAAACAACAACAACCTCAACATTGAAAAACACCAACAAATTCAATAACAACCTCAACATTGAAAAACACCAACAAAATCAACAACAACCTCAGCATTGAAAAACAACAACAACCTCAACATTGAAAAACACCTATAAATTCAACAACATCCTCAACATTGAAAAACAACAACAACCTCAACATTGAAAAACACCAACAAATTCAACAAAAACTTCAACATTGAAAAACACCAACAAATTCAACAACAACCTCGAAATTGAAAAACACCAACAAATTCAACAACAACTTCAACATTGAAAAACACCAACAAATTCAACAACAACCTCGACATTGAAAAACACCATCAAATTCAACAACAACCTCAACATTGAAAGACACCAACAAATTCAACAACAACCTCAACATTGAAAAACACCAACAAACTCAACAACAACCCCAACATTGAAAAACAACAACAACCTCAACATTGAAAAACAGCAACAAATTCAACAACAACCTCAACATTGAAAAACACCAACAAATTCAACAACAAACTCAACATTGAAAAACAACAACAACCTCAACATTGAAAAACACCAACAAATTCAACAACATCCTCAACATTGAAAAACAACAACAACCTCAACATTGAAAAAAACCAACAAATTCAACAACAACCTCAACATTGAAAAACAACAACAACCTCAACATTGAAAAACACCAACAAATTCTACAACAACCTCAACATTGAAAAACAACAACAACCTCAACATTGAAAAACACCAACAAATTCAACAACAACCTCAACATTGAAAAACAACAACAACCTCAACATTGAAAAACACCAACAAATTCAATAACAACCTCAACATTGAAAAACACCAACAAAATCAACAACAACCTCAGCATTGAAAAACAACAACAACCTCAACATTGAAAAACACCTATAAATTCAACAACATCCTCAACATTGAAAAACAACAACAACCTCAACATTGAAAAACACCAACAAATTCAACAAAAACTTCAACATTGAAAAACACCATCAAATTCAACAACAACCTCGAAATTGAAAAACACCAACAAATTCAACAACAACTTCAACATTGAAAAACACCAACAAATTCAACAACAACCTCGACATTGAAAAACACCATCAAATTCAACAACAACCTCAACATTGAAAAACACCAACAACCTCAAAATTGAAAAAACACCAACAAATTCAACAACAACCTCAACATTTAAAAACAACAACAACCTCAACATTGAAAAACACCAACAAATTCAACAACAACCTCAACATTGAAAAACACCAACAAATTCAACAACAACCTCAACATTGAAAAACACCAACAAACTCAACAACAACCTCAATATTGAAAAACAACAACAACCTCAACATTGAAAAACACCAACAAATTCAACAACAACCTCAACATTGAAAAACAACAACAACCTCAACATTGAAAAACACCAACAAATTCAATAACAACCACAACATTGAAAAACACCAACAAATTCAACAACAACCTCAACATTGAAAAAAAGCAACAATCTCAACATTGAAAAACACCAACAAATTCAACAACAACCTCAACATTGAAAAACAACAACAACCTCAACATTGAAAAACACCAACAAATTCAACAACAACTTCAACATTGAAAAACACCAACAAATTCAACAACATCCTCAACATTGAAAAACAAGAACAACCTCAACATTGAAAAACACCAACAAATTCAACAACAACCTCAAAATTGAAAAACAACAACAACCTCAACATTGAAAAACACCAACAAATTCAACACAACCTCAACATTGAAAAACACCAACAAATTCAACAACAACCTCAGCATTGAAAAACAACAACAACCTCAACATTGAAAAACACCAACAAATTCAACAACAACCTTAACATTGAAAAACACCAACAAACTCAACATTGAAAAACACCAACAAATTCAACAAAAACTTCAACATAGAAAAACACGAACATATTCAACAACAACCTCGAAATTGAAAAACACCAACAAGTTCAACAACAACTTCAACATTGAAAAACACCAACAAATTCAACAACAACCTCGACATTGAAAAACACCATCAAATTCAACAACAACCTCAAAATTGAAAAAACACCAACAAATTCAACAACAACCTCAACATTTAAAAACAACAACAACCTCAACATTGAAAAACACCAACAAATTCAACAACAACCTCAACATTGAAAGACACCAACAAATTCAACAACAACCTCAACATTGAAAAACACCAACAAACACAACAACAACCTCAACATTGAAAAACAACAACAACCTCAACATTGAAAAACAGCAACAAATTCAACAACAACCTCAACATTGAAAAACACCAACAAATTCAACAACAACCTCAACATTGAAAAACAACAACATCCTCAACATTGAAAAACACCAACAAATTCAACAACAACCTCAACATTGAAAAACAACAACAACCTCAACATTGAAAAACACCAACAAATTCAACAACAACCTCAACATTGAAAAACACCAACAAATTCAACAACAACCTCGAAATTGAAAAACACCAACAAATTCAACAACAACCTCAACATTGAAAAACAACAACCTCAACATTGAAAAACACCAGCAAATTCAACAACAACCTGAACATTGAAAAACAACAACAACCTCAACATTGAAAAACACCAACAAATTCAACAACAACTTCAACATTGAAAAACAACAACAATCTCAACATTGAAAAACACCAACAAATTCAACAACAACCTCAACATTGAAAAACAGCAACAGCCTCAACATTGAAAACCACCAACAAATTCAGCAACAACCTCCACATTGAAAAACACCAACAAATTCAACAACAACCTCAACATTGAAAAACACCAACAAATTCAACAACAAACTCAACATTGAAAATCACCAACAAATTCAACAACAACCTCAACATTGAAAAACAACAACAACCTCAACATTGAAAAACACCAACAAATTCAACAACAACCTCAACATTGAAAAGCACCAACAAATTCAACAACAACCTCAACATTGAAAAACAACAACAACCTCAACATTGAAAAACACCAACAAATTCAACAACAACCTCAACATTGAAAAACAACAACAACCTCAACATTGAAAAACACCAACAAATTCAACAACAACCTCAACATTGAAAAACAACAACAACCTCAACATTGAAAAACAACAACAACCTCAACATTGAAAAACACCAACAAATTCAACAACAACCTCAACATTGAAAAACAACAACAAACTCAACAGTGAAAAACACCAACAAATTCAACAACAACCTCAACATTTAAAAACAACAAAAACCTCAACATTGAAAAACACCAACAAATTCAATAACAACCTCAACATTGAAAAATACCAACAAATTCAACAACAACCTCAACATTGAAAAACAACAACAATCTCAACATTGAAAAACACCAACAAATTCAACAACAACCTCAACATTGAAAAACAACAACAACCTCAACATTGAAAAACACCAACAATTTCAACAACAACTTCAACATTGAAAAACACCAACAAATTCAACAACAACCTCGAAATTGAAAAACACCAACAAATTCAACAACAACTTCAACATTGAAAAACACCAACAACCTCAAAATTGAAAAAACACCAACAAATTCAACAACAACCTCAGCACTTAAAAACAACAACAACCTCAACATTGAAAAACACCAACAAATTCAACAACAACCTCAACATTGAAAAACACCAACAACCTCAACATTGAAAAACACCAACAAATTCAACAACAACCTCAACATTTAAAAACAACAACAACCTCAACATTGAAAAACACCAACAAATTCAACAACAATCTCAACATTGAAAGACACCAACAAATTCAACAACAACCTCAACATTGAAAAACACCAACAAACTCAACAACAACCTCAACATTGAAAAACAACAATAACCTCAACATGGAAAAACACCAACAAATTCAACAACAACCTCTACATTAAAAAACACCAACAAACTCAACAACAACCTCAACATTGAAAAACAACAATAACCTCAACATTGAAAAACACCAACAAATTCAACAACAAACTCAACATTTAAAAACAACAAAAACCTCAACATTGAAAAACACCAACAAATTCAACAACAACCTCAACATTGAAAAACACCAACAACCTCAAAATTGAAAAAACACCAACAAATTCAACAACAACCTCAACATTTAAAAACAACAACAACCTCAACATTGAAAAACACCAACAAATTCAACAACAACCTCACCATTGAAAGACAGCAACAAATTCAACAACAACCTCAACATTGAAAAACACCAACAAACTCAACAACAACCTCAACATTGAAAAACAACAATAACCTCAACATTGAAAAACACCAACAAATTCAACAACAACCTCAACATTGAAAAACACCAACAAACTCAACAACAACCTCAACATTGAAAAACAACAATAACCTCAACATTGAAAAACAGCAACAAATTCAACAACAACCTCAACATTGAAAGACACCAACAAATTCAACAACAAACTCAAGATTGAAAAACACCAACAAATTCAAAAACCTCAACATTGAAAAACAACAACAACCTCAACATTGAAAAACACCAACAAATTCAACAACAACCTCAACATTGAAAAACACCAACAAATTCAAAAACAAACTCAAGATTGAAAAACACCAACAAATTCAACAACCTCAACATTGAAAAACACCAACAAATTCAACAACAACCTCAACATTGAAAAACAACAACAACCTCAACATTGAAAACCACCAACAAATTCAACAACAACCTCAACATTGAAAAACACCAACAAATTCAACAACAAACTCAACATTGAAAAACAACAACAACCTCAACATTGAAAAACACCAACAAATTCAACAACATCCTCAACATTGAAAAACAACAACAACCTCAACATTGAAAAAAACCAACAAATTCAACAACAACCTCAACATTGAAAAACAACAACAACCTCAACATTGAAAAACACCAACAAATTCTACAACAACCTCAACATTGAAAAACAACAACAACCTCAACATTGAAAAACACCAACAAATTCAACAACAACCTCAACATTGAAAAACAACAACAACCTCAACATTGAAAAACACCAACAAATTCAATAACAACCTCAACATTGAAAAACACCAACAAAATCAACAACAACCTCAGCATTGAAAAACAACAACAACCTCAACATTGAAAAACACCTATAAATTCAACAACATCCTCAACATTGAAAAACAACAACAACCTCAACATTGAAAAACACCAACAAATTCAACAAAAACTTCAACATTGAAAAACACCAACAAATTCAACAACAACCTCGAAATTGAAAAACACCAACAAATTCAACAACAACTTCAACATTGAAAAACACCAACAAATTCAACAACAACCTCGACATTGAAAAACACCATCAAATTCAACAACAACCTCAACATTGAAAGACACCAACAAATTCAACAACAACCTCAACATTGAAAAACACCAACAAACTCAACAACAACCCCAACATTGAAAAACAACAACAACCTCAACATTGAAAAACAGCAACAAATTCAACAACAACCTCAACATTGAAAAACACCAACAAATTCAACAACAAACTCAACATTGAAAAACAACAACAACCTCAACATTGAAAAACACCAACAAATTCAACAACATCCTCAACATTGAAAAACAACAACAACCTCAACATTGAAAAAAACCAACAAATTCAACAACAACCTCAACATTGAAAAACAACAACAACCTCAACATTGAAAAACACCAACAAATTCTACAACAACCTCAACATTGAAAAACAACAACAACCTCAACATTGAAAAACACCAACAAATTCAACAACAACCTCAACATTGAAAAACAACAACAACCTCAACATTGAAAAACACCAACAAATTCAATAACAACCTCAACATTGAAAAACACCAACAAAATCAACAACAACCTCAGCATTGAAAAACAACAACAACCTCAACATTGAAAAACACCTATAAATTCAACAACATCCTCAACATTGAAAAACAACAACAACCTCAACATTGAAAAACACCAACAAATTCAACAAAAACTTCAACATTGAAAAACACCATCAAATTCAACAACAACCTCGAAATTGAAAAACACCAACAAATTCAACAACAACTTCAACATTGAAAAACACCAACAAATTCAACAACAACCTCGACATTGAAAAACACCATCAAATTCAACAACAACCTCAACATTGAAAAACACCAACAACCTCAAAATTGAAAAAACACCAACAAATTCAACAACAACCTCAACATTTAAAAACAACAACAACCTCAACATTGAAAAACACCAACAAATTCAACAACAACCTCAACATTGAAAAACACCAACAAATTCAACAACAACCTCAACATTGAAAAACACCAACAAACTCAACAACAACCTCAATATTGAAAAACAACAACAACCTCAACATTGAAAAACACCAACAAATTCAACAACAACCTCAACATTGAAAAACAACAACAACCTCAACATTGAAAAACACCAACAAATTCAATAACAACCACAACATTGAAAAACACCAACAAATTCAACAACAACCTCAACATTGAAAAAAAGCAACAATCTCAACATTGAAAAACACCAACAAATTCAACAACAACCTCAACATTGAAAAACAACAACAACCTCAACATTGAAAAACACCAACAAATTCAACAACAACTTCAACATTGAAAAACACCAACAAATTCAACAACATCCTCAACGTTGAAAAACAAGAACAACCTCAACATTGAAAAACACCAACAAATTCAACAACAACCTCAAAATTGAAAAACAACAACAACCTCAACATTGAAAAACACCAACAAATTCAACACAACCTCAACATTGAAAAACACCAACAAATTCAACAACAACCTCAGCATTGAAAAACAACAACAACCTCAACATTGAAAAACACCAACAAATTCAACAACAACCTTAACATTGAAAAACACCAACAAACTCAACATTGAAAAACACCAACAAATTCAACAAAAACTTCAACATAGAAAAACACGAACATATTCAACAACAACCTCGAAATTGAAAAACACCAACAAGTTCAACAACAACTTCAACATTGAAAAACACCAACAAATTCAACAACAACCTCGACATTGAAAAACACCATCAAATTCAACAACAACCTCAAAATTGAAAAAACACCAACAAATTCAACAACAACCTCAACATTTAAAAACAACAACAACCTCAACATTGAAAAACACCAACAAATTCAACAACAACCTCAACATTGAAAGACACCAACAAATTCAACAACAACCTCAACATTGAAAAACACCAACAAACACAACAACAACCTCAACATTGAAAAACAACAACAACCTCAACATTGAAAAACAGCAACAAATTCAACAACAACCTCAACATTGAAAAACACCAACAAATTCAACAACAACCTCAACATTGAAAAACAACAACATCCTCAACATTGAAAAACACCAACAAATTCAACAACAACCTCAACATTGAAAAACAACAACAACCTCAACATTGAAAAACACCAACAAATTCAACAACAACCTCAACATTGAAAAACACCAACAAATTCAACAACAACCTCGAAATTGAAAAACACCAACAAATTCAACAACAACCTCAACATTGAAAAACAACAACCTCAACATTGAAAAACACCAGCAAATTCAACAACAACCTGAACATTGAAAAACAACAACAACCTCAACATTGAAAAACACCAACAAATTCAACAACAACTTCAACATTGAAAAACAACAACAATCTCAACATTGAAAAACACCAACAAATTCAACAACAACCTCAACATTGAAAAACAGCAACAGCCTCAACATTGAAAACCACCAACAAATTCAGCAACAACCTCCACATTGAAAAACACCAACAAATTCAACAACAACCTCAACATTGAAAAACACCAACAAATTCAACAACAAACTCAACATTGAAAATCACCAACAAATTCAACAACAACCTCAACATTGAAAAACAACAACAACCTCAACATTGAAAAACACCAACAAATTCAACAACAACCTCAACATTGAAAAGCACCAACAAATTCAACAACAACCTCAACATTGAAAAACAACAACAACCTCAACATTGAAAAACACCAACAAATTCAACAACAACCTCAACATTGAAAAACAACAACAACCTCAACATTGAAAAACACCAACAAATTCAACAACAACCTCAACATTGAAAAACAACAACAACCTCAACATTGAAAAACAACAACAACCTCAACATTGAAAAACACCAACAAATTCAACAACAACCTCAACATTGAAAAACAACAACAAACTCAACAGTGAAAAACACCAACAAATTCAACAACAACCTCAACATTTAAAAACAACAAAAACCTCAACATTGAAAAACACCAACAAATTCAATAACAACCTCAACATTGAAAAATACCAACAAATTCAACAACAACCTCAACATTGAAAAACAACAACAATCTCAACATTGAAAAACACCAACAAATTCAACAACAACCTCAACATTGAAAAACAACAACAACCTCAACATTGAAAAACACCAACAATTTCAACAACAACTTCAACATTGAAAAACACCAACAAATTCAACAACAACCTCGAAATTGAAAAACACCAACAAATTCAACAACAACTTCAACATTGAAAAACACCAACAACCTCAAAATTGAAAAAACACCAACAAATTCAACAACAACCTCAGCACTTAAAAACAACAACAACCTCAACATTGAAAAACACCAACAAATTCAACAACAACCTCAACATTGAAAAACACCAACAACCTCAACATTGAAAAACACCAACAAATTCAACAACAACCTCAACATTTAAAAACAACAACAACCTCAACATTGAAAAACACCAACAAATTCAACAACAATCTCAACATTGAAAGACACCAACAAATTCAACAACAACCTCAACATTGAAAAACACCAACAAACTCAACAACAACCTCAACATTGAAAAACAACAATAACCTCAACATGGAAAAACACCAACAAATTCAACAACAACCTCTACATTAAAAAACACCAACAAACTCAACAACAACCTCAACATTGAAAAACAACAATAACCTCAACATTGAAAAACACCAACAAATTCAACAACAAACTCAACATTTAAAAACAACAAAAACCTCAACATTGAAAAACACCAACAAATTCAACAACAACCTCAACATTGAAAAACACCAACAACCTCAAAATTGAAAAAACACCAACAAATTCAACAACAACCTCAACATTTAAAAACAACAACAACCTCAACATTGAAAAACACCAACAAATTCAACAACAACCTCACCATTGAAAGACAGCAACAAATTCAACAACAACCTCAACATTGAAAAACACCAACAAACTCAACAACAACCTCAACATTGAAAAACAACAATAACCTCAACATTGAAAAACACCAACAAATTCAACAACAACCTCAACATTGAAAAACACCAACAAACTCAACAACAACCTCAACATTGAAAAACAACAATAACCTCAACATTGAAAAACAGCAACAAATTCAACAACAACCTCAACATTGAAAGACACCAACAAATTCAACAACAAACTCAAGATTGAAAAACACCAACAAATTCAAAAACCTCAACATTGAAAAACAACAACAACCTCAACATTGAAAAACACCAACAAATTCAACAACAACCTCAACATTGAAAAACACCAACAAATTCAACAACAACCTCAACATTGAAAAACAACAACAACCTCAACTTTGAAAAACACCAACAAATTCAACAACAACCTCAACATTGAAAAACAACAAATTCAATAACAACCTCAACATTGAAAAACAACAACAACCTCAACATTAAAAAACACCAACAAATTCAACAACAACCTCAACATTGCAAAACACCAACAAATTCAACAACAACCTCAGCATTGAAAAACAACAACAACCTCAACATTGAAAAACACCAACAAATTCAACAACAACCTCAACATTGAAAAACAACAACAACCTCAACATTGAAAAACACCAACAAATTCAACAACAACTTCAACATTGAAAAACACCAACAAATTCAACAACAACCTCGAAATTGAAAAACACCAACAAATTCAACAACAACCTCAACATTGAAAAACAACAACCTCAACATTGAAAAACACCAGCAAATTCAACAACAACCTCAACATTGAAAAACAACAACAACCTCAACATTGAAAAACACCAACAAATTCAACAACAACCTCAACATTGAAAAACAACAACAATCTCAACATTGAAAAACACCAACAAATTCAACAACAACCTCAACATTGAAAAACAGCAACAGCCTCAACATTGAAAACCACCAACAAATTCAGCAACAACCTCAACATTGAAAAACACCAACAAATTCAACAACAACCTCAACATTGAAAAACACCAACAAATTCAACAACAAACTCAACATTGAAAATCACCAACAAATTCAACAACAACCTCAACATTGAAAAACAACAACAACCTCAACATTGAAAAACACCAACAAATTCAACAACAACCTCAACATTGAAAAGCACCAACAAATTCAACAACAACCTCAACATTGAAAAACAACAACAACCTCAACATTGAAAAACACCAACAAATTCAACAACAACCTCAACATTGAAAAACAACAACAACCTCAACATTGAAAAACACCAACAAATTCAACAACAACCTCAACATTGAAAAACAACAACAACCTCAACATTGAAAAACAACAACAACCTCAACATTGAAAAACACCAACAAATTCAACAACAACCTCAACATTGAAAAACAACAACAAACTCAACAGTGAAAAACACCAACAAATTCAACAACAACCTCAACATTTAAAAACAACAAAAACCTCAACATTGAAAAACACCAACAAATTCAATAACAACCTCAACATTGAAAAATACCAACAAATTCAACAACAACCTCAACATTGAAAAACAACAACAATCTCAACATTGAAAAACACCAACAAATTCAACAACAACCTCAGCATTGAAAAACAACAACAACCTCAACATTGAAAAATACCAACAATTTCAACAACAACTTCAACATTGAAAAACACCAACAAATTCAACAACAACCTCGAAATTGAAAAACACCAGCAAATTCAACAACAACTTCAACATTGAAAAACACCAACAACCTCAAAATTGAAAAAACACCAACAAATTCAACAACAACCTCAACATTTAAAAACAACAACAACCTCAACATTGAAAAACACCAACAAATTCAACAACAACCTCAACATTGAAAAACACCAACAACCTCAAAATTGAAAAAACACCAACAAATTCAACAACAACCTCAACATTTAAAAACAACAACAACCTCAACATTGAAAAACACCAACAAATTCAACAACAACCTCAACATTGAAAGACACCAACAAATTCAACAACAACCTCAACAGTGAAAAACACCAACAAACTCAACAACAACCTCAACATTGAAAAACAACAATAACCTCAACATTGAAAAACACCAACAAATTCAACAACAACCTCAACATTGAAAAACACCAACAAACTCAACAACAACCTCAACATTGAAAAACAACAATAACCTCAACATTGAAAAACACCAACAAATTCAACAACAAACTCAACATTTAAAAACAACAAAAACCTCAACATTGAAAAACAGCAACAAATTCAACAACAACCTCAACATTGAAAAACACCAACAAATTCAACAACAAACTCAAGATTGAAAAACACCAACAAATTCAACAACCTCAACATTGAAAAACAACAACAACCTCAACATTGAAAAACACCAACAAATTCAACAACAACCTCAACATTGAAAAACACCAACAAATTCAACAACAACCTCAACATTGAAAAACAACAACAAACTCAACATTGAAAAACACCAACAAATTCAACAACAACCTCAACATTGAAAAACAACAAATTCAATAACAACCTCAACATTGAAAAACACCAACAAATTCAACAACAACCTCAACATTGAAAAACAACAACAACCTCAACATTGAAAAACACCAACAAATTCAACAATAACCTCAACATTGAAAAACAACATCAACCTCAACATTGAAAAACACCAACAAATTCAACAACAACCTCAACATTGAAAAATACCAACAAATTCAACAACAACCTCAACATTGAAACACAACAACAACCTCAACATTGAAAAACACCAACAAATTCAACAACAACCTCAACATTGAAAAACAACAACAACCTCAACATTAAAAAACACCAACAAATTCAACAACAACCTCAACATTGAAAAACACCAACAAATTCAACAACAACCTCAGCATTGAAAAACAACAACAACCACAACATTGAAAAACACCAACAAATTCAACAACAACCTCAACATTGAAAAACAACAACAACCTCAACATTGAAAAACACCAACAAATTCAACAACAACTTCAACATTGAAAAACACCAACAAATTCAACAACAACCTCGAAATTGAAAAACACCAACAAATTCAACAACAACCTCAACATTGAAAAACAACAACCTCAACATTGAAAAACACCAGCAAATTCAACAACAACCTCAACATTGAAAAACAGCAACAACCTCAAAATTGAAAAACACCAAGAAATTCAACAACAACCTCAACATTGAAAAGCACCAACAAATTCAACAACAACCTCAACATTGAAAAACAACAACAACGTCAACATTGAAAAACACCAACAAATTCAACAACAACCTCAACATTGAAAAACAACAACAACCTCAACATTGAAAAACACCAACAAATTCAACAACAACCTCAACATTGAAAAACAACAACAAATTCAACAACAACCTCAACATTGAAAAAAACCAACAAATTCAACAACAAACTCAAGATTGAAAAACACCAACAAATTCAACAACCTCAACATTGAAAAACAACAACAACCTCAACATTGAAAAACACCAACAAATTCAACAACAACCTCAACATTGAAAAACAACAACAACCTCAACATTGAAAAACACCAACAAATTCAACAACAACCTCAACATTTAAAAACAACAACAACCTCAACATTGAAAAACACCAACAAATTCAACAACAACCTCAACATTGAAAGACACCAACAAATTCAACAACAACCTCAACATTGAAAAACACCAACAAACTCAACAACAACCTCAACATTGAAAAACAACAATAACCTCAACATTGAAAAACACCAACAAATTCAACAACAACCTCAACATTGCAAAACACCAACAAACTCAACAACAACCTCAACATTGAAAAACAACAATAACCTCAACATTGAAAAACAGCAACAAATTCAACAACAACCTCAACATTGAAAGACACCAACAAATTCAACAACAAACTCAAGATTGAAAAACACCAACAAATTCAACAACCTCAACATTGAAAAACAACAACAACCTCAACATTGAAAAACACCAACAAATTCAACAACAACCTCAACATTGAAAAACACCAACAAATTCAACAACAACCTCAACATTGAAAAACAACAACAACCTCAACTTTGAAAAACACCAACAAATTCAACAACAACCTCAAAATTGAAAAACAACAAATTCAATAACAACCTCAACATTGAAAAACAACAACAACCTCAACATTAAAAAACACCAACAAATTCAACAACAACCTCAACATTGAAAAACACCAACAAATTCAACAACAACCTCAACATTGAAAAACAACAACAACCTCAACATTGAAAAACACCAACAAATTCAACAACAACTTCAACATTGAAAAACACCAACAAATTCAACAACAACCTCGAAATTGATAAACACCAACAAATTCAACAACAACCTCAACATTGAAAAACAACAACCTCAACATTGAAAAACACCAGCAAATTCAACAACAACCTCAACATTGAAAAACAACAACAACCTCAACATTGAAAAACACCAACAAATTCAACAACAACCTCAACATTGAAAAACAACAACAATCTCAACATTGAAAAACACCAACAAATTCAACAACAACCTCAACATTGAAAAACAGCAACAGCCTCAACATTGAAAACCACCAACAAATTCAGCAACAACCTCAACATTGAAAAACACCAACAAATTCAACAACAACCTCAACATTGAAAAACACCAACAAATTCAACAACAAACTCAACATTGAAAATCACCAACAAATTCAACAACAACCTCAACATTGAAAAACAACAACAACCTCAACATTGAAAAACACCAACAAATTCAACAACAACCTCAACATTGAAAAGCACCAACAAATTCAACAACAACCTCAACATTGAAAAACAACAACAACCTCAACATTGAAAAACACCAACAAATTCAACAACAACCTCAACATTGAAAAACAACAACAACCTCAACATTGAAAAACACCAACAAATTCAACAACAACCTCAACATTGAAAAACAACAACAACCTCAACATTGAAAAACAACAACAACCTCAACATTGAAAAACACCAACAAATTCTACAAAAACATCAACATTGAAAAACAACAACAAACTCAACAGTGAAAAACACCAACAAATTCAACAACAACCTCAACATTTAAAAACAACAAAAACCTCAACATTGAAAAACACCAACAAATTCAATAACAACCTCAACATTGAAAAATACCAACAAATTCAACAACAACCTCAACATTGAAAAACAACAACAATCTCAACATTGAAAAACACCAACAAATTCAACAACAACCTCAACATTGAAAAACAACAACAACCTCAACATTGAAAAACACCAACAATTTCAACAACAACTTCAACATTGAAAAACACCAACAAATTCAACAACAACCTCGAAATTGAAAAACACCAACAAATTCAACAACAACTTCAACATTGAAAAACACCAACAACCTCAAAATTGAAAAAACACCAACAAATTCAACAACAACCTCAACATTTAAAAACAACAACAACCTCAACATTGAAAAACACCAACAAATTCAACAACAACCTCAACATTGAAAAACACCCACAACCTCAAAATTGAAAAAACACCAACAAATTCAACAACAACCTCAACATTTAAAAACAACAACAACCTCAACATTGAAAAACACCAACAAATTCAACAACAACCTCAACATTGAAAGACACCAACAAATTCAACAACAACCTCAACATTGAAAAACACCAACAAACTCAACAACAACCTCAACATTGAAAAACAACAATAACCTCAACATTGAAAAACACCAACAAATTCAACAACAACCTCAACATTGAAAAACACCAACAAACTCAACAACAACCTCAACATTGAAAAACAACAATAACCTCAACATTGAAAGACACCAACAAATTCAACAACAACCTCAACATTGAAAAACACCAACAAACTCAACAACAACCTCAACATTGAAAAACAACAATAACCTCAACATTGAAAAACACCAACAAATTCAACAACAACCTCAACATTGAAAAACACAAACAAACTCAACAACAACCTCAACATTGAAAAACAACAATAACCTCAACATTGAAAAACCCCAACAAATTCAACAACAACCTCAACATTGAAAAACACCAACAAACTCAACAACAACCACAACATTGAAAAACAACAATAACCTCAACATTGAAAAACACCAACAAATTCAAAAACAACCTCAACATTGAAAAACACCAACAAACTCAACAACAACCTCAACATTGAAAAACAACAATAACCTCAACATTGAAAAACAGCAATAAATTCAACAACAACCTCAACATTGAAAAACACCAACAAATTCAACAACAAACTCAAGATTGAAAAACACCAACAAATTCAACAACCTCAACATTGAAAAACAACAACAACCTCAACATTGAAAAACACCAACAAATTCAACAACAACCTCAACATTGAAAAACACCAACAAATTCAACAACAACCTCAACATTGAAAAACAACAACAAACTCAACATTGAAAAACACCAACAAATTCAACAACAACCTCAACATTGAAAAACAACAAATTCAATAACAACCTCAACATTGAAAAACACCAACAAATTCAACAACAACCTCAACATTGAAAAACAACAACAACCTCAACATTGAAAAACACCAACAAATTCAACAATAACCTCAACATTGAAAAACAACATCAACCTCAACATTGAAAAACACCAACAAATTCAACAACAACCTCAACATTGAAAAATACCAACAAATTCAACAACAACCTCAACATTGAAAAACAACAACAACCTCAACATTGAAAAACACCAACAAATTCAACAACAACCTCAACATTGAAAAACAACAACAACCTCAACATTAAAAAACACCAACAAATTCAACAACAACCTCAACATTGAAAAACACCAACAAATTCAACAACAACCTCAGCATTGAAAAACAACAACAACCTCAACATTGAAAAACACCAACAAATTCAACAACAACCTCAACATTGAAAAACAACAACAACCTCAACATTGAAAAACACCAACAAATTCAACAACAACTTCAACATTGAAAAACACCAACAAATTCAACAACAACCTCGAAATTGAAAAACACCAACAAATTCAACAACAACCTCAACATTGAAAAACACCAGCAAATTCAACAACAACCTCAACATTGAAAAACAACAACAACCTCAACATTGAAAAACACCAACAAATTCAACAACAACCTCAACATTGAAAAACAACAACAATCTCAACATTGAAAAACACCAACAAATTCAACAACAACCTCAACATTGAAAAACAGCAACAGCCTCAACATTGAAAACCACCAACAAATTCAGCAACAACCTCAACATTGAAAAACACCAACAAATTCAACAACAACCTCAACATTGAAAAACACCAACAAATTCAACAACAAACTCAACATTGAAAATCACCAACAAATTCAACAACAACCTCAACATTGAAAAACAACAACAACCTCAACATTGAAAAACACCAACAAATTCAACAACAACCTCAACATTGAAAAGCACCAACAAATTCAACAACAACCTCAACATTGAAAAACAACAACAACCTCAACATTGAAAAACACCAACAAATTCAACAACAACCTCAACATTGAAAAACAACAACAACCTCAACATTGAAAAACACCAACAAATTCAACAACAACCTCAACATTGAAAAACAACAACAACCTCAACATTGAAAAACAACAACAACCTCAACATTGAAAAACACCAACAAATTCTACAACAACCTCAACATTGAAAAACAACAACAAACTCAACAGTGAAAAACACCAACAAATTCAACAACAACCTCAACATTTAAAAACAACAAAAACCTCAACATTGAAAAACACCAACAAATTCAATAACAACCTCAACATTGAAAAATACCAACAAATTCAACAACAACCTCAACATTGAAAAACAACAACAATCTCAACATTGAAAAACACCAACAAATTCAACAACAACCTCAACATTGAAAAACAACAACAACCTCAACATTGAAAAACACCAACAATTTCAACAACAACTTCAACATTGAAAAACACCAACAAATTCAACAACAACCTCGAAATTGAAAAACACCAACAAATTCAACAACATCTTCAACATTGAAAAACACCAACAACCTCAAAATTGAAAAAACACCAACAAATTCAACAACAACCTCAACATTTAAAAACAACAACAACCTCAACATTGAAAAACACCAACAAATTCAACAACAACCTCAACATTGAAAAACACCAACAACCTCAAAATTGAAAAAACACCAACAAATTCAACAACCACCTCAACATTTAAAAACAACAACAACCTCAACATTGAAAAACACCAACAAATTCAACAACAACCTCAACATTGAAAGACACCAACAAATTCAACAACAACCTCAACATTGAAAAACACCAACAAACTCAACAACAACCTCAACATTGAAAAACAACAATAACCTCAACATTGAAAAACACCAACAAATTCAACAACAACCTCAACATTGAAAAACACCAGCAAACTCAACAACAACCTCAACATTGAAAAACAACAATAACCTCAACATTGAAAGACACCAACAAATTCAACAACAACCTCAACATTGAAAAACACCAACAAACTCAACAACAACCTCAACATTGAAAAACAACAATAACCTCAACATTGAAAAACACCAACAAATTCAACAACAACCTCAACATTGAAAAACACCAACAAACTCAACAACAACCTCAACATTGAAAAACAACAATAACCTCAACATTGAAAAACACCAACAAATTCAACAACAACCTCAACATTGAAAAACACCAACAAACTCAACAACAACCTCAACATTGAAAAACAACAACAACCTCAACATTGAAAAACAGCAACAAATTCAACAACAACCTCAACATTGAAAAACACCAACAAATTCAACAACAAACTCAACATTTAAAAACAACAAAAACCTCAACATTGAAAAACAGCAACAAATTCAACAACAACCTCAACATTGAAAAACACCAACAAATTCAACAACAAACTCAAGATTGAAAAACACCAACAAATTCAACAACCTCAACATTGAAAAACAACAACAACCTCAACATTGAAAAACACCAACAAATTCAACAACAACCTCAACATTGAAAAACACCAACAAATTCAACAACAACCTCAACATTGAAAAACAACAACAAACTCAACATTGAAAAACACCAACAAATTCAACAACAACCTCAACATTGAAAAACAACAAATTCAATAACAACCTCAACATTGAAAAACACCAACAAATTCAACAACAACCTCAACATTGAAAAACAACAACAACCTCAACATTGAAAAACACCAACAAATTCAACAATAACCTCAACATTGAAAAACAACATCAACCTCAACATTGAAAAACACCAACAAATTCAACAACAACCTCAACATTGAAAAATACCAACAAATTCAACAACAACCTCAACATTGAAAAACAACAACAACCTCAACATTGAAAAACACCAACAAATTCAACAACAACCTCAACATTGAAAAACAACAACAACCTCAACATTAAAAAACACCAACAAATTCAACAACAACCTCAACATTGAAAAACACCAACAAATTCAACAACAACCTCAGCATTGAAAAACAACAACAACCTCAACATTGAAAAACACCAACAAATTCAACAACAACCTCAACATTGAAAAACAACAACAACCTCAACATTGAAAAACACCAACAAATTCAACAACAACTTCAACATTGAAAAACACCAACAAATTCAACAACAACCTCGAAATTGAAAAACACCAACAAATTCAACAACAACCTCAACATTGAAAAACAACAACCTCAACATTGAAAAACACCAGCAAATTCAACAACAACCTCAACATTGAAAAACAACAACAACCTCAACATTGAAAAACACCAACAAATTCAACAACAACCTCAACATTGAAAAACAACAACAATCTCAACATTGAAAAACACCAACAAATTCAACAACAACCTCAACATTGAAAAACAGCAACAGCCTCAACATTGAAAACCACCAACAAATTCAGCAACAACCTCAACATTGAAAAACACCAACAAATTCAACAACAAACTCAACATTGAAAATCACCAACAAATTCAACAACAACCTCAACATTGAAAAACAACAACAACCTCAACATTGAAAAACACCAAGAAATTCAACAACAACCTCAACATTGAAAAGCACCAACAAATTCAACAACAACCTCAACATTGAAAAACAACAACAACGTCAACATTGAAAAACACCAACAAATTCAACAACAACCTCAACATTGAAAAACAACAACAACCTCAACATTGAAAAACACCAACAAATTCAACAACAACCTCAACATTGAAAAACAACAACAAATTCAACAACAACCTCAACATTGAAAAAAACCAACAAATTCAACAACAAACTCAAGATTGAAAAACACCAACAAATTCAACAACCTCAACATTGAAAAACAACAACAACCTCAACATTGAAAAAAACCAACAAATTCAACAACAACCTCAACATTGAAAAACAACAACAACCTCAACATTGAAAAACAGCAACAAATTCAACAACAACCTCAACATTGAAAAACAACAACAACCTCAACATTGAAAAACACCAACAAATTCAACAACAACCTCAACATTGAAAAACAACAACAACCTCAACATTGAAAAACACCAAGAAATTCAATAACAACCTCAACATTGAAAAACACCAACAAATTCAACAACAACCTTAGCATTGAAAAACAACAACAACCTCAACATTGAAAAACACCAACAAATTCAACAACATCCTCAACATTGAAAAACAACAACAACCTCAACATTGAAAAACACCAACAAATTCAACAAAATCTTCAACATTGAAAAACACCAACAAATTCAACAACAACCTCGAAATTGAAAAACACCAACAAATTCAACAACAACTTCAACATTGAAAAACACCAACAAATTCAACAACAACCTCGACATTGAATAACACCGTCAAATTCAACAACAACCTCAACATTGAAAAACACCAACAACCTCAAAATTGAAAAAACACCAACAAATTCAACAACAACCTCAACATTTAAAAACAACAAAAACCTCAACATTGAAAAACACCAACAAATTCAACAACAACCTCAACATTTAAAAACAACAAAAACCTCAACATTGAAAAACACCAACAAATTCAACAACAACCTCAACATTGAAAAACACCAACAAACTCAACAACAACCTCAACATTGAAAAACAACAATAACCTCAACATTGAAAAACACCAACAAATTCAACAACAACCTCAACATTGAAAAACACCAACAAACTCAACAACAACCTCAACATTGAAAAACAACAATAACCTCAACATTGAAAAACAGCAACAAATTCAACAACAACCTCAACATTGAAAAACACCAACAAATTCAACAACAAACTCAAGATTGAAAAACACCAACAAATTCAACAACCTCAACATTGAAAAACAACAACAACCTCAACATTGAAAAACACCAACAAATTCAACAACAACCTCAACATTGAAAAACACCAACAAATTCAACAACAACCTCAACATTGAAAAACAACAACAAACTCAACATTGAAAAACACCAACAAATTCAACAACAACCTCAACATTGAAAAACAACAAATTCAATAACAACCTCAACATTGAAAAACACCAACAAATTCAACAACAACCTCAACATTGAAAAACAACAACAACCTCAACATTGAAAAACACCAACAAATTCAACAATAACCTCAACATTGAAAAACAACATCAACCTCAACATTGAAAAACACCAACAAATTCAACAACAACCTCAACATTGAAAAATACCAACAAATTCAACAACAACCTCAACATTGAAAAACAACAACAACCTCAACATTGAAAAACACCAACAAATTCAACAACAACCTCAACATTGAAAAACAACAACAACCTCAACATTAAAAAACACCAACAAATTCAACAACAACCTCAACATTGAAAAACACCAACAAATTCAACAACAACCTCAGCATTGAAAAACAACAACAACCTCAACATTGAAAAACACCAACAAATTCAACAACAACCTCAACATTGAAAAACAACAACAACCTCAACATTGAAAAACACCAACAAATTCAACAACAACTTCAACATTGAAAAACACCAACAAATTCAACAACAACCTCGAAATTGAAAAACACCAACAAATTCAACAACAACCTCAACATTGAAAAACAACAACCTCAACATTGAAAAACACCAGCAAATTCAACAACAACCTCAACATTGAAAAACAACAACAACCTCAACATTGAAAAACACCAACAAATTCAACAACAACCTCAACATTGAAAAACAACAACAATCTCAACATTGAAAAACACCAACAAATTCAACAACAACCTCAACATTGAAAAACAGCAACAGCCTCAACATTGAAAACCACCAACAAATTCAGCAACAACCTCAACATTGAAAAACATCAACAAATTCAACAACAACCTCAACATTGAAAAACACCAACAAATTCAACAACAAACTCAACATTGAAAATCACCAACAAATTCAACAACAACCTCAACATTGAAAAACAACAACAACCTCAACATTGAAAAACACCAAGAAATTCAACAACAACCTCAACATTGAAAAGCACCAACAAATTCAACAACAACCTCAACATTGAAAAACAACAACAACGTCAACATTGAAAAACACCAACAAATTCAACAACAACCTCAACATTGAAAAACAACAACAACCTCAACATTGAAAAACACCAACAAATTCAACAACAACCTCAACATTGAAAAACAGCAACAGCCTCAACATTGAAAACCACCAACAAATTCAGCAACAACCTCAACATTGAAAAACATCAACAAATTCAACAACAACCTCAACATTGAAAAACACCAACAAATTCAACAACAAACTCAACATTGAAAATCACCAACAAATTCAACAATAACCTCAACATTGAAAAACAACAACAACCTCAACATTGAAAAACACCAAGAAATTCAACAACAACCTCAACATTGAAAAGCACCAACAAATTCAACAACAACCTCAACATTGAAAAACAACAACAACCTCAACATTGAAAAACACCAACAAATTCAACAACAACCTCAACATTGAAAAACAACAACAACCTCAAAGTTGAAAAACACCAACAAATTCAACAACAACCTCAACATTGAAAAACAACAACAACCTCAACATTGAAAAACACCAACAAATTCAACAACAACCTCAACATTGAAAAACAACAACAACCTCAACATTGAAAAACACCAAGAAATTCAATAACAACCTCAACATTGAAAAACACCAACAAATTCAACAACAACCTTAGCATTGAAAAACAACAACAACCTCAACATTGAAAAACACCAACAAATTCAACAACATCCTCAACATTGAAAAACAACAACAACCTCAACATTGAAAAACACCAACAAATTCAACAAAATCTTCAACATTGAAAAACACCAACAAATTCAACAACAACCTCGAAATTGAAAAACACCAACAAATTCAACAACAACTTCAACATTGAAAAACACCAACAAATTCAACAACAACCTCGACATTGAAAAACACCATCAAATTCAACAACAACCTCAACATTGAAAAACACCAACAACCTCAAAATTGAAAAAACACCAACAAATTCAACAACAACCTCAACATTTAAAAACAACAAAAACCTCAACATTGAAAAACACCAACAAATTCAACAACAACCTCAACATTTAAAAACAACAAAAACCTCAACATTGAAAAACACCAACAAATTCAACAACAACCTCAACATTGAAAAATACCAACAACCTCAAAATTGAAAAAACACCAACAAATTCAACAACAACCTCAACATTTAAAAACAACAACAACCTCAACATTGAAAAACACCAACAAATTCAACAACAACCTCAACATTGAAAGACACCAACAAATTCAACAACAACCTCAACATTAAAAAACACCAACAAACTCAACAACAACCTCAACTTTGAAAAACAACAATAACCTCAACATTGAAAAACAGCAACAAATTCAACAACAACCTCAACATTGAAAAACACCAACAAATTCAACAACAAACTCAAGATTGAAAAACACCAACAAATTCAACAACCTCAACATTGAAAAACAACAACAACCTCAACATTGAAAAACACCAACAAATTCAACAACAACCTCAACATTGAAAAACACCAACAAATTCGACAACAACCTCAACATTGAAAAACAACAACAACCTCAACTTTGAAAAACACCAACAAATTCAACAACAACCTCAACATTTAAAAACAACAAATTCAATAACAACCTCAACATTGAAAAACACCAACAAATTCAACAACAACCTCAACAGTGAAAAACAACAACAACCTCAACATTGAAAAACAACAACAACCTCAACATTGAAAAACACCAACAAATTCAACAACAACCTCAACATTGAAAAACAACAACAATCTCAACATTGAAAAACACCAACAAATTCAACAACAACCTCAACATTGAAAAACAGCAACAGCCTCAACATTGAAAACCACCAACAAATTCAGCAACAACCTCAACATTGAAAAACATCAACAAATTCAACAACAACCTCAACATTGAAAAACACCAACAAATTCAACAACAAACTCAACATTGAAAATCACCAACAAATTCAACAACAACCTCAACATTGAAAAACAACAACAACCTCAACATTGAAAAACACCAAGAAATTCAACAACAACCTCAACATTGAAAAACAACAACAAATTCAACAACAACCTCAGCATTGAAAAACAACAACAACCTCAACATTGAAAAACACCAACAAATTCAACAACAACCTCAACATTGAAAAACAACAACAACCTCAACATTGAAAAACACCAACAAATTCAACAACAACTTCAACATTGAAAAACACCAACAAATTCAACAACAACCTCGAAACTGAAAAACACCAACAAATTCAACAACAACCTCAACATTGAAAAACAACAACCTCAACATTGAAAAACACCAGCAAATTCAACAACAACCTCAACATTGAAAAACAACAACAACCTCAACATTGAAAAACACCAACAAATTCAACAACAACCTCAACATTGAAAAACAACAACAATCTCAACATTGAAAAACACCAACAAATTCAACAACAACCTCAACATTGAAAAACAGCAACAGCCTCAACATTGAAAACCACCAACAAATTCAGCAACAACCTCAACATTGAAAAACATCAACAAATTCAACAACAACCTCAACATTGAAAAACACCAACAAATTCAACAACAAACTCAACATTGAATATCACCAACAAATTCAACAACAACCTCAACATTGAAAAACAACAACAA
This sequence comes from Isurus oxyrinchus, assembly GCA_026770705.1. Lineage (NCBI taxonomy): Eukaryota > Metazoa > Chordata > Chondrichthyes > Lamniformes > Lamnidae > Isurus > Isurus oxyrinchus. The sequence goes on along the minus strand of JANJGN010000334.1, from coordinate 530,705 downwards.
CCTCAACATTGAAAAACACCAAGAAATTCAACAACAACCTCAACATTGAAAAGCACCAACAAATTCAACAACAACCTCAACATTGAAAAACAACAACAACGTCAACATTGAAAAACACCAGCAAATTCAACAACAACCTCAACATTGAAAAACAACAACAACCTCAACATTGAAAAACACCAACAAATTCAACAACAACCTCAACATTGAAAAACAACAACAAATTCAACAACAACCTCAACATTGAAAAAAACCAACAAATTCAACAACAAACTCAAGATTGAAAAACACCAACAAATTCAACAACCTCAACATTGAAAAACAACAACAACCTCAACATTGAAAAACACCAACAAATTCAACAACAACCTCAACATTGAAAAACAACAACAACCTCAACATTGAAAAACACCAACAAATTCAACAACAACCTCAACATTGAAAAACAACAACAACCTCAACATTGAAAAACACCAACAAATTCAACAACAACCTCAACATTGAAAAAAAACAACAACCTCAACATTGAAAAACACCAAGAAATTCAATAACAACCTCAACATTGAAAAACACCAACAAATTCAACAACAACCTCAACATTTAAAAACAACAAAAACCTCAACATTGAAAAACACCAACAAATTCAACAACAACCTCAACATTTAAAAACAACAAAAACCTCAACATTGAAAAACACCAACAAATTCAACAACAACCTCAACATTGAAAAAGACCAAAAACCTCAAAATTGAAAAAACACCAACAAATTCAACAACAACCTCAACATTTAAAAACAACAACAACCTCAACATTGAAAAACACCAACAAATTCAACAACAACCTCAACATTGAAAGACACCAACAAATTCAACAACAACCTCAACATTAAAAAACACCAACAAACTCAACAACAACCTCAACTTTGAAAAACAACAATAACCTCAACATTGAAAAACAGCAACAAATTCAACAACAACCTCAAAATTGAAAAACACCAACAAATTCAACAACAAACTCAAGATTGAAAAACACCAACAAATTCAACAACCTCAACATTGAAAAACAACAACAACCTCAACATTGAAAAACACCAACAAATTCAACAACAACCTCAACATTGAAAAACACCAACAAATTCAACAACAACCTCAACATTGAAAAACAACAACAACCTCAACTTTGAAAAACACCAACAAATTCAACAACAACCTCAACATTGTAAAACAACAAATTCAATAACAACCTCAACATTGAAAAACACCAACAAATTCAACAACAACCTCAACAGTGAAAAACAACAACAACCTCAACATTGAAAAACAACAACAACCTCAACATTGAAAAACACCAACAAATTCAACAACAACCTCAACATTGAAAAACAACAACAATCTCAACATTGAAAAACACCAACAAATTCAACAACAACCTCAACATTGAAAAACAGCAACAGCCTCAACATTGAAAACCTCCAACAAATTCAGCAACAACCTCAACATTGAAAAACATCAACAAATTCAACAACAACCTCAACATTGAAAAACACCAACAAATTCAAAAACAAACTCAACATTGAAAATCACCAACAAATTCAACAACAACCTCAACATTGAAAAACAACAACAACCTCAACATTGAAAAACACCAAGAAATTCAACAACAACCTCAACATTGAAAAACACCAACAAATTCAACAACAACCTCAGCATTGAAAAACAACAACAACCTCAACATTGAAAAACACCAACAAATTCAACAACAACCTCAACATTGAAAAACAACAACAACCTCAACATTGAAAAACACCAACAAATTCAACAACAACTTCAACATTGAAAAACACCAACAAATTCAACAACAACCTCGAAATTGAAAAACACCAACAAATTCAACAACAACCTCAACATTGAAAAACAACAACCTCAACATTGAAAAACACCAGCAAATTCAACAACAACCTCAACATTGAAAAACAACAACAACCTCAACATTGAAAAACACCAACAAATTCAACAACAACCTCAACATTGAAAAACAACAACAATCTCAACATTGAAAAACACCAACAAATTCAACAACAACCTCAACATTGAAAAACAGCAACAGCCTCAACATTGAAAACCACCAACAAATTCAGCAACAACCTCAACATTGAAAAACATCAACAAATTCAACAACAACCTCAACATTGAAAAACACCAACAAATTCAACAACAAACTCAACATTGAAAATCACCAACAAATTCAACAACAACCTCAACATTGAAAAACAACAACAACCTCAACATTGAAAAACACCAAGAAATTCAACAACAACCTCAACATTGAAAAGCACCAACAAATTCAACAACAACCTCAACATTGAAAAACAACAACAACGTCAACATTGAAAAACACCAACAAATTCAACAACAACCTCAACATTGAAAAACAACAACAACCTCAACATTGAAAAACACCAACAAATTCAACAACAACCTCAACATTGAAAAACAACAACAAATTCAACAACAACCTCAACATTGAAAAAAACCAACAAATTCAACAACAAACTCAAGATTGAAAAACACCAACAAATTCAACAACCTCAACATTGAAAAACAACAACAACCTCAACATTGAAAAGCACCAACAAATTCAACAACAACCTCAACATTGAAAAACAACAACAACCTCAACATTGAAAAACACCAACAAATTCAACAACAACCTCAACATTGAAAAACAACAACAACCTCAACATTGAAAAACACCAACAAATTCAACAACAACCTCAACATTGAAAAACAACAACAACCTCAACATTGAAAAACAGCAAGAAATTCAATAACAACCTCAACATTGAAAAACACCAACAAATTCAACAACAACCTTAGCATTGAAAAACAACAACAACCTCAACATTGAAAAACACCAACAAATTCAACAACATCCTCAACATTGAAAAACAACAACAACCTCAACATTGAAAAACACCAACAAATTCAACAAAATCTTCAACATTGAAAAACACCAACAAATTCAACAACAACCTCGAAATTGAAAAACACCAACAAATTCAACAACAACTTCAACATTGAAAAACACCAACAAATTCAACAACAACCTCGACATTGAAAAACACCATCAAATTCAACCACAACCTCAACATTGAAAAACACCAACAACCTCAAAATTGAAAAAACACCAACAAATTCAACAACAACCTCAACATTTAAAAACAACAAAAACCTCAACATTGAAAAACACCAACAAATTCAACAACAACCTCAACATTTAAAAACAACAAAAACCTCAACATTGAAAAACACCAACAAATTCAACAACAACCTCAACATTGAAAAAGACCAACAACCTCAAAATTGAAAAAACACCAACAAATTCAACAACAACCTCAACATTTAAAAACAACAACAACCTCAACATTGAAAAACACCAACAAATTCAACAACAACCTCAACATTGAAAGACACCAACAAATTCAACAACAACCTCAACATTGAAAAACAACAACCTCAACATTGAAAGACACCAACAAATTCAACAACAACCTCAACATTAAAAAACACCAACAAACTCAACAACAACCTCAACTTTGAAAAACAACAATAACCTCAACATTGAAAAACAGCAACAAATTCAACAACAACCTCAAAATTGAAAAACACCAACAAATTCAACAACAAACTCAAGATTGAAAAACACCAACAAATTCAACAACCTCAACATTGAAAAACAACAACAACCTCAACATTGAAAAACACCAACAAATTCAACAACAACCTCAACATTGAAAAACACCAACAAATTCAACAACAACCTCAACATTGAAAAACAACAACAACCTCAACTTTGAAAAACACCAACAAATTCAACAACAACCTCAACATTGTAAAACAACAAATTCAATAACAACCTCAACATTGAAAAACACCAACAAATTCAACAACAACCTCAACAGTGAAAAACAACAACAACCTCAACATTGAAAAACAACAACAACCTCAACATTGAAAAACACCAACAAATTCAACAACAACCTCAACATTGAAAAACAACAACAATCTCAACATTGAAAAACACCAACAAATTCAACAACAACCTCAACATTGAAAAACAGCAACAGCCTCAACATTGAAAACCTCCAACAAATTCAGCAACAACCTCAACATTGAAAAACATCAACAAATTCAACAACAACCTCAACATTGAAAAACACCAACAAATTCAAAAACAAACTCAACATTGAAAATCACCAACAAATTCAACAACAACCTCAACATTGAAAAACAACAACAACCTCAACATTGAAAAACACCAAGAAATTCAACAACAACCTCAACATTGAAAAACACCAACAAATTCAACAACAACCTCAGCATTGAAAAACAACAACAACCTCAACATTGAAAAACACCAACAAATTCAACAACAACCTCAACATTGAAAAACAACAACAACCTCAACATTGAAAAACACCAACAAATTCAACAACAACTTCAACATTGAAAAACACCAACAAATTCAACAACAACCTCGAAATTGAAAAACACCAACAAATTCAACAACAACCTCAACATTGAAAAACAACAACCTCAACATTGAAAAACACCAGCAAATTCAACAACAACCTCAACATTGAAAAACAACAACAACCTCAACATTGAAAAACACCAACAAATTCAACAACAACCTCAACATTGAAAAACAACAACAATCTCAACATTGAAAAACACCAACAAATTCAACAACAACCTCAACATTGAAAAACAGCAACAGCCTCAACATTGAAAACCACCAACAAATTCAGCAACAACCTCAACATTGAAAAACATCAACAAATTCAACAACAACCTCAACATTGAAAAACACCAACAAATTCAACAACAAACTCAACATTGAAAATCACCAACAAATTCAACAACAACCTCAACATTGAAAAACAACAACAACCTCAACATTGAAAAACACCAAGAAATTCAACAACAACCTCAACATTGAAAAGCACCAACAAATTCAACAACAACCTCAACATTGAAAAACAACAACAACGTCAACATTGAAAAACACCAACAAATTCAACAACAACCTCAACATTGAAAAACAACAACAACCTCAACATTGAAAAACACCAACAAATTCAACAACAACCTCAACATTGAAAAACAACAACAAATTCAACAACAACCTCAACATTGAAAAAAACCAACAAATTCAACAACAAACTCAAGATTGAAAAACACCAACAAATTCAACAACCTCAACATTGAAAAACAACAACAACCTCAACATTGAAAAGCACCAACAAATTCAACAACAACCTCAACATTGAAAAACAACAACAACCTCAACATTGAAAAACACCAACAAATTCAACAACAACCTCAACATTGAAAAACAACAACAACCTCAACATTGAAAAACACCAACAAATTCAACAACAACCTCAACATTGAAAAACAACAACAACCTCAACATTGAAAAACACCAAGAAATTCAATAACAACCTCAACATTGAAAAACACCAACAAATTCAACAACAACCTTAGCATTGAAAAACAACAACAACCTCAACATTGAAAAACACCAACAAATTCAACAACATCCTCAACATTGAAAAACAACAACAACCTCAACATTGAAAAACACCAACAAATTCAACAAAATCTTCAACATTGAAAAACACCAACAAATTCAACAACAACCTCGAAATTGAAAAACACCAACAAATTCAACAACAACTTCAACATTGAAAAACACCAACAAATTCAACAACAACCTCGACATTGAAAAACACCATCAAATTCAACAACAACCTCAACATTGAAAAACACCAACAACCTCAAAATTGAAAAAACACCAACAAATTCAACAACAACCTCAACATTTAAAAACAACAAAAACCTCAACATTGAAAAACACCAACAAATTCAACAACAACCTCAACATTTAAAAACAACAAAAACCTCAACATTGAAAAACACCAACAAATTCAACAACAACCTCAACATTGAAAAAGACCAACAACCTCAAAATTGAAAAAACACCAACAAATTCAACAACAACCTCAACATTTAAAAACAACAACAACCTCAACATTGAAAAACACCAACAAATTCAACAACAACCTCAACATTGAAAGACACCAACAAATTCAACAACAACCTCAACATTGAAAAACAACAACCTCAACATTGAAAAACACCAGCAAATTCAACAACAACCTCAACATTGAAAAACAACAACAACCTCAACATTGAAAAACACCAACAAATTCAACAACAACCTCAACATTGAAAAACAACAACAATCTCAACATTGAAAAACACCAACAAATTCAACAACAACCTCAACATTGAAAAACAGCAACAGCCTCAACATTGAAAACCACCAACAAATTCAGCAACAACCTCAACATTGAAAAACATCAACAAATTCAACAACAACCTCAACATTGAAAAACACCAACAAATTCAACAACAAACTCAACATTGAAAATCACCAACAAATTCAACAACAACCTCAACATTGAAAAACAACAACAACCTCAACATTGAAAAACACCAAGAAATTCAACAACAACCTCAACATTGAAAAGCACCAACAAATTCAACAACAACCTCAACATTGAAAAACAACAACAACGTCAACATTGAAAAACACCAACAAATTCAACAACAACCTCAACATTGAAAAACAACAACAACCTCAACATTGAAAAACACCAACAAATTCAACAACAACCTCAACATTGAAAAACAACAACAAATTCAACAACAACCTCAACATTGAAAAAAACCAACAAATTCAACAACAAACTCAAGATTGAAAAACACCAACAAATTCAACAACCTCAACATTGAAAAACAACAACAACCTCAACATTGAAAAACACCAACAAATTCAACAACAACCTCAACATTGAAAAACAACAACAACCTCAACATTGAAAAACACCAACAAATTCAACAACAACCTCAACATTGAAAAACAACAACAACCTCAACATTGAAAAACACCAACAAATTCAACAACAACCTCAACATTGAAAAAAAACAACAACCTCAACATTGAAAAACACCAAGAAATTCAATAACAACCTCAACATTGAAAAACACCAACAAATTCAACAACAACCTCAACATTTAAAAACAACAAAAACCTCAACATTGAAAAACACCAACAAATTCAACAACAACCTCAACATTTAAAAACAACAAAAACCTCAACATTGAAAAACACCAACAAATTCAACAACAACCTCAACATTGAAAAAGACCAACAACCTCAAAATTGAAAAAACACCAACAAATTCAACAACAACCTCAACATTTAAAAACAACAACAACCTCAACATTGAAAAACACCAACAAATTCAACAACAACCTCAACATTGAAAGACACCAACAAATTCAACAACAACCTCAACATTAAAAAACACCAACAAACTCAACAACAACCTCAACTTTGAAAAACAACAATAACCTCAACATTGAAAAACAGCAACAAATTCAACAACAACCTCAAAATTGAAAAACACCAACAAATTCAACAACAAACTCAAGATTGAAAAACACCAACAAATTCAACAACCTCAACATTGAAAAACAACAACAACCTCAACATTGAAAAACACCAACAAATTCAACAACAACCTCAACATTGAAAAACACCAACAAATTCAACAACAACCTCAACATTGAAAAACAACAACAACCTCAACTTTGAAAAACACCAACAAATTCAACAACAACCTCAACATTGTAAAACAACAAATTCAATAACAACCTCAACATTGAAAAACACCAACAAATTCAACAACAACCTCAACAGTGAAAAACAACAACAACCTCAACATTGAAAAACAACAACAACCTCAACATTGAAAAACACCAACAAATTCAACAACAACCTCAACATTGAAAAACAACAACAATCTCAACATTGAAAAACACCAACAAATTCAACAACAACCTCAACATTGAAAAACAGCAACAGCCTCAACATTGAAAACCACCAACAAATTCAGCAACAACCTCAACATTGAAAATCATCAACAAATTCAACAACAACCTCAACATTGAAAAACACCAACAAATTCAAAAACAAACTCAACATTGAAAATCACCAACAAATTCAACAACAACCTCAACATTGAAAAACAACAACAACCTCAACATTGAAAAACACCAAGAAATTCAACAACAACCTCAACATTGAAAAACACCAACAAATTCAACAACAACCTCAGCATTGAAAAACAACAACAACCTCAACATTGAAAAACACCAACAAATTCAACAACAACCTCAACATTGAAAAACAACAACAACCTCAACATTGAAAAACACCAACAAATTCAACAACAACTTCAACATTGAAAAACACCAACAAATTCAACAACAACCTCGAAATTGAAAAACACCAACAAATTCAACAACAACCTCAACATTGAAAAACAACAACCTCAACATTGAAAAACACCAGCAAATTCAACAACAACCTCAACATTGAAAAACAACAACAACCTCAACATTGAAAAACACCAACAAATTCAACAACAACCTCAACATTGAAAAACAACAACAATCTCAACATTGAAAAACACCAACAAATTCAACAACAACCTCAACATTGAAAAACAGCAACAGCCTCAACATTGAAAACCACCAACAAATTCAGCAACAACCTCAACATTGAAAAACATCAACAAATTCAACAACAACCTCAACATTGAAAAACACCAACAAATTCAACAACAAACTCAACATTGAAAATCACCAACAAATTCAACAACAACCTCAACATTGAAAAACAACAACAACCTCAACATTGAAAAACACCAAGAAATTCAACAACAACCTCAACATTGAAAAGCACCAACAAATTCAACAACAACCTCAACATTGAAAAACAACAACAACGTCAACATTGAAAAACACCAACAAATTCAACAACAACCTCAACATTGAAAAACAACAACAACCTCGACATTGAAAAACACCAACAAATTCAACAACAACCTCAACATTGAAAAACAACAACAAATTCAACAACAACCTCAACATTGAAAAAAACCAACAAATTCAACAACAAACTCAAGATTGAAAAACACCAACAAATTCAACAACCTCAACATTGAAAAACAACAACAACCTCAACATTGAAAAACACCAACAAATTCAACAACAACCTCAACATTGAAAAACAACAACAACCTCAACATTGAAAAACACCAACAAATTCAACAACAACCTCAACATTGAAAAACAACAACAACCTCAACATTGAAAAACACCAACAAATTCAACAACAACCTCAACATTGAAAAACAACAACAACCTCAACATTGAAAAACACCAAGAAATTCAATAACAACCTCAACATTGAAAAACACCAACAAATTCAACAACAACCTTAGCATTGAAAAACAACAACAACCTCAACATTGAAAAACACCAACAAATTCAACAACATCCTCAACATTGAAAAACAACAACAACCTCAACATTGAAAAACACCAACAAATTCAACAAAATCTTCAACATTGAAAAACACCAACAAATTCAACAACAACCTCGAAATTGAAAAACACCAACAAATTCAACAACAACTTCAACATTGAAAAACACCAACAAATTCAACAACAACCTCGACATTGAAAAACACCATCAAATTCAACAACAACCTCAACATTGAAAAACACCAACAACCTCAAAATTGAAAAAACACCAACAAATTCAACAACAACCTCAACATTTAAAAACAACAAAAACCTCAACATTGAAAAACACCAACAAATTCAACAACAACCTCAACATTTAAAAACAACAAAAACCTCAACATTGAAAAACACCAACAAATTCAACAACAACCTCAACATTGAAAAAGACCAACAACCTCAAAATTGAAAAAACACCAACAAATTCAACAACAACCTCAACATTTAAAAACAACAACAACCTCAACATTGAAAAACACCAACAAATTCAACAACAACCTCAACATTGAAAGACACCAACAAATTCAACAACAACCTCAACATTAAAAAACACCAACAAACTCAACAACAACCTCAACTTTGAAAAACAACAATAACCTCAACATTGAAAAACAGCAACAAATTCAACAACAACCTCAACATTGAAAAACACCAACAAATTCAACAACAAACTCAAGATTGAAAAACACCAACAAATTCAACAACCTCAACATTGAAAAACAACAACAACCTCAACATTGAAAAACACCAACAAATTCAACAACAACCTCAACATTGAAAAACACCAACAAATTCAACAACAACCTCAACATTGAAAAACAACAACAACCTCAACTTTGAAAAACACCAACAAATTCAACAACAACCTCAACATTGAAAAACAACAAATTCAATAACAACCTCAACATTGAAAAACACCAACAAATTCAACAACAACCTCAACAGTGAAAAACAACAACAACCTCAACATTGAAAAACACCAACAAATTCAACAATAACCTCAACATTGAAAAACAACATCAACCTCAACATTGAAAAACACCAACAAATTCAACAACAACCTCAACATTTAAAAACAACAAAAACCTCAACATTGAAAAACACCAACAAATTCAACAACAACCTCAACATTTAAAAACAACAAAAACCTCAACATTGAAAAACACCAACAAATTCAACAACAACCTCAACATTGAAAAAGACCAACAACCTCAAAATTGAAAAAACACCAACAAATTCAACAACAACCTCAACATTTAAAAACAACAACAACCTCAACATTGAAAAACACCAACAAATTCAACAACAACCTCAACATTGAAAGACACCAACAAATTCAACAACAACCTCAACATTGAAAAACAACAACCTCAACATTGAAAAACACCAGCAAATTCAACAACAACCTCAACATTGAAAAACAACAACAACCTCAACATTGAAAAACACCAACAAATTCAACAACAACCTCAACATTGAAAAACAACAACAATCTCAACATTGAAAAACACCAACAAATTCAACAACAACCTCAACATTGAAAAACAGCAACAGCCTCAACATTGAAAACCACCAACAAATTCAGCAACAACCTCAACATTGAAAAACATCAACAAATTCAACAACAACCTCAACATTGAAAAACACCAACAAATTCAACAACAAACTCAACATTGAAAATCACCAACAAATTCAACAACAACCTCAACATTGAAAAACAACAACAACCTCAACATTGAAAAACACCAAGAAATTCAACAACAACCTCAACATTGAAAAGCACCAACAAATTCAACAACAACCTCAACATTGAAAAACAACAACAACGTCAACATTGAAAAACACCAACAAATTCAACAACAACCTCAACATTGAAAAACAACAACAACCTCAACATTGAAAAACACCAACAAATTCAACAACAACCTCAACATTGAAAAACAACAACAAATTCAACAACAACCTCAACATTGAAAAAAACCAACAAATTCAACAACAAACTCAAGATTGAAAAACACCAACAAATTCAACAACCTCAACATTGAAAAACAACAACAACCTCAACATTGAAAAACACCAACAAATTCAACAACAACCTCAACATTGAAAAACAACAACAACCTCAACATTGAAAAACACCAACAAATTCAACAACAACCTCAACATTGAAAAACAACAACAACCTCAACATTGAAAAACACCAACAAATTCAACAACAACCTCAACATTGAAAAAAAACAACAACCTCAACATTGAAAAACACCAAGAAATTCAATAACAACCTCAACATTGAAAAACACCAACAAATTCAACAACAACCTCAACATTTAAAAACAACAAAAACCTCAACATTGAAAAACACCAACAAATTCAACAACAACCTCAACATTTAAAAACAACAAAAACCTCAACATTGAAAAACACCAACAAATTCAACAACAACCTCAACATTGAAAAAGACCAACAACCTCAAAATTGAAAAAACACCAACAAATTCAACAACAACCTCAACATTTAAAAACAACAACAACCTCAACATTGAAAAACACCAACAAATTCAACAACAACCTCAACATTGAAAGACACCAACAAATTCAACAACAACCTCAACATTAAAAAACACCAACAAACTCAACAACAACCTCAACTTTGAAAAACAACAATAACCTCAACATTGAAAAACAGCAACAAATTCAACAACAACCTCAAAATTGAAAAACACCAACAAATTCAACAACAAACTCAAGATTGAAAAACACCAACAAATTCAACAACCTCAACATTGAAAAACAACAACAACCTCAACATTGAAAAACACCAACAAATTCAACAACAACCTCAACATTGAAAAACACCAACAAATTCAACAACAACCTCAACATTGAAAAACAACAACAACCTCAACTTTGAAAAACACCAACAAATTCAACAACAACCTCAACATTGTAAAACAACAAATTCAATAACAACCTCAACATTGAAAAACACCAACAAATTCAACAACAACCTCAACAGTGAAAAACAACAACAACCTCAACATTGAAAAACAACAACAACCTCAACATTGAAAAACACCAACAAATTCAACAACAACCTCAACATTGAAAAACAACAACAATCTCAACATTGAAAAACACCAACAAATTCAACAACAACCTCAACATTGAAAAACAGCAACAGCCTCAACATTGAAAACCACCAACAAATTCAGCAACAACCTCAACATTGAAAATCATCAACAAATTCAACAACAACCTCAACATTGAAAAACACCAACAAATTCAAAAACAAACTCAACATTGAAAATCACCAACAAATTCAACAACAACCTCAACATTGAAAAACAACAACAACCTCAACATTGAAAAACACCAAGAAATTCAACAACAACCTCAACATTGAAAAACACCAACAAATTCAACAACAACCTCAGCATTGAAAAACAACAACAACCTCAACATTGAAAAACACCAACAAATTCAACAACAACCTCAACATTGAAAAACAACAACAACCTCAACATTGAAAAACACCAACAAATTCAACAACAACTTCAACATTGAAAAACACCAACAAATTCAACAACAACCTCGAAATTGAAAAACACCAACAAATTCAACAACAACCTCAACATTGAAAAACAACAACCTCAACATTGAAAAACACCAGCAAATTCAACAACAACCTCAACATTGAAAAACAACAACAACCTCAACATTGAAAAACACCAACAAATTCAACAACAACCTCAACATTGAAAAACAACAACAATCTCAACATTGAAAAACACCAACAAATTCAACAACAACCTCAACATTGAAAAACAGCAACAGCCTCAACATTGAAAACCACCAACAAATTCAGCAACAACCTCAACATTGAAAAACATCAACAAATTCAACAACAACCTCAACATTGAAAAACACCAACAAATTCAACAACAAACTCAACATTGAAAATCACCAACAAATTCAACAACAACCTCAACATTGAAAAACAACAACAACCTCAACATTGAAAAACACCAAGAAATTCAACAACAACCTCAACATTGAAAAGCACCAACAAATTCAACAACAACCTCAACATTGAAAAACAACAACAACGTCAACATTGAAAAACACCAACAAATTCAACAACAACCTCAACATTGAAAAACAACAACAACCTCGACATTGAAAAACACCAACAAATTCAACAACAACCTCAACATTGAAAAACAACAACAAATTCAACAACAACCTCAACATTGAAAAAAACCAACAAATTCAACAACAAACTCAAGATTGAAAAACACCAACAAATTCAACAACCTCAACATTGAAAAACAACAACAACCTCAACATTGAAAAACACCAACAAATTCAACAACAACCTCAACATTGAAAAACAACAACAACCTCAACATTGAAAAACACCAACAAATTCAACAACAACCTCAACATTGAAAAACAACAACAACCTCAACATTGAAAAACACCAAGAAATTCAATAACAACCTCAACATTGAAAAACACCAACAAATTCAACAACAACCTTAGCATTGAAAAACAACAACAACCTCAACATTGAAAAACACCAACAAATTCAACAACATCCTCAACATTGAAAAACAACAACAACCTCAACATTGAAAAACACCAACAAATTCAACAAAATCTTCAACATTGAAAAACACCAACAAATTCAACAACAACCTCGAAATTGAAAAACACCAACAAATTCAACAACAACTTCAACATTGAAAAACACCAACAAATTCAACAACAACCTCGACATTGAAAAACACCATCAAATTCAACAACAACCTCAACATTGAAAAACACCAACAACCTCAAAATTGAAAAAACACCAACAAATTCAACAACAACCTCAACATTTAAAAACAACAAAAACCTCAACATTGAAAAACACCAACAAATTCAACAACAACCTCAACATTTAAAAACAACAAAAACCTCAACATTGAAAAACACCAACAAATTCAACAACAACCTCAACATTGAAAAAGACCAACAACCTCAAAATTGAAAAAACACCAACAAATTCAACAACAACCTCAACATTTAAAAACAACAACAACCTCAACATTGAAAAACACCAACAAATTCAACAACAACCTCAACATTGAAAGACACCAACAAATTCAACAACAACCTCAACATTAAAAAACACCAACAAACTCAACAACAACCTCAACTTTGAAAAACAACAATAACCTCAACATTGAAAAACAGCAACAAATTCAACAACAACCTCAACATTGAAAAACACCAACAAATTCAACAACAAACTCAAGATTGAAAAACACCAACAAATTCAACAACCTCAACATTGAAAAACAACAACAACCTCAACATTGAAAAACACCAACAAATTCAACAACAACCTCAACATTGAAAAACACCAACAAATTCAACAACAACCTCAACATTGAAAAACAACAACAACCTCAACTTTGAAAAACACCAACAAATTCAACAACAACCTCAACATTGAAAAACAACAAATTCAATAACAACCTCAACATTGAAAAACACCAACAAATTCAACAACAACCTCAACAGTGAAAAACAACAACAACCTCAACATTGAAAAACACCAACAAATTCAACAATAACCTCAACATTGAAAAACAACATCAACCTCAACATTGAAAAACACCAACAAATTCAACAACAACCTCAACATTGAAAAATACCAACAAATTCAACAACAACCTCAACATTGAAAAACAACAACAACCTCAACATTGAAAAACACCAACAAATTCAACAACAACCTCAACATTGAAAAACAACAACAACCTCAACATTAAAAAACACCAACAAATTCAACAACAACCTCAACATTGAAAAACACCAACAAATTCAACAACAACCTCAGCATTGAAAAACAACAACAACCTCAACATTGAAAAACACCAACAAATTCAACAACAAGCTCAACATTGAAAAACAACAACAACCTCAACATTGAAAAACACCAACAAATTCAACAACAAGTTCAACATTGAAAAACACCAAGAAATTCAACAACAACCTCGAAATTGAAAAACACCATCAAATTCAACAACAACCTCAACATTGAAAAACAACAACCTCAACATTGAAAAACAACAACAACCTCAACATTGAAAAACACCAACAAATTCAACAACAACCTCAACATTGAAAAGCAGCAACAGCCTCAACATTGAAAACCACCAACAAATTCAGCAACAACCTCAACATTGAAAAACACCAACAAATTCAACAACAACCTCAACATTGAAAAACACCAACAAATTCAACAACAAACTCAACATTGAAAATCACCAACAAATTCAACAACAACCTCAACATTGAAAAACAACAACAACCTCAACATTGAAAAACACCAACAAATTCAACAACAACCTCAACATTGAAAAGCACCAACAAATTCAACAACAACCTCAACATTGAAAAACAACAACAACCTCAACATTGAAAAACACCAACAAATTCAACAACAACCTCAACATTGAAAAACAACAACAACCTCTACATTGAAAAACACCAACAAATTCAACAACAACCTCAACATTGAAAAACAACAACAACCTCAACATTGAAAAACAACAACAACCTCAACATTGAAAAACACCAACAAATTCAACAACAACCTCAACATTGAAAAACAACAACAAACTCAACAGTGAAAAACACCAACAAATTCAACAACAACCTCAACATTGAAAAACAACAACAACCTCAACATTGAAAAATACCAACAATTTCAACAACAACTTCAAAATTGAAAAACACCAACAAATTCAACAACAACCTCGAAATTGAAAAACACCAACAAATTCAACAACCACTTCAACATTGAAAAACACCAACAAATTCAACAACAACCTCGACATTGAAAAACACCATCAAATTCAACAAAAACCTTAACATTGAAAAACACCAACAACCTCAAAATTGAAAAAACACCAACAAATTCAACAACAACCTCAACATTTAAAAACAACAACAACCTCAACATTGAAACACACCAACAAATTCAACAACAACCTCAACATTGAAAAACAGCAACAAATTCAACAACAACCTCAACATTGAAAAAAACCAACAAATTCAACAACAAACTCAAGATTGAAAAACACCAACAAATTCAACAACCTCAACATTGAAAAACAACAACAACCTCAACATTGAAAAACAACAAATTCAATAACAACCTCAACATTGAAAAACACCAACAAATTCAACAACAACCTCAACATTGAAAAACAACAACAACCTCAACATTGAAAAACACCAACAAATTCAACAACAACCTCAACATTGAAAAACAACAACAACCTCAACAGTAAAAAACACCAACAAATTCAACAACAACCTCAACATTGAAAAACAACAACATCCTCAACATTGAAAAACACCAACAAATTCAACAATAACCTCAACATTGAAAAACAACATAAACCTCAACATTGAAAAACAGCAACAAATTCAACAACAACCTCAACATTGAAAAATACCAACAAATTCAACAACAACCTCAACATTGAAAAACAACAACAACCTCAACATTGAAAAACACCAACAAATTCAACAACAACCTCAACATTGAAAAACAACAACAACCTCAACAGTAAAAAACACCAACAAATTCAACAACAACCTCAACATTGAAAAACACCAACAAATTCAACAACAACCTCAGCATTGAAAAACAACAACAACCTCAACATTGAAAAACACCAACAAATTCAACAACAACCTCAACATTGAAAAACAACAACAACCTCAACATTGAAAAACACCAACAAATTCAACAACAAGTTCAACATTGAAAAACACCAACAAATTCAACAACAACCTCGAAATTGAAAAACACCAACAAATTCAACAACAACCTCAACATTGAACAACAACAACCTCAACATTGAAAAACACCAGCAAATTGAACAACAACCTCAACATTGAAAAACAACAACAACCTCAACATTGAAAAACACCAACAAATTCAACAACAACCTCAACATTGAAAAATAACAACAATCTCAACATTGAAAAACACCAACAAATTCAACAACAACCTCAACATTGAAAAACAGCAACAGCCTCAACATTGAAAACCACCAACAAATTCAGCAACAACCTCAACATTGAAAAACACCAACAAATTCAACAACAACCTCAACATTGAAAAACACCAACAAATTCAACAACAAACTCAACATTGAAAATCACCAACAAATTCAACAACAACCTCAACATTGAAAAACAACAACAACCTCAACATTGAAAAACACCAACAAATTCAACAACAACCTCAACATTGAAAAGCACCAACAAATTCAACAACAACCTCAACATTGAAAAACAACAACAACCTCAACATTGAAAAACACCAACAAATTCAACAACAACCTCAACATTGAAAAACAACAACAACCTCAACATTGACAAACACCAACAAATTCAACAACAACTTCAAAATTGAAAAACACCAACAAATTCAACAACAACCTCAACATTGAAAAACAACAACAACCTCAAAATTGAAAAACAACAACAACCTCAACATTGAAAAACACCAACAAATTCAACAACAACCTCAACATTGAAAAACAACAACAAACTCAACAGTGAAAAACACCAACAAATTCAACAACAACCTCAACATTGAAAAACAACAACAACCTCAACATTGAAAAACACCAACAATTTCAACAACAACTTCAACATTGAAAAACACCAACAAATTCAACAACAACCTCGAAATTGAAAAACACCAACAAATTCAACAACAACTTCAACATTGAAAAACACCAACAAATTCAACAACAACCTCGACATTGAAAAACACCATCAAATTCAACAAAAACCTTAACATTGAAAAACACCAACAACCTCAAAATTGAAAAAACACCAACAAATTCAACAACAACCTCAACATTTAAAAACAACAACAACCTCAACATTGAAACACACCAACAAATTCAACAACAACCTCAACATTGAAAAACAGCAACAAATTCAACAACAACCTCAACATTGAAAAAAACCAACAAATTCAACAACAAACTCAAGATTGAAAAACACCAACAAATTCAACAACCTCAACATTGAAAAACAACAACAACCTCAACATTGAAAAACACCAACAAATTCAACAACAACCTCAACATTGAAAAACAACAACAACCTCAACACTGAAAAACACCAACAAATTCAACAACAACCTCAACATTGAAAAACAACAACAACCTCAACATTGAAAAACACCAACAAATTCAACAACAACCTCAACATTGAAAAACAACAACAACCTCAACATTGAAAAACACCAACAAATTCAATAACAACCTCAACATTGAAAAACACCAACAAATTCAACAACAACCTCAGCATTGAAAAACAACAACAACCTCAACATTGAAAAACACCAACAAATTCAACAACATCCTCAACATTGAAAAACAACAACAACCTCAACATTGAAAAACACCAACAAATTCAACAAAATCTTCAACATTGAAAAACACCAACAAATTCAACAACAACCTCGAAATTGAAAAACACCAACAAATTCAACAACAACTTCAACATTGAAAAACACCAACAAATTCAACAACAACCTCGACATTGAAAAACACCATCATATTCAACAACAACCTCAACATTGAAAAACACCAACAACCTCAAAACTGAAAAAACACCAACAAATTCAACAACAACCTCAACATTTAAAAACAACAAAAACCTCAACATTGAAAAACACCAACAAATTCAACAACAACCTCAACATTTAAAAACAACAAAAACCTCAACATTGAAAAACACCAACAAATTCAATAACAACCTCAACATTGAAAAATACCAACAACTTCAACAACAACCTCAACATTGAAAAACAACAACAATCTCAACATAGAAAAACACCAACAAATTCAACAACAACCTCAACATTGAAAAACAACAACAACCTCAACATTGAAAAACACCAACAATTTCAACAACTTCTTCAACATTGAAAAACACCAACAAATTCAACAACATCCTCAACATTGAAAAACAACAACAACCTCAACATTGAAAAACACCAACAAATTCAACAACAACCTCAACATTGAAAAACAACAACAAATTCAACATTGAAAAACACCAACAAATTCAACACAACCTCAACATTGAAAAACACCAACAAATTCAACAACAACCTCAGCATTGAAAAACAACAGCAACCTCAACATTGAAAAACACCAACAAACTCAACATTGAAAAACACCAACAAATTCAACAAAAACTTCAACATTGAAAAACACCAACATATTCAACAACAACCTCGAAATTGAAAAACACCAACAAATTCAACAACAACTTCAACATTGAAAAACACCAACAAATTCAACAACAACCTCGACATTGAAAAACACCATCAAATTCAACAACAACCTCAACATTGAAAAACACCAACAACCTCAAAATTGAAAAAACACCAAGAAATTCAACAACAACCTCAACATTTAAAAACAACAAAAACCTCAACATTGAAAAACACCAACAAATTCAACAACAACCTCAACATTGAAAGACACCAACAAATTCAACAACAACCTCAACATTGAAAAACACCAACAAACTCAACAACAACCTCAACATTGAAAAACAACAACAACCTCAACATTGAAAAACAGCAACAAATTCAACAACAACCTCAACATTGAAAAACACCAACAAATTCAACAACAAACTCAAGATTGAAAAACACCAACAAATTCAAAAACCTCAACATTGAAAAACAACAACAACCTCAACATTGAAAAACACCAACAAATTCAACAACAACCTCAACATTGAAAAACACGAACAAATTCAACAACAACCTCAACATTGAAAAACAACAACAACCTCAACTTTGAAAAACACCAACAAATTCAACAACAACCTCAACATTGAAAAACAACAAATTCAATAACAACCTCAACATTGAAAAACACCAACAAATTCAACAACAACCACAACATTGAAAAACAACAACAACCTCAACATTGAAAAACACCAACAAATTCAACAATAACCTCAACATTGAAAAACAACATCAACCTCAACATTGAAAAACACCAACAAATTCAACAACAACCTCAACATTGAAAAATACCAACAAATTCAACAACAACCTCAACATTGAAAAACAACAACAACCTCAACATTGAAAAACACCAACAAATTCAACAACAACCTCAACATTTAAAAACAACAACAACCTCAACATTGAAACACACCAACAAATTCAACAACAACCTCAACATTGAAAAACAGCAACAAATTCAACAACAACCTCAACATTGAAAAAAACCAACAAATTCAACAACAAACTCAAGATTGAAAAACACCAACAAATTCAACAACCTCAACATTGAAAAACAACAACAACCTCAACATTGAAAAACACCAACAAATTCAACAACAACCTCAACATTGAAAAACAACAACAACCTCAACACTGAAAAACACCAACAAATTCAACAACAACCTCAACATTGAAAAACAACAACAACCTCAACATTGAAAAACACCAACAAATTCAACAACAACCTCAGCATTGAAAAACAACAACAAATTCAATAACAACCTCAACATTGAAAAACAACAACAAATTCAACAACAACCTCAGCATTGAAAAACAACAACAACCTCAACATTGAAAAACACCAACAAATTCAACAACATCCTCAACATTGAAAAACAACAAGAACCTCAACATTGAAAAACACCAACAAATTCAACAAAATCTTCAACATTGAAAAACACCAACAAATTCAACAACAACCTCGAAATTGAAAAACACCATCATATTCAACAACAACCTCAACATTGAAAAACACCAACAACCTCAAAATTGAAAAAAACACCAACAAATTCAACAACAACCTCAACATTTAAAAACAACAAAAACCTCAACATTGAAAAACACCAACAAATTCAACAACAACCTCAACATTTAAAAACAACAAAAACCTCAACATTGAAAAACACCAACAAATTCAATAACAACCTCAACATTGAAAAATACCAACAACTTCAACAACAACCTCAACTTTGAAAAACAACAACAATCTCAACATTGAAAAACACCAACAAATTCAACAACAACCTCAACATTGAAAAACAACAAAAACCTCAACATTGAAAAACACCAACAATTTCAACAACTTCTTCAACATTGAAAAACACCAACAAATTCAACAACATCCTCAACATTGAAAAACAACAACAACCTCAACATTGAAAAACACCAACAAATTCAACAACAACCTCAACATTGAAAAACAACAACAAATTCAACATTGAAAAACACCAACAAATTCAACACAACCTCAACATTGAAAAACACCAACAAATTCAACAACAACCTCAGCATTGAAAAACAACAGCAACCTCAACATTGAAAAACACCAACAAACTCAACATTGAAAAACACCAACAAATTCAACAAAAACTTCAACATTGAAAAACACCAACATATTCAACAACAACCTCGAAATTGAAAAACACCAACAAATTCAACAACAACTTCAACATTGAAAAACACCAACAAATTCAACAACAACCTCGACATTGAAAAACACCATCAAATTCAACAACAACCTCAACATTGAAAAACACCAACAACCTCAAAATTGAAAAAACACCAACAAATTCAACAACAACCTCAACATTTAAAAACAACAACAACCTCAACATTGAAAAACACCAACAAATTCAACAACAACCTCAACATTGAAAGACACCAACAAATTCAACAACAACCTCAACATTGAAAAACACCAACAAACTCAACAACAACCTCAACATTGAAAAACAACAACAACCTCAACATTGAAAAACAGCAACAAATTCAACAACAACCTCAACATTGAAAAAAACCAACAAATTCAACAACAAACTCAAGATTGAAAAACACCAACAAATTCAAAAACCTCAACATTGAAAAACAACAACAACCTCAACATTGAAAAACACCAACAAATTCAACAACAACCTCAACTTTGAAAAACACCAACAAATTCAACAACAACCTCAACATTGAAAAACAACAAATTCAATAACAACCTCAACATTGAAAAACACCAACAAATTCAACAACAACCACAACATTGAAAAACAACAACAACATCAACATTGAAAAACACCAACAAATTCAACAATAACCTCAACATTGAAAAACAACATCAACCTCAACATTGAAAAACACCAACAAATTCAACAACAACCTCAACATTGAAAAATACCAACAAATTCAACAACAACCTCAACATTGAAAAACAACAACAACCTCAACATTGAAAAACACCAACAAATTCAACAACAACCTCAACATTGAAAAACAACAACAACCTCAACATTGAAAAACACCAACAAATTCAACAACAACCTCAACATTGAAAAACAACAGCAACCTCAACATTGAAAAACACCAACAAATTCAACAACAACCTCAACATTGAAAAACAACAACAACCTCAACATTGAAAAACACCAACAAATTCAATAACAACCTCAACATTGAAAAACACCAACAAATTCAACAACAACCTCAGCATTGAAAAACAACAACAACCTCAACATTGAAAAACACCAACAAATTCAACAACATCCTCAACATTGAAAAACAACAACCTCAACATTGAAAAACACCAACAAATTCAACAAAATCTTCAACATTGAAAAACACCAACAAATTCAACAACAACCTCGAAATTGAAAAACACCAACAAATTCAACAACAACTTCAACATTGAAAAACACCAACAAATTCAACAACAACCTCGACATTGAAAAACACCATCATATTCAACAACAACCTCAACATTGAAAAACACCAACAAATTCAACAACAACCTCAACATTGAAAAACAACAACAACCTCAACACTGAAAAACACCAACAAATACAACAACAACCTCAACATTGAAAAACAACAACAACCTCAACATTGAAAAACACCAACAAATTCAATAACAACCTCAACATTGAAAAACAACAACAAATTCAACAACAACCTCAGCATTGAAAAACAACAACAACCTCAACATTGAAAAACACCAACAAATTCAACAACATCCTCAACATTGAAAAACAACAAGAACCTCAACATTGAAAAACACCAACAAATTCAACAAAATCTTCAACATTGAAAAACACCAACAAATTCAACAACAACCTCGAAATTGAAAAACACCAACAAATTCAACAACAACTTCAACATTGAAAAACACCAACAAATTCAACAACAACCTCGACATTGAAAAACACAATCATATTCAACAACAACCTCAACATTGAAAAACAACAACAACCTCAACATTGAAAAACACCAACAAATTCAACAACAACCTCAACATTGAAAAACAACAACAAACTCAACATTGAAAAACACCAACAAATTCAACAACAACCTCAACATTGAAAAACAACAACAACCTCAACATTGAAAAACACCAACAAATTCAACAACATCCTCAACATTGAAAAACAACAAAAACCTCAACATTGAAAAACACCAACAATTTCAACAACTTCTTCAACATTGAAAAACACCAACAAATTCAACAACATCCTCAACATTGAAAAACAACAACAACCTCAACATTGAAAAACACCAACAAATTCAACAACAACCTCAACATTGAATAAGAACAACAACCTCAACATTGAAAAACACCAACAAATTCAACAACAACCTCAACATTGAAAAACACCAACAAATTCAACAACAACCTCAGCATTGAAAAACAACAGCAACCTCAACATTGAAAAACACCAACAAACTCAACATTGAAAAACACCAACAAATTCAACAAAAACTTCAACATTGAAAAACACCAACATATTCAACAACAACCTCGAAATTGAAAAACACCAACAAATTCAACAACAACTTCAACATTGAAAAACACCAACAAATTCAACAACAACCTCGACATTGAAAAACACCATCAAATTCAACAACAACCTCAACATTGAAAAACACCAACAACCTCAAAATTGAAAAAACACCAACAAATTCAACAACAACCTCAACATTTAAAAACAACAACAACCTCAACATTGAAAAACACCAACAAATTCAACAACAACCTCAACATTGAAAGACACCAACAAATTCAACAACAACCTCAACATTGAAAAACACCAACAAACTCAACAACAACCTCAACATTGAAAAACAACAACAACCTCAACATTGAAAAACAGCAACAAATTCAACAACAACCTCAACATTGAAAAACACCAACAAATTCAACAACAAACTCAAGATTGAAAAACACCAACAAATTCAAAAACCTCAACATTGAAAAACAACAACAACCTCAACATTGAAAAACACCAACAAATTCAACAACAACCTCAACATTGAAAAACACCAACAAATTCAACAACAACCTCAACATTGAAAAACAACAACAACCTCAACTTTGAAAAACACCAACAAATTCAACAACAACCTCAACATTGAAAAACAACAAATTCAATAACAACCTCAACATTGAAAAACACCAACAAATTCAACAACAACCACAACATTGAAAAACAACAACAACATCAACATTGAAAAACACCAACAAATTCAACAATAACCTCAACATTGAAAAACAACATCAACCTCAACATTGAAAAACACCAACAAATTCAACAACAACCTCAACATTGAAAAATACCAACAAATTCAACAACAACCTCAACATTGAAAAACAACAACAACCTCAACATTGAAAAACACCAACAAATTCAACAACAACCTCAACATTGAAAAACAACAACAACCTCAACATTGAAAAACACCAACAAATTCAACAACAACCTCAACATTGAAAAACAACAACAACCTCAACATTGAAAAACACCAACAAATTCAACAACAACCTCAACATTGAAAAACAACAACAACCTCAACATTGAAAAACACCAACAAATTCAATAACAACCTCAACATTGAAAAACACCAACAAATTCAACAACAACCTCAGCATTGAAAAACAACAACAACCTCAACATTGAAAAACACCAACAAATTCAACAACATCCTCAACATTGAAAAACAACAACAACCTCAACATTGAAAAACACCAACAAATTCAACAAAATCTTCAACATTGAAAAACACCAACAAATTCAACAACAACCTCGAAATTGAAAAACACCAACAAATTCAACAACAACTTCAACATTGAAAAACACCAACAAATTCAACAACAACCTCGACATTGAAAAACACCATCATATTCAACAACAACCTCAACATTGAAAAACACCAACAACATCAAAATTGAAAAAACACCAACAAATTCAACAACAACCTCAACATTTAAAAACAACAAAAACCTCAACATTGAAAAACACCAACAAATTCAACAACAACCTCAACATTTAAAAACAACAAAAACCTCAACATTGAAAAACACCAACAAATTCAATAACAACCTCAACATTGAAAAATACCAACAAATTCAACAACAACCTCAACATTGAAAAACACCAACAAATTCAACAACAACCTCAACATTGAAAAACAACAACAACCTCAACATTGAAAAACACCAACAATTTCAACAACTTCTTCAACATTGAAAAACACCAACAAATTCAACAACATCCTCAACATTGAAAAACAACAACAACCTCAACATTGAAAAACACCAACAAATTCAACAACAACCTCAACATTGAAAAACAACAACAAATTCAACATTGAAAAACACCAACAAATTCAACACAACCTCAACATTGAAAAACACCAACAAATTCAACAACAACCTCAGCATTGAAAAACAACAGCAACCTCAACATTGAAAAACACCAACAAACTCAACATTGAAAAACACCAACAAATTCAACAAAAACTTCAACATTGAAAAACACCAACATATTCAACAACAACCTCGAAATTGAAAAACACCAACAAATTCAACAACAACTTCAACATTGAAAAACACCAACAAATTCAACAACAACCTCGACATTGAAAAACACCATCAAATTCAACAACAACCTCAACATTGAAAAACACCAACAACCTCAAAATTGAAAAAACACCAACAAATTCAACAACAACCTCAACATTTAAAAACAACAACAACCTCAACATTGAAAAACACCAACAAATTCAACAACAACCTCAACATTGAAAGACACCAACAAATTCAACAACAACCTCAACATTGAAAAACACCAACAAACTCAACAACAACCTCAACATTGAAAAACAACAACAACCTCAACATTGAAAAACAGCAACAAATTCAACAACAACCTCAACATTGAAAAACACCAACAAATTCAACAACAAACTCAAGATTGAAAAACACCAACAAATTCAAAAACCTCAACATTGAAAAACAACAACAACCTCAACATTGAAAAACACCAACAAATTCAACAACAACCTCAACATTGAAAAACACCAACAAATTCAACAACAACCTCAACATTGAAAAACAACAACAACCTCAACTTTGAAAAACACCAACAAATTCAACAACAACCTCAACATTGAAAAACAACAAATTCAATAACAACCTCAACATTGAAAAACACCAACAAATTCAACAACAACCACAACATTGAAAAACAACAACAACCTCAACATTGAAAAACACCAACAAATTCAACAATAACCTCAACATTGAAAAACAACATCAACCTCAACATTGAAAAACACCAACAAATTCAACAACAACCTCAACATTGAAAAATACCAACAAATTCAACAACAACCTCAACATTGAAAAACAACAACAACCTCAACATTGAAAAACACCAACAAATTCAACAACAACCTCAACATTGAAAAACAACAACAACCTCAACATTGAAAAACACCAACAAATTCAACAACAACCTCAACATTGAAAAACACCAACAAATTCAACAACAACCTCAGCATTGAAAAACAACAACAACCTCAACATTGAAAAACACCAACAAATTCAACAACAACCTCAACATTGAAAAACAACAACCTCAACATTGAAAAACACCAACAAATTCAACAACAACTTCAACATTGAAAAACACCAACAAATTCAACAACAACCTCGAAATTGAAAAACACCAACAAATTCAACAACAACCTCAACATTGAAAAACAACAACAACCTCAACATTGAAAAACACCAACAAATTCAACAACAACCTCAACATTGAAAAACAACAACAACCTCAACATTGAAAAACACCCACAAATTCAACAACAACCTCAACATTGAAAAACAACAACAATCTCAACATTGAAAAACACCAACAAATTCAACAACAACCTCAACATTGAAAAACAGCAACAGCCTCAACATTGAAAAACACCAACAAATTCAGCAACAACCTCAACATTGAAAAACACCAACAAATTCAACAACAACCTCAACATTGAAAAACACCAACAAATTCAACAACAAACTCAACATTGGAAATCACCAACAAATTCAACAACAACCTCAACATTGAAAAACAACAACAACCTCAACATTGAAAAACACCAACAAATTCAACAACAACCTCAACATTGAAAAGCACCAACAAATTCAAGAACAACCTCAACATTGAAAAACAACAACAAATTCAACAACAACCTCAACATTGAAAAACACCAACAAATTCAACAATAACCTCAACATTGAAAAACAACATCAACCTCAACATTGAAAAACACCAACAAATTCAACAACAACCTCAACATTGAAAAATACCAACAAATTCAACAACAACCTCAACATTGAAAAACAACAACAACCTCAACATTGAAAAACACCAACAAATTCAACAACAACCTCAACATTGAAAAACAACAACAACCTCAACATTGAAAAACACCAACAAATTCAACAACAACCTCAACATTGAAAAACACCAACAAATTCAACAACAACCTCAGCATTGAAAAACAACAACAACCTCAACATTGAAAAACACCATCAAATTCAACAACAACCTCAACATTGAAAAACACCAACAACCTCAAAATTGAAAAAACACCAACAAATTCAACAACAACCTCAACATTTAAAAACAACAACAACCTCAACATTGAAAAACACCAACAAATTCAACAACAACCTCAACATTGAAAGACACCAACAAATTCAACAACAACCTCAACATTGAAAAACACCAACAAACTCAACAACAACCTCAACATTGAAAAACAACAACAACCTCAACATTGAAAAACAGCAACAAATTCAACAACAACCTCAACATTGAAAAACACCTACAAATTCAACAACAAACTCAAGATTGAAAAACACCAACAAATTCAAAAACCTCAACATTGAAAAACAACAACAACCTCAACATTGAAAAACACCAACAAATTCAACAACAACCTCAACATTGAAAAACACCAACAAATTCAACAACAACCTCAACATTGAAAAACAACAACAATCTCAACTTTGAAAAACACCAACAAATTCAACAACAACCTCAACATTGAAAAACAACAAATTCAATAACAACCTCAACATTGAAAAACACCAACAAATTCAACAACAACCACAACATTGAAAAACAACAACAACCTCAACATTGAAAAACACCAACAAATTCAACAATAACCTCAACATTGAAAAACAACATCAACCTCAACATTGAAAAACACCAACAAATTCAACAACAACCTCAACATTGAAAAATACCAACAAATTCAACAACAACCTCAACATTGAAAAACAACAACAACCTCAACATTGAAAAACACCAACAAATTCAACAACAACCTCAACATTGAAAAACAACAACAACCTCAACATTGAAAAACACCAACAAATTCAACAACAACCTCAACATTGAAAAACACCAACAAATTCAACAACAACCTCAGCATTGAAAAACAACAACAACCTCAACATTGAAAAACACCAACAAATTCAACAACAACCTCAACATTGAAAAACAACAACCTCAACATTGAAAAACACCAACAAATTCAACAACAACTTCAACATTGAAAAACACCAACAAATTCAACAACAACCTCGAAATTGAAAAACACCAACAAATTCAACAACAACCTCAACATTGAAAAACAACAACAACCTCAACATTGAAAAACACCAACAAATTCAACAACAACCTCAACATTGAAAAACAACAACAACCTCAACATTGAAAAACACCAACAAATTCAACAACAACCTCAACATTGAAAAACAACAACAATCTCAACATTGAAAAACACCAACAAATTCAACAACAACCTCAACATTGAAAAACAGCAACAGCCTCAACATTGAAAAACACCAACAAATTCAGCAACAACCTCAACACTGAAAAACACCAACAAATTCAACAACAACCTCAACATTGAAAAACACCAACAAATTCAACAACAAACTCAACATTGGAAATCACCAACAAATTCAACAACAACCTCAACATTGAAAAACAACAACAACCTCAACATTGAAAAACACCAACAAATTCAACAACAACCTCAACATTGAAAAGCACCAACAAATTCAACAACAACCTCAACATTGAAAAACAACAACAAATTCAACAACAACCTCAACATTGAAAAACACCAACAAATTCAACAATAACCTCAACATTGAAAAACAACATCAACCTCAACATTGAAAAACACCAACAAATTCAACAACAACCTCAACATTGAAAAATACCAACAAATTCAACAACAACCTCAACATTGAAAAACAACAACAACCTCAACATTGAAAAACACCAACAAATTCAACAACAACCTCAACATTGAAAAACAACAACAACCTCAACATTGAAAAACACCAACAAATTCAACAACAACCTCAACATTGAAAAACACCAACAAATTCAACAACAACCTCAGCATTGAAAAACAACAACAACCTCAACATTGAAAAACACCAACAAATTCAACAACAACCTCAACATTGAAAAACAACAACCTCAACATTGAAAAACACCAACAAATTCAACAACAACTTCAACATTGAAAAACACCAACAAATTCAACAACAACCTCGAAATTGAAAAACACCAACAAATTCAACAACAACCTCAACATTGAAAAACAACAACAACCTCAACATTGAAAAACACCAACAAATTCAACAACAACCTCAACATTGAAAAACAACAACAACCTCAACATTGAAAAACACCAACAAATTCAACAACAACCTCAACATTGAAAAACAGCAACAGCCTCAACATTGAAAAACACCAACAAATTCAGCAACAACCTCAACATTGAAAAACACCAACAAATTCAACAACAACCTCAACATTGAAAAACAGCAACAGCCTCAACATTGAAAAACACCAACAAATTCAGCAACAACCTCAACATTGAAAAACACCAACAAATTCAACAACAACCTCAACATTGAAAAACACCAACAAATTCAACAACAAACTCAACATTGAAAATCACCAACAAATTCAACAACAACCTCAACATTGAAAAACAACAACAACCTCAACATTGAAAAACACCAACAAATTCAACAACAACCTCAACATTGAAAAGCACCAACAAATTCAACAACAACCTCAACATTGAAAAACAACAACAAATTCAACAACAACCTCAACATTGAATAAGAACAACAACCTCAACATTGAAAAACACCAACAAATTCAACAACAACCTCAACATTGAAAAACAACAACAAACTCAACATTGAAAAACACCAACAAATTCAACAACAACCTCAACATTGAATAAGAACAACAACCTCAACATTGAAAAACACCAACAAATTCAACAACAACCTCAACATTGAAAAACAACAACAATCTCAACATTGAAAAACACCAACAAATTCAACAACAACCTCAACATTGAAAAACAGCAACAGCCTCAACATTGAAAAACACCAACAAATTCAGCAACAACCTCAACATTGAAAAACACCAACAAATTCAACAACAACCTCAACATTGAAAAACACCAACAAATTCAACAACAAACTCAACATTGAAAATCACCAACAAATTCAACAACAACCTCAACATTGAAAAACAACAACAACCTCAACATTGAAAAACACCAACAAATTCAACAACAACCTCAACATTGAAAAGCACCAACAAATTCAACAACAACCTCAACATTGAAAAACAACAACAAATTCAACAACAACCTCAACATTGAATAAGAACAACAACCTCAACATTGAAAAACACCAACAAATTCAACAACAACCTCAACATTGAAAAACAACAACAAACTCAACATTGAAAAACACCAACAAATTCAACAACAACCTCAACATTGAAAAACAACAACAACCTCAACATTGAAAAACACCAACAAATTCAATAACAACCTCAACATTGAAAAACACCAACAAATTCAACAACAGCCTCAGCATTGAAAAACAACAACAACCTCAACATTGAAAAACACCAACAAATTCAACAACATCCTCAACATTGAAAAACAACAACAACCTCAACATTGAAAAACACCAACAAATTCAACAAAAACTTCAACATTGAAAAACACCAACAAATTCAACAACAACCTCGAAATTGAAAAACACCAACAAATTCAACAACAACTTCAACATTGAAAAACACCAACAAATTCAACAACAACCTCGACATTGAAAAACACCATCAAATTCAACAACAACCTTAACATTGAAAAACACCAACAACCTCAAAATTGAAAAAAACACCAACAAATTCAACAACAACCTCAACATTTAAAAACAGCAACAACCTCAACATTGAAACACACCAACAAATTCAACAACAACCTCAACATTGAAAAACAGCAGCAAATTCAACAACAACCTCAACATTGAAAAAAACCAACAAATTCAACAACAAACTCAAGATTGAAAAACACCAACAAATTCAACAACCTCAACATTGAAAAACAACAACAACCTCAACATTGACAAACACCAACAATTTCAACAACAACCTCAACATTGAAAAACAACAACAACCTCAACATTGAAAAACACCAACAAATTCAACAACAACTTCAACATTGAAAAACACCAACAAATTCAACAACATCCTCAACATTGAAAAACAACAACCTCAACATTGAAAAACACCAACAAATTCAACAACAACCTCAACATTGAAAAACAACAACAACCTCAACATTGAAAAACACCAACAAATTCAACACAACCTCAACATTGAAAAACACCAACAAATTCAACAACAACTTCAGCATTGAAAAACAACAACAACCTCAACATTGAAAAACACCAACAAATTCAACAACAACCTCAACATTGAAAAACACCAACAAACTCAACATTGAAAAACACCAACAAATTCAACAAAAACTTCAACATTGAAAAACACCAACATATTCAACAACAACCTCGAAATTGAAAAACACCAACAAATTCAACAACAACTACAACATTGAAAAACACCAACAAATTCAACAACAACCTCGACATTGAAAAACACCAACAAATTCAACAACAACCTCAGCATTGAAAAACAACAACAACCTCAACATTGAAAAACACCAACAAATTCAACAACAACCTCAACATTGAAAAACAACAACAACCTCAACATTGAAAAACACCAACAAATTCAACAACAACCTCAACATTGAAAAACAACAACAACCTCAACATTGAAAAACAACAACAACCTCAACATTGAAAAACACCAACAAATTCAACAACAACCTCAACATTGAAAAACAACAACAAACTCAACATTGAAAAACACCAACAAATTCAACAACAACCTCAACATTGAAAAACAACAACAACCTCAACATTGAAAAACACCAACTAATTCAATAACAACCTCAACATTGAAAAACACCAACAAATTCAACAACAGCCTCAGCATTGAAAAACAACAACAACCTCAACATTGAAAAACACCAACAAATTCAACAACATCCTCAACATTGAAAAACAACAACAACCTCAACATTGAAAAACACCAACAAATTCAACAAAAACTTCAACATTGAAAAACACCAACAAATTCAACAACAACCTGGAAATTGAAAAACACCAACAAATTCAACAACAACTTCAACATTGAAAAACACCAACAAATTCAACAACAACCTCAACATTGAAAAATACCAACAAATTCAACAACAACCTCAACATTGAAAAACAACAACAACCTCAACATTGAAAAACACCAACAAATTCAACAACAACCTCAACATTGAAAAACAACAACAACCTCAACATTGAAAAACACCAACAAATTCAACAACAACCTCAACATTGAAAAACACCAACAAATTCAACAACAACCTCAGCATTGAAAAACAACAACAACCTCAACATTGAAAAACACCATCAAATTCAACAACAACCTCAACATTGAAAAACACCAACAACCTCAAAATTGAAAAAACACCAACAAATTCAACAACAACCTCAACATTTAAAAACAACAACAACCTCAACATTGAAAAACACCAACAAATTCAACAACAACCTCAACATTGAAAGACACCAACAAATTCAACAACAACCTCAACATTGAAAAACACCAACAAACTCAACAACAACCTCAACATTGAAAAACAACAACAACCTCAACATTGAAAAACAGCAACAAATTCAACAACAACCTCAACATTGAAAAACACCTACAAATTCAACAACAAACTCAAGATTGAAAAACACCAACAAATTCAAAAACCTCAACATTGAAAAACAACAACAACCTCAACATTGAAAAACACCAACAAATTCAACAACAACCTCAACATTGAAAAACACCAACAAATTCAACAACAACCTCAACATTGAAAAACAACAACAATCTCAACTTTGAAAAACACCAACAAATTCAACAACAACCTCAACATTGAAAAACAACAAATTCAATAACAACCTCAACATTGAAAAACACCAACAAATTCAACAACAACCACAACATTGAAAAACAACAACAACCTCAACATTGAAAAACACCAACAAATTCAACAATAACCTCAACATTGAAAAACAACATCAACCTCAACATTGAAAAACACCAACAAATTCAACAACAACCTCAACATTGAAAAATACCAACAAATTCAACAACAACCTCAACATTGAAAAACAACAACAACCTCAACATTGAAAAACACCAACAAATTCAACAACAACCTCAACATTGAAAAACAACAACAACCTCAACATTGAAAAACACCAACAAATTCAACAACAACCTCAACATTGAAAAACACCAACAAATTCAACAACAACCTCAGCATTGAAAAACAACAACAACCTCAACATTGAAAAACACCAACAAATTCAACAACAACCTCAACATTGAAAAACAACAACCTCAACATTGAAAAACACCAACAAATTCAACAACAACTTCAACATTGAAAAACACCAACAAATTCAACAACAACCTCGAAATTGAAAAACACCAACAAATTCAACAACAACCTCAACATTGAAAAACAACAACAACCTCAACATTGAAAAACACCAACAAATTCAACAACAACCTCAACATTGAAAAACAACAACAACCTCAACATTGAAAAACACCAACAAATTCAACAACAACCTCAACATTGAAAAACAACAACAATCTCAACATTGAAAAACACCAACAAATTCAACAACAACCTCAACATTGAAAAACAGCAACAGCCTCAACATTGAAAAACACCAACAAATTCAGCAACAACCTCAACACTGAAAAACACCAACAAATTCAACAACAACCTCAACATTGAAAAACACCAACAAATTCAACAACAAACTCAACATTGGAAATCACCAACAAATTCAACAACAACCTCAACATTGAAAAACAACAACAACCTCAACATTGAAAAACACCAACAAATTCAACAACAACCTCAACATTGAAAAGCACCAACAAATTCAACAACAACCTCAACATTGAAAAACAACAACAAATTCAACAACAACCTCAACATTGAAAAACACCAACAAATTCAACAATAACCTCAACATTGAAAAACAACATCAACCTCAACATTGAAAAACACCAACAAATTCAACAACAACCTCAACATTGAAAAATACCAACAAATTCAACAACAACCTCAACATTGAAAAACAACAACAACCTCAACATTGAAAAACACCAACAAATTCAACAACAACCTCAACATTGAAAAACAACAACAACCTCAACATTGAAAAACACCAACAAATTCAACAACAACCTCAACATTGAAAAACACCAACAAATTCAACAACAACCTCAGCATTGAAAAACAACAACAACCTCAACATTGAAAAACACCAACAAATTCAACAACAACCTCAACATTGAAAAACAACAACCTCAACATTGAAAAACACCAACAAATTCAACAACAACTTCAACATTGAAAAACACCAACAAATTCAACAACAACCTCGAAATTGAAAAACACCAACAAATTCAACAACAACCTCAACATTGAAAAACAACAACAACCTCAACATTGAAAAACACCAACAAATTCAACAACAACCTCAACATTGAAAAACAACAACAATCTCAACATTGAAAAACACCAACAAATTCAACAACAACCTCAACATTGAAAAACAGCAACAGCCTCAACATTGAAAAACACCAACAAATTCAGCAACAACCTCAACATTGAAAAACACCAACAAATTCAACAACAACCTCAACATTGAAAAACACCAACAAATTCAACAACAAACTCAACATTGAAAATCACCAACAAATTCAACAACAACCTCAACATTGAAAAACAACAACAACCTCAACATTGAAAAACACCAACAAATTCAACAACAACCTCAACATTGAAAAGCACCAACAAATTCAACAACAACCTCAACATTGAAAAACAACAACAAATTCAACAACAACCTCAACATTGAATAAGAACAACAACCTCAACATTGAAAAACACCAACAAATTCAACAACAACCTCAACATTGAAAAACAACAACAAACTCAACATTGAAAAACACCAACAAATTCAACAACAACCTCAACATTGAATAAGAACAACAACCTCAACATTGAAAAACACCAACAAATTCAACAACAACCTCAACATTGAAAAACAACAACAATCTCAACATTGAAAAACACCAACAAATTCAACAACAACCTCAACATTGAAAAACAGCAACAGCCTCAACATTGAAAAACACCAACATATTCAGCAACAACCTCAACATTGAAAAACACCAACAAATTCAACAACAACCTCAACATTGAAAAACACCAACAAATTCAACAACAAACTCAACATTGAAAATCACCAACAAATTCAACAACAACCTCAACATTGAAAAACAACAACAACCTCAACATTGAAAAACACCAACAAATTCAACAACAACCTCAACATTGAAAAGCACCAACAAATTCAACAACAACCTCAACATTGAAAAACAACAACAAATTCAACAACAACCTCAACATTGAATAAGAACAACAACCTCAACATTGAAAAACACCAACAAATTCAACAACAACCTCAACATTGAAAAACAACAACAAACTCAATATTGAAAAACACCAACAAATTCAACAACAACCTCAACATTGAAAAACAACAACAACCTCAACATTGAAAAACACCAACAAATTCAATAACAACCTCAACATTGAAAAACACCAACAAATTCAACAACAGCCTCAGCATTGAAAAACAACAACAACCTCAACATTGAAAAACACCAACAAATTCAACAACATCCTCAACATTGAAAAACAACAACAACCTCAACATTGAAAAACACCAACAAATTCAACAAAAACTTCAACATTGAAAAACACCAACAAATTCAACAACAACCTCGAAATTGAAAAACACCAACAAATTCAACAACAACTTCAACATTGAAAAACACCAACAAATTCAACAACAACCTCGACATTGAAAAACACCATCAAATTCAACAACAACCTTAACATTGAAAAACACCAACAACCTCAAAATTGAAAAAAACACCAACAAATTCAACAACAACCTCAACATTTAAAAACAGCAACAACCTCAACATTGAAACAC
Source organism: Isurus oxyrinchus (assembly GCA_026770705.1). Lineage (NCBI taxonomy): Eukaryota > Metazoa > Chordata > Chondrichthyes > Lamniformes > Lamnidae > Isurus > Isurus oxyrinchus. Next base: position 493,230 of record JANJGN010000334.1, on the reverse strand, counting down.
ACCAACAAATTCAACAACAACCTCAACATTGAAAAACAGCAGCAAATTCAACAACAACCTCAACATTGAAAAAAACCAACAAATTCAACAACAAACTCAAGATTGAAAAACACCAACAAATTCAACAACCTCAACATTGAAAAACAACAACAACCTCAACATTGACAAACACCAACAATTTCAACAACAACCTCAACATTGAAAAACAACAACAACCTCAACATTGAAAAACACCAACAAATTCAACAACAACTTCAACATTGAAAAACACCAACAAATTCAACAACATCCTCAACATTGAAAAACAACAACCTCAACATTGAAAAACACCAACAAATTCAACAACAACCTCAACATTGAAAAACAACAACAACCTCAACATTGAAAAACACCAACAAATTCAACACAACCTCAACATTGAAAAACACCAACAAATTCAACAACAACTTCAGCATTGAAAAACAACAACAACCTCAACATTGAAAAACACCAACAAATTCAACAACAACCTCAACATTGAAAAACACCAACAAACTCAACATTGAAAAACACCAACAAATTCAACAAAAACTTCAACATTGAAAAACACCAACATATTCAACAACAACCTCGAAATTGAAAAACACCAACAAATTCAACAACAACTTCAACATTGAAAAACACCAACAAATTCAACAACAACCTCGACATTGAAAAACACCAACAAATTCAACAACAACCTCAGCATTGAAAAACAACAACAACCTCAACATTGAAAAACACCAACAAATTCAACAACAACCTCAACATTGAAAAACAACAACAACCTCAACATTGAAAAACACCAACAAATTCAACAACAACCTCAACATTGAAAAACAACAACAACCTCAACATTGAAAAACAACAACAACCTCAACATTGAAAAACACCAACAAATTCAACAACAACCTCAACATTGAAAAACAACAACAAACTCAACATTGAAAAACACCAACAAATTCAACAACAACCTCAACATTGAAAAACAACAACAACCTCAACATTGAAAAACACCAACTAATTCAATAACAACCTCAACATTGAAAAACACCAACAAATTCAACAACAGCCTCAGCATTGAAAAACAACAACAACCTCAACATTGAAAAACACCAACAAATTCAACAACATCCTCAACATTGAAAAACAACAACAACCTCAACATTGAAAAACACCAACAAATTCAACAAAAACTTCAACATTGAAAAACACCAACAAATTCAACAACAACCTGGAAATTGAAAAACACCAACAAATTCAACAACAACTTCAACATTGAAAAACACCAACAAATTCAACAACAACCTCAACATTGAAAAATACCAACAAATTCAACAACAACCTCAACATTGAAAAACAACAACAACCTCAACATTGAAAAACACCAACAAATTCAACAACAACCTCAACATTGAAAAACAACAACAACCTCAACATTGAAAAACACCAACAAATTCAACAACAACCTCAACATTGAAAAACACCAACAAATTCAACAACAACCTCAGCATTGAAAAACAACAACAACCTCAACATTGAAAAACACCATCAAATTCAACAACAACCTCAACATTGAAAAACACCAACAACCTCAAAATTGAAAAAACACCAACAAATTCAACAACAACCTCAACATTTAAAAACAACAACAACCTCAACATTGAAAAACACCAACAAATTCAACAACAACCTCAACATTGAAAGACACCAACAAATTCAACAACAACCTCAACATTGAAAAACACCAACAAACTCAACAACAACCTCAACATTGAAAAACAACAACAACCTCAACATTGAAAAACAGCAACAAATTCAACAACAACCTCAACATTGAAAAACACCTACAAATTCAACAACAAACTCAAGATTGAAAAACACCAACAAATTCAAAAACCTCAACATTGAAAAACAACAACAACCTCAACATTGAAAAACACCAACAAATTCAACAACAACCTCAACATTGAAAAACACCAACAAATTCAACAACAACCTCAACATTGAAAAACAACAACAATCTCAACTTTGAAAAACACCAACAAATTCAACAACAACCTCAACATTGAAAAACAACAAATTCAATAACAACCTCAACATTGAAAAACACCAACAAATTCAACAACAACCACAACATTGAAAAACAACAACAACCTCAACATTGAAAAACACCAACAAATTCAACAATAACCTCAACATTGAAAAACAACATCAACCTCAACATTGAAAAACACCAACAAATTCAACAACAACCTCAACATTGAAAAATACCAACAAATTCAACAACAACCTCAACATTGAAAAACAACAACAACCTCAACATTGAAAAACACCAACAAATTCAACAACAACCTCAACATTGAAAAACAACAACAACCTCAACATTGAAAAACACCAACAAATTCAACAACAACCTCAACATTGAAAAACACCAACAAATTCAACAACAACCTCAGCATTGAAAAACAACAACAACCTCAACATTGAAAAACACCAACAAATTCAACAACAACCTCAACATTGAAAAACAACAACCTCAACATTGAAAAACACCAACAAATTCAACAACAACTTCAACATTGAAAAACACCAACAAATTCAACAACAACCTCGAAATTGAAAAACACCAACAAATTCAACAACAACCTCAACATTGAAAAACAACAACAACCTCAACATTGAAAAACACCAACAAATTCAACAACAACCTCAACATTGAAAAACAACAACAACCTCAACATTGAAAAACACCAACAAATTCAACAACAACCTCAACATTGAAAAACAACAACAATCTCAACATTGAAAAACACCAACAAATTCAACAACAACCTCAACATTGAAAAACAGCAACAGCCTCAACATTGAAAAACACCAACAAATTCAGCAACAACCTCAACACTGAAAAACACCAACAAATTCAACAACAACCTCAACATTGAAAAACACCAACAAATTCAACAACAAACTCAACATTGGAAATCACCAACAAATTCAACAACAACCTCAACATTGAAAAACAACAACAACCTCAACATTGAAAAACACCAACAAATTCAACAACAACCTCAACATTGAAAAGCACCAACAAATTCAACAACAACCTCAACATTGAAAAACAACAACAAATTCAACAACAACCTCAACATTGAAAAACACCAACAAATTCAACAATAACCTCAACATTGAAAAACAACATCAACCTCAACATTGAAAAACACCAACAAATTCAACAACAACCTCAACATTGAAAAATACCAACAAATTCAACAACAACCTCAACATTGAAAAACAACAACAACCTCAACATTGAAAAACACCAACAAATTCAACAACAACCTCAACATTGAAAAACAACAACAACCTCAACATTGAAAAACACCAACAAATTCAACAACAACCTCAACATTGAAAAACACCAACAAATTCAACAACAACCTCAGCATTGAAAAACAACAACAACCTCAACATTGAAAAACACCAACAAATTCAACAACAACCTCAACATTGAAAAACAACAACCTCAACATTGAAAAACACCAACAAATTCAACAACAACTTCAACATTGAAAAACACCAACAAATTCAACAACAACCTCGAAATTGAAAAACACCAACAAATTCAACAACAACCTCAACATTGAAAAACAACAACAACCTCAACATTGAAAAACACCAACAAATTCAACAACAACCTCAACATTGAAAAACAACAACAACCTCAACATTGAAAAACACCAACAAATTCAACAACAACCTCAACATTGAAAAACAACAACAATCTCAACATTGAAAAACACCAACAAATTCAACAACAACCTCAACATTGAAAAACAGCAACAGCCTCAACATTGAAAAACACCAACAAATTCAGCAACAACCTCAACATTGAAAAACACCAACAAATTCAACAACAACCTCAACATTGAAAAACACCAACAAATTCAACAACAAACTCAACATTGAAAATCACCAACAAATTCAACAACAACCTCCACATTGAAAAACAACAACAACCTCAACATTGAAAAACACCAACAAATTCAACAACAACCTCAACATTGAAAAGCACCAACAAATTCAACAACAACCTCAACATTGAAAAACAACAACAAATTCAACAACAACCTCAACATTGAATAAAAATAACAACCTCAACATTGAAAAACACCAACAAATTCAACAACAACCTCAACATTGAAAAACAACAACAACCTCAACATTGAAAAACAACAACAACCTCAACATTGAAAAACACCAACAAATTCAACAACAACCTCAACATTGAAAAACAACAACAAACTCAACATTGAAAAACACCAACAAATTCAACAACAACCTCAACATTGAAAAACAACAACAACCTCAACATTGAAAAACACCAACAAATTCAATAACAACCTCAACATTGAAAAACACCAACAAATTCAACAACAGCCTCAGCATTGAAAAACAACAACAACCTCAACATTGAAAAACACCAACAAATTCAACAACATCCTCAACATTGAAAAACAACAACAACCTCAACATTGAAAAACACCAACAAATTCAACAAAAACTTCAACATTGAAAAACACCAACAAATTCAACAACAACCTCGAAATTGAAAAACACCAACAAATTCAACAACAACTTCAACATTGAAAAACACCAACAAATTCAACAACAACCTCGACATTGAAAAACACCATCAAATTCAACAACAACCTTAACATTGAAAAACACCAACAACCTCAAAATTGAAAAAAACACCAACAAATTCAACAACAACCTCAACATTTAAAAACAGCAACAACCTCAACATTGAAACACACCAACAAATTCAACAACAACCTCAACATTGAAAAACAGCAGCAAATTCAACAACAACCTCAACATTGAAAAAAACCAACAAATTCAACAACAAACTCAAGATTGAAAAACACCAACAAATTCAACAACCTCAACATTGAAAAACAACAACAACCTCAACATTGACAAACACCAACAATTTCAACAACAACCTCAACATTGAAAAACAACAACAACCTCAACATTGAAAAACACCAACAAATTCAACAACAACTTCAACATTGAAAAACACCAACAAATTCAACAACATCCTCAACATTGAAAAACAACAACCTCAACATTGAAAAACACCAACAAATTCAACAACAACCTCAACATTGAAAAACAACAACAACCTCAACATTGAAAAACACCAACAAATTCAACACAACCTCAACATTGAAAAACACCAACAAATTCAACAACAACTTCAGCATTGAAAAACAACAACAACCTCAACATTGAAAAACACCAACAAATTCAACAACAACCTCAACATTGAAAAACACCAACAAACTCAACATTGAAAAACACCAACAAATTCAACAAAAACTTCAACATTGAAAAACACCAACATATTCAACAACAACCTCGAAATTGAAAAACACCAACAAATTCAACAACAACTTCAACATTGAAAAACACCAACAAATTCAACAACAACCTCGACATTGAAAAACACCAACAAATTCAACAACAACCTCAGCATTGAAAAACAACAACAACCTCAACATTGAAAAACACCAACAAATTCAACAACAACCTCAACATTGAAAAACAACAACAACCTCAACATTGAAAAACACCAACAAATTCAACAACAACCTCAACATTGAAAAACAACAACAACCTCAACATTGAAAAACAACAACAACCTCAACATTGAAAAACACCAACAAATTCAACAACAACCTCAACATTGAAAAACAACAACAAACTCAACATTGAAAAACACCAACAAATTCAACAACAACCTCAACATTGAAAAACAACAACAACCTCAACATTGAAAAACACCAACTAATTCAATAACAACCTCAACATTGAAAAACACCAACAAATTCAACAACAGCCTCAGCATTGAAAAACAACAACAACCTCAACATTGAAAAACACCAACAAATTCAACAACATCCTCAACATTGAAAAACAACAACAACCTCAACATTGAAAAACACCAACAAATTCAGCAAAAACTTCAACATTGAAAAACACCAACAAATTCAACAACAACCTGGAAATTGAAAAACACCAACAAATTCAACAACAACTTCAACATTGAAAAACACCAACAAATTCAACAACAACCTCGACATTGAAAAACACCATCAAATTCAACAACAACCTTAACATTGAAAAACACCAACAACCTCAAAATTGAAAAAAACACCAACAAATTCAACAACAACCTCAACATTTAAAAACAGCAACAACCTCAACATTGAAACACACCAACAAATTCAACAACAACCTCAACATTGAAAAACAGCAGCAAATTCAACAACAACCTCAACATTGAAAAAAACCAACAAATTCAACAACAAACTCAAGATTGAAAAACACCAACAAATTCAACAACCTCAACATTGAAAAACAACAACAACCTCAACATTGACAAACACCAACAATTTCAACAACAACCTCAACATTGAAAAACAACAACAACCTCAACATTGAAAAACACCAACAAATTCAACAACAACTTCAACATTGAAAAACACCAACAAATTCAACAACATCCTCAACATTGAAAAACAACAACCTCAACATTGAAAAACACCAACAAATTCAACAACAACCTCAACATTGAAAAACAACAACAACCTCAACATTGAAAAACACCAACAAATTCAACACAACCTCAACATTGAAAAACACCAACAAATTCAACAACAACTTCAGCATTGAAAAACAACAACAACCTCAACATTGAAAAACACCAACAAATTCAACAACAACCTCAACATTGAAAAACACCAACAAACTCAACATTGAAAAACACCAACAAATTCAACAAAAACTTCAACATTGAAAAACACCAACAATTCAACAACAACCTCGAAATTGAAAAACACCAACAAATTCAACAACAACTTCAACATTGAAAAACACCAACAAATTCAACAACAACCTCGACATTGAAAAACACCATCAAATTCAACAACAACCTCAACATTGAAAAACACCAACAAATTCAACAACAACCTCAACATTGAAAAACAACAACAACCTCAACATTGAAAAACAACAACAACCTCAACATTGAAAAACACCAACAAATTCAACAACAACCTCAACATTGAAAAACAACAACAAACTCAACATTGAAAAACACCAACAAATTCAACAACAACCTCAACATTGAAAAACAACAACAACCTCAACATTGAAAAACACCAACTAATTCAATAACAACCTCAACATTGAAAAACACCAACAAATTCAACAACAGCCTCAGCATTGAAAAACAACAACAACCTCAACATTGAAAAACACCAACAAATTCAACAACATCCTCAACATTGAAAAACAACAACAACCTCAACATTGAAAAACACCAACAAATTCAACAAAAACTTCAACATTGAAAAACACCAACAAATTCAACAACAACCTCGAAATTGAAAAACACCAACAAATTCAACAACAACTTCAACATTGAAAAACACCAACAAATTCAACAACAACCTCGACATTGATAAACACCATCAAATTCAACAACAACCTTAACATTGAAAAACACCAACAACCTCAAAATTGAAAAAAACACCAACAAATTCAACAACAACCTCAACATTTAAAAACAGCAACAACCTCAACATTGAAACACACCAACAAACTCAACAACAACCTCAACATTGAAAAACAGCAACAAATTCAACAACAACCTCAACATTGAAAAAAACCAACAAATTCAACAAGAAACTCAAGATTGAAAAACACCAACAAATTCAACAACCTCAACATTGAAAAACAACAACAACCTCAACATTGACAAACACCAACAATTTCAACAACAACCTCAACATTGAAAAACAACAACAACCTCAACATTGAAAAACACCAACAAATTCAACAACAACTTCAACATTGAAAAACACCAACAAATTCAACAACATCCTCAACATTGAAAAACAACAACCTCAACATTGAAAAACACCAACAAATTCAACAACAACCTCAACATTGAAAAACAACAACAACCTCAACATTGAAAAACACCAACAAATTCAACACAACCTCAACATTGAAAAACACCAACAAATTCAACAACAACTTCAGCATTGAAAAACAACAACAACCTCAACATTGAAAAACACCAACAAATTCAACAACAACCTCAACATTGAAAAACACCAACAAACTCAACATTGAAAAACACCAACATATTCAACAACAACCTCGTAATTGAAAAACACCAACAAATTCAACAACAACTTCAACATTGAAAAACACCAACAAATTCAACAACAACCTCAACATTGAAAAACAACAACAAACTCAACATTGAAAAACACCAACAAATTCAACAACAACCTCAACATTGAAAAACAACAACAACCTCAACATTGAAAAACACCAACAAATTCAATAACAACCTCAACATTGAAAAACACCAACAAATTCAACAACAGCCTCAGCATTGAAAAACAACAACAACCTCAACATTGAAAAACACCAACAAATTCAACAACATCCTCAACATTGAAAAACAACAACAACCTCAACATTGAAAAACACCAACAAATTCAACAAAAACTTCAACATTGAAAAACACCAACAAATTCAACAACAACCTCGAAATTGAAAAACACCAACAAATTCAACAACAACTTCAACATTGAAAAACACCAACAAATTCAACAACAACCTCGACATTGAAAAACACCATCAAATTCAACAACAACCTTAACATTGAAAAACACCAACAACCTCAAAATTGAAAAAAACACCAACAAATTCAACAACAACCTCAACATTTAAAAACAGCAACAACCTCAACATTGAAACACACCAACAAATTCAACAACAACCTCAACATTGAAAAACAGCAGCAAATTCAACAACAACCTCAACATTGAAAAAAACCAACAAATTCAACAACAAACTCAAGATTGAAAAACACCAACAAATTCAACAACCTCAACATTGAAAAACAACAACAACCTCAACATTGACAAACACCAACAATTTCAACAACAACCTCAACATTGAAAAACAACAACAACCTCAACATTGAAAAACACCAACAAATTCAACAACAACTTCAACATTGAAAAACACCAACAAATTCAACAACAACCTCAACATTGAAAAACAACAACAACCTCAACATTGAAAAACAGCAACAAATTCAACACAACCTCAACATTGAAAAACACCAACAAATTCAACAACATCCTCAACATTGAAAAACAACAACAACCTCAACATTGAAAAACACCAACAAATTCAACAAAAACTTCAACATTGAAAAACACCAACAAATTCAACAACAACCTCGAAATTGAAAAACACCAACAAATTCAACAACAACTTCAACATTGAAAAACACCAACAAATTCAACAACAACCTCGACATTGAAAAACACCATCAAATTCAACAACAACCTTAACATTGAAAAACACCAACAACCTCAAAATTGAAAAAAACACCAACAAATTCAACAACAACCTCAACATTTAAAAACAGCAACAACCTCAACATTGAAACACACCAACAAATTCAACAACAACCTCAACATTGAAAAACAGCAGCAAATTCAACAACAACCTCAACATTGAAAAAAACCAACAAATTCAACAACAAACTCAAGATTGAAAAACACCAACAAATTCAACAACCTCAACATTGAAAAACAACAACAACCTCAACATTGACAAACACCAACAATTTCAACAACAACCTCAACATTGAAAAACAACAACAACCTCAACATTGAAAAACACCAACAAATTCAACAACAACTTCAACATTGAAAAACACCAACAAATTCAACAACATCCTCAACATTGAAAAACAACAACCTCAACATTGAAAAACACCAACAAATTCAACAACAACCTCAACATTGAAAAACAACAACAACCTCAACATTGAAAAACACCAACAAATTCAACACAACCTCAACATTGAAAAACACCAACAAATTCAACAACAACTTCAGCATTGAAAAACAACAACAACCTCAACATTGAAAAACACCAACAAATTCAACAACAACCTCAACATTGAAAAACACCAACAAACTCAACATTGAAAAACACCAACAAATTCAACAAAAACTTCAACATTGAAAAACACCAACATATTCAACAACAACCTCGAAATTGAAAAACACCAACAAATTCAACAACAACTTCAACATTGAAAAACACCAACAAATTCAACAACAACCTCGACATTGAAAAACACCAACAAATTCAACAACAACCTCAACATTGAAAAACACCAACAAATTCAACAACAACCTCAACATTGAAAAACAACAACAACCTCAACATTGAAAAACAACAACAACCTCAACATTGAAAAACACCAACAAATTCAACAACAACCTCAACATTGAAAAACAACAACAAACTCAACATTGAAAAACACCAACAAATTCAACAACAACCTCAACATTGAAAAACAACAACAACCTCAACATTGAAAAACACCAACTAATTCAATAACAACCTCAACATTGAAAAACACCAACAAATTCAACAACAGCCTCAGCATTGAAAAACAACAACAACCTCAACATTGAAAAACACCAACAAATTCAACAACATCCTCAACATTGAAAAACAACAACAACCTCAACATTGAAAAACACCAACAAATTCAACAAAAACTTCAACATTGAAAAACACCAACAAATTCAACAACAACCTGGAAATTGAAAAACACCAACAAATTCAACAACAACTTCAACATTGAAAAACACCAACAAATTCAACAACAACCTCGACATTGAAAAACACCATCAAATTCAACAACAACCTTAACATTGAAAAACACCAACAACCTCAAAATTGAAAAAAACACCAACAAATTCAACAACAACCTCAACATTTAAAAACAGCAACAACCTCAACATTGAAACACACCAACAAATTCAACAACAACCTCAACATTGAAAAACAGCAGCAAATTCAACAACAACCTCAACATTGAAAAAAAACCAACAAATTCAACAACAAACTCAAGATTGAAAAACACCAACAAATTCAACAACCTCAACATTGAAAAACAACAACAACCTCAACATTGACAAACACCAACAATTTCAACAACAACCTCAACATTGAAAAACAACAACAACCTCAACATTGAAAAACACCAACAAATTCAACAACAACTTCAACATTGAAAAACACCAACAAATTCAACAACATCCTCAACATTGAAAAACAACAACCTCAACATTGAAAAACACCAACAAATTCAACAACAACCTCAACATTGAAAAACAACAACAACCTCAACATTGAAAAACACCAACAAATTCAACACAACCTCAACATTGAACAACACCAACAAATTCAACAACTACTTCAGCATTGAAAAACAACAACAACCTCAACATTGAAAAACACCAACAAATTCAACAACAACCTCAACATTGAAAAACACCAACAAACTCAACATTGAAAAACACCAACAAATTCAACAAAAACTTCAACATTGAAAAACACCAACATATTCAACAACAACCTCGAAATTGAAAAACACCAACAAATTCAACAACAACTTCAACATTGAAAAACACCAACAAATTCAACAACAACCTGGACATTGAAAAACACCATCAAATTCAACAACAACCTCAACATTGAAAAACACCAACAAATTCATAAAACAACCTCAACATTGAAAAACAACAACAACCTCAACATTGAAAAACAACAACAACCTCAACATTGAAAAACACCAACAAATTCAACAACAACCTCAACATTGAAAAACAACAACAAACTCAACATTGAAAAACACCAACAAATTCAACAACAACCTCAACATTGAAAAACAACAACAACCTCAACATTGAAAAACACCAACTAATTCAATAACAACCTCAACATTGAAAAACACCAACAAATTCAACAACAGCCTCAGCATTGAAAAACAACAACAACCTCAACATTGAAAAACACCAACAAATTCAACAACATCCTCAACATTGAAAAACAACAACAACCTCAACATTGAAAAACACCAACAAATTCAACAAAAACTTCAACATTGAAAAACACCAACAAATTCAACAACAACCTCGAAATTGAAAAACACCAACAAATTCAACAACAACTTCAACATTGAAAAACACCAACAAATTCAACAACAACCTCGACATTGAAAAACACCATCAAATTCAACAACAACCTTAACATTGAAAAACACCAACAACCTCAAAATTGAAAAAAACACCAACAAATTCAACAACAACCTCAACATTTAAAAACAGCAACAACCTCAACATTGAAACACACCAACAAACTCAACAACAACCTCAACATTGAAAAACAGCAACAAATTCAACAACAACCTCAACATTGAAAAAAACCAACAAATTCAACAACAAACTCAAGATTGAAAAACACCAACAAATTCAACAACCTCAACATTGAAAAACAACAACAACCTCAACATTGACAAACACCAACAATTTCAACAACAACCTCAACATTGAAAAACAACAACAACCTCAACATTGAAAAACACCAACAAATTCAACAACAACTTCAACATTGAAAAACACCAACAAATTCAACAACATCCTCAACATTGAAAAACAACAACCTCAACATTGAAAAACACCAACAAATTCAACAACAACCTCAACATTGAAAAACAACAACAACCTCAACATTGAAAAACACCAACAAATTCAACAAAAACTCAACATTGAAAAACACCAACAAATTCAACAACAACTTCAGCATTGAAAAACAACAACAACCTCAACATTGAAAAACACCAACAAATTCAACAACAACCTCAACATTGAAAAACACCAACAAACTCAACATTGAAAAACACCAACATATTCAACAACAACCTCGAAATTGAAAAACACCAACAAATTCAACAACAACTTCAACATTGAAAAACACCAACAAATTCAACAACAACCTCAACATTGAAAAACAACAACAAACTCAACATTGAAAAACACCAACAAATTCAACAACAACCTCAACATTGAAAAACAACAACAACCTCAACATTGAAAAACACCAACAAATTCAATAACAACCTCAACATTGAAAAACACCAACAAATTCAACAACAGCCTCAGCATTGAAAAACAACAACAACCTCAACATTGAAAAACACCAACAAATTCAACAACATCCTCAACATTGAAAAACAACAACAACCTCGACATTGAAAAACACCAACAAATTCAACAAAAACTTCAACATTGAAAAACACCAACAAATTCAACAACAACCTCGAAATTGAAAAACACCAACAAATTCAACAACAACTTCAACATTGAAAAACACCAACAAATTCAACAACAACCTCGACATTGAAAAACACCATCAAATTCAACAACAACCTTAACATTGAAAAACACCAACAACCTCAAAATTGAAAAAAACACCAACAAATTCAACAACAACCTCAACATTTAAAAACAGCAACAACCTCAACATTGAAACACACCAACAAATTCAACAACAACCTCGACATTGAAAAACACCATCAAATTCAACAACAACCTCAACATTGAAAAACACCAACAAATTCATAAAACAACCTCAACATTGAAAAACAACAACAACCTCAACATTGAAAAACAACAACAACCTCAACATTGAACAACACCAACAAATTCAACAACAACCTCAACATTGAAAAACAACAACAAACTCAACATTGAAAAACACCAACAAATTCAACAACAACCTCAACATTGAAAAACAACAACAACCTCAACATTGAAAAACACCAACTAATTCAATAACAACCTCAGCATTGAAAAACACCAACAAATTCAACAACAGCCTCAGCATTGAAAAACAACAACAACCTCAACATTGAAAAACACCAACAAATTCAACAACATCCTCAACATTGAAAAACAACAACAACCTCAACATTGAAAAACACCAACAAATTCAACAAAAACTTCAACATTGAAAAACACCAACAAATTCAACAACAACCTCGAAATTGAAAAACACCAACAAATTCAACAACAACTTCAACATTGAAAAACACCAACAAATTCAACAACAACCTCGACATTGAAAAACACCATCAAATTCAACAACAACCTTAACATTGAAAAACACCAACAACCTCAAAATTGAAAAAAACACCAACAAATTCAACAACAACCTCAACATTTAAAAACAGCAACAACCTCAACATTGAAACACACCAACAAACTCAACAACAACCTCAACATTGAAAAACAGCAACAAATTCAACCACAACCTCAACATTGAAAAAAACCAACAAATTCAACAACAAACTCAAGATTGAAAAACACCAACAAATTCAACAACCTCAACATTGAAAAACAACAACAACCTCAACATTGACAAACACCAACAATTTCAACAACAACCTCAACATTGAAAAACAACAACAACCTCAACATTGAAAAACACCAACAAATTCAACAACAACTTCAACATTGAAAAACACCAACAAATTCAACAACATCCTCAACATTGAAAAACAACAACCTCAACATTGAAAAACACCAACAAATTCAACAACAACCTCAACATTGAAAAACAACAACAACCTCAACATTGAAAAACACCAACAAATTCAACAAAAACTCAACATTGAAAAACACCAACAAATTCAACAACAACTTCAGCATTGAAAAACAACAACAACCTCAACATTGAAAAACACCAACAAATTCAACAACAACCTCAACATTGAAAAACACCAACAAACTCAACATTGAAAAACACCAACATATTCAACAACAACCTCGAAATTGAAAAACACCAACAAATTCAACAACAACTTCAACATTGAAAAACACCAACAAATTCAACAACAACCTCAACATTGAAAAACAACAACAAACTCAACATTGAAAAACACCAACAAATTCAACAACAACCTCAACATTGAAAAACAACAACAACCTCAACATTGAAAAACACCAACAAATTCAATAACAACCTCAACATTGAAAAACACCAACAAATTCAACAACAGCCTCAGCATTGAAAAACAACAACAACCTCAACATTGAAAAACACCAACAAATTCAACAACATCCTCAACATTGAAAAAAAACAACAGCCTCGACATTGAAAAACACCAACAAATTCAACAAAAACTTCAACATTGAAAAACACCAACAAATTCAACAACAACCTCGAAATTGAAAAACACCAACAAATTCAACAACAACTTCAACATTGAAAAACACCAACAAATTCAACAACAACCTCGACATTGAAAAACACCATCAAATTCAACAACAACCTTAACATTGAAAAACACCAACAACCTCAAAATTGAAAAAAACACCAACAAATTCAACAACAACCTCAACATTTAAAAACAGCAACAACCTCAACATTGAAACACACCAACAAATTCAACAACAACCTCAACATTGAAAAACAGCAGCAAATTCAACAACAACCTCAGCATTGAAAAAAACCAACAAATTCAACAACAAACTCAAGATTGAAAAACACCAACAAATTCAACAACCTCAACATTGAAAAACAACAACAACCTCAACATTGACAAACACCAACAATTTCAACAACAACCTCAACATTGAAAAACAACAACAACCTCAACATTGAAAAACACCAACAAATTCAACAACAACTTCAACATTGAAAAACACCAACAAATTCAACAACATCCTCAACATTGAAAAACAACAAGCTCAACATTGAAAAACACCAACAAATTCAACAACAACCTCAACATTGAAAAACAACAACAACCTCAACATTGAAAAACACCAACAAATTTAACACAACCTCAACATTGAAAAACACCAACAAATTCAACAACAACCTCAACTTTGAAAAACACCAACAAATTCAACAACAACTTCAACATTGAAAAACACCAACAAATTCAACAACATCCTCAACATTGAAAAACAACAACCTCAACATTGAAAAACACCAACAAATTCAACAACAACCTCAACATTGAAAAACAACAACAACCTCAACATTGAAAAACACCAACAAATTCAACACAACCTCAACATTGAAAAACACCAACAAATTCAACAACAACTTCAGCATTGAAAAACAACAACAACCTCAACATTGAAAAACACCAACAAATTCAATAACAACCTCAACATTGAAAAACACCAACAAATTCAACAACAGCCTCAGCATTGAAAAACAACAACAACCTCAACATTGAAAAACACCAACAAATTCAACAACATCCTCAACATTGAAAAACAACAACAACCTCAACATTGAAAAACACCAACAAATTCAACAAAAACTTCAACATTGAAAAACACCAACAAATTCAACAACAACCTCGAAATTGAAAAACACCAACAAATTCAACAACAACTTCAACATTGAAAAACACCAACAAATTCAACAACAACCTCGACATTGAAAAACACCATCAAATTCAACAACAACCTTAACATTGAAAAACACCAACAACCTCAAAATTGAAAAAAACACCAACAAATTCAACAACAACCTCAACATTTAAAAACAGCAACAACCTCAACATTGAAACACACCAACAAACTCAACAACAACCTCAACATTGAAAAACAGCAACAAATTCAACAACAACCTCAACATTGAAAAAAACCAACAAATTCAACAACAAACTCAAGATTGAAAAACACCAACAAATTCAACAACCTCAACATTGAAAAACAACAACAACCTCAACATTGACAAACACCAACAATTTCAACAACAACCTCAACATTGAAAAACAACAACAACCTCAACATTGAAAAACACCAACAAATTCAACAACAACTTCAACATTGAAAAACACCAACAAATTCAACAACATCCTCAACATTGAAAAACAACAACCTCAACATTGAAAAACACCAACAAATTCAACAACAACCTCAACATTGAAAAACAACAACAACCTCAACATTGAAAAACACCAACAAATTGAACACAACCTCAACATTGAAAAACACCAACAAATTCAACAACAACTTCAGCATTGAAAAACAACAACAACCTCAACATTGAAAAACACCAACAAATTCAACAACAACCTCAACATTGAAAAACACCAACAAACTCAACATTGAAAAACACCAACAAATTCAACAACAACCTCGAAATTGAAAAACACCAACAAATTCAACAACAACTTCAACATTGAAAAACACCAACAAATTCAACAACAACCTCGACATTGAAAAACACCATCAAATTCAACAACAACCTCAACATTGAAAAACACCAAAAACCTCAAAATTGAAAAAACACCAACAAATTCAACAACAACCTCAACATTTAAAAACAACAACAACCTCAACATTGAAAAACACCAACAAATTCAACAACAACCTCAACATTGAAAAACAACAACAATCTCAACATTGAAAAACACCAGCAAATTCAACAACAACCTCAACATTGAAAAACAGCAACAGCCTGAACATTGAAAAACACCAACAAATTCAGCAACAATCTCAACATTGAAAAACACCAACAAATTCAACAACAACCTCAACATTGAAAAACACCAACAAATTCAACAACAAACTCAACATTGAAAATCACCAACAAATTCAACAACAACCTCAACATTGAAAAACAACAACAACCTCAACATTGAAAAACACCAACAAATTCAACAACAACCTCAACATTGAAAAGCACCAACAAATTCAACAACAACCTCAACATTGAAAAACAACAACAAATTCAACAACAACCTCAACATTGAAAAACAACAACAACCTCAACATTGAAAAACACCAACAAATTCAACAACAACCTCAACATTGAAAATCAAAAACAAACTCAACATTGAAAAACACCAACAAATTCAACAACAACCTCAACATTGAAAAACAACAACAACCTCAACATTGAAAAACACCAACAAATTCAATAACAACCTCAACATTGAAAAACACCAACAAATTCAACAATAGCCTCAGCATTGAAAAGCAACAACAACCTCAACATTGAAAAACAGCAACAAATTCAACAACAACCTCAACATTGAAAAAACCAACAAATTCAACAACAAACTCAAGATTGAAAAACACCATCAAATTCAACAACCTCAACATTGAAAAACAACAACAACCTCAACATTGAAAAACACCAACAATTTCAACAACAACCTCAACATTGAAAAACAACAACAACCTCAACATTGAAAAACACCAACAAATTCAACAACAACCTCAACATTGAAAAACAACAACAACCTCAACATTGAAAAACACCAACAAATTCAACAACAACCTCAACATTGAAAAACAACAACAACCTCAACATTGAAAAACACCAACAAATTCAATAACAACCTCAACATTGAAAAACACCAACAAATTCAACAACAACCTCAGCATTGAAAAACAACAACCTCAACATTGAAAAACACCAACAAATTCAACAACATCCTCAACATTGAAAAACAACAACAACCTCAACATTGAAAAACACCAACAAATTCAACAAAATCTTCAACATTGAAAAACACCAACAAATTCAACAACAACCTCGAAATTGAAAAACACCAACAAATTCAACAACAACTTCAACATTGAAAAACACCAACAAATTCAACAACAACCTCGACATTGAAAAACACCATCAAATTCAACAACAGCCTCAACATTGAAAAACACCAACAACCTCAAAATTGAAAAAACACCAACAAATTAAACAACAACCTCAACATTTAAAAACAACAAAAACCTCAACATTGAAAAACACCAACAAATTCAACAACAACCTCAACATTGAAAAACACCAACAAATTCAACAACAACCTCAACATTGAAAAACACCAACAAACTCAACAACAACCTCAACATTGAAAAACAACAACAACCTCAACATTGAAAAACACCAACAAATTCAACAACAACCTCAACATTGAAAAACAACAACAACCTCAACATTGAAAAACACCAACAAATTCAATAACAGCTCAACATTGAAAAACACCAACAAATTAAACAACAACCTCAACATTGAAAAACAACAACAATCTCAACATTGAAAAACACCAACAAATTCAACAACAACCTCAACATTGAAAAACAACAACAACCTCAACATTGAAAAACACCAACAAATTCAACAACAACTTCAACATTGAAAAACACCAACAAATTCAACAACATCCTCAACATTGAAAAACAACAACAACCTCAACATTGAAAAACACCAACAAATTCAACAACAACCTCAACATTGAAAAACAACAACAACCTCAACATTGAAAAACACCAAAAATTCAACACAACCTCAACATTGAAAAAAACCAACAAATTCAACAACAACCTCAGCATTGAAAAACAACAACAACCTCAACATTGAAAAACACCAACAAATTCAACAACAACCTCAACATTGAAAAACACCAACAAACTCAACATTGAAAAACACCAACAAATTCAACAAAAACTTCAACATTGAAAAACACCAACATATTCAACAACAACCTCGAAATTGAAAAACACCAACAAATTCAACAACAACTTCAACATTGAAAAACACCAACAAATTCAACAACAACCTCGACATTGAAAAACACCATCAAATTCAACAACAACCTCAACATTGAAAAACACCAAAAACCTCAAAATTGAAAAAACACCAACAAATTCAACAACAACCTCAACATTTAAAAAAAACAACAACCTCAACATTGAAAAACACCAACAAATTCAACAACAACCTCAACATTGAAAGACACCAACAAATTCAACAACAACCTCAACATTGAAAAACACCAACAAACTCAACAACAACCTCAACATTGAAAAACAACAACAACCTCAACATTGAAAAACAGCAACAAATTCAACAACAACCTCAACATTGAAAAACACCAACAAATTCAACAACAAACTCAAGATTGAAAAACACCAACAAATTCAACAACCTCAACATTGAAAAACAACAACAACCTCAACATTGAAAAACACCAACAAATTCAACAACAACCTCAACATTGAAAAACACCAACAAATTCAAAAACAATCTCAACATTGAAAAACAACAACAACCTCAACTTTGAACAACACCAACAAATTCAACAACAACCTCAACATTGAAAAACAACAAATTCAATAACAGCCTCAACATTGACAAACACCAACAAATTCAACAACAACCTCAACATTGAAAAACAACAACAACCTCAACATTGAAAAACACCAATAAATTCAACAATAACCTCAACATTGAAAAACAACATCAACCTCAACATTGAAAAACACCAACAAATTCAACAACAACCTCAACATTGAAAAACACCATCAAATTCAACAACAACCTTAACATTGAAAAACACCAACAACCTCAAAATTGAAAAAAACACCAACAAATTCAACAACAACCTCAACATTTAAAAACAGCAACAAATTCAACAACAACCTCAACATTGAAAAAAACCAACAAATTCAACAACAAACTCAAGATTGAAAAACACCAACAAATTCAACAACCTCAACATTGAAAAACAACAACAACCTCAACATTGACAAACACCAACAATTTCAACAACAACCTCAACATTGAAAAACAACAACAACCTCAACATTGAAAAACACCAACAAATTCAACAACAACTTCAACATTGAAAAACACCAACAAATTCAACAACATCCTCAACATTGAAAAACAACAACCTCAACATTGAAAAACACCAACAAATTCAACAACAACCTCAACATTGAAAAACAACAACAACCTCAACATTGAAAAACACCAACAAATTCAACACAACCTCAACATTGAAAAACACCAACAAATTCAACAACAACTTCAGCATT
Source organism: Isurus oxyrinchus (assembly GCA_026770705.1). Taxonomy (NCBI): domain Eukaryota; kingdom Metazoa; phylum Chordata; class Chondrichthyes; order Lamniformes; family Lamnidae; genus Isurus; species Isurus oxyrinchus. The sequence goes on along the minus strand of JANJGN010000334.1, from coordinate 472,393 downwards.
GAAAAACAACAACAACCTCAACATTGAAAAACACCAACAAATTCAACAACAACCTCAACATTGAAAAACACCAACAAACTCAACATTGAAAAACACCAACATATTCAACAACAACCTCGAAATTGAAAAACACCAACAAATTCAACAACAACTTCAACATTGAAAAACACCAACAAATTCAACAACAACCTCGACATTGAAAAACACCATCAAATTCAACAACAACCTCAACATTGAAAAACACCAAAAACCTCAAAATTGAAAAAACACCAACAAATTCAACAACAACCTCAACATTTAAAAACAACAACAACCTCAACATTGAAAAACACCAACAAATTCAACAACAACCTCAACATTGAAAAACAACAACAATCTCAACATTGAAAAACACCAGCAAATTCAACAACAACCTCAACATTGAAAAACAGCAACAGCCTGAACATTGAAAAACACCAACAAATTCAGCAACAATCTCAACATTGAAAAACACCAACAAATTCAACAACAACCTCAACATTGAAAAACACCAACAAATTCAACAACAAACTCAACATTGAAAATCACCAACAAATTCAACAACAACCTCAACATTGAAAAACAACAACAACCTCAACATTGAAAAACACCAACAAATTCAACAACAACCTCAACATTGAAAAGCACCAACAAATTCAACAACAACCTCAACATTGAAAAACAACAACAAATTCAACAACAACCTCAACATTGAAAAACAACAACAACCTCAACATTGAAAAACACCAACAAATTCAACAACAACCTCAACATTGAAAAACAACAACAACCTCAACATTGAAAAACAACAACAAACTCAACATTGAAAAACACCAACAAATTCAACAACAACCTCAACATTGAAAATCAAAAACAAACTCAACATTGAAAAACACCAACAAATTCAACAACAACCTCAACATTGAAAAACAACAACAACCTCAACATTGAAAAACACCAACAAATTCAATAACAACCTCAACATTGAAAAACACCAACAAATTCAACAATAGCCTCAGCATTGAAAAGCAACAACAACCTCAACATTGAAAAACAGCAACAAATTCAACAACAACCTCAACATTGAAAAAACCAACAAATTCAACAACAAACTCAAGATTGAAAAACACCATCAAATTCAACAACCTCAACATTGAAAAACAACAACAACCTCAACATTGAAAAACACCAACAATTTCAACAACAACCTCAACATTGAAAAACAACAACAACCTCAACATTGAAAAACACCAACAAATTCAACAACAACCTCAACATTGAAAAACAACAACAACCTCAACATTGAAAAACACCAACAAATTCAACAACAACCTCAACATTGAAAAACAACAACAACCTCAACATTGAAAAACACCAACAAATTCAATAACAACCTCAACATTGAAAAACACCAACAAATTCAACAACAACCTCAGCATTGAAAAACAACAACCTCAACATTGAAAAACACCAACAAATTCAACAACATCCTCAACATTGAAAAACAACAACAACCTCAACATTGAAAAACACCAACAAATTCAACAAAATCTTCAACATTGAAAAACACCAACAAATTCAACAACAACCTCGAAATTGAAAAACACCAACAAATTCAACAACAACTTCAACATTGAAAAACACCAACAACTTCAACAACAACCTCGACATTGAAAAACACCATCAAATTCAACAACAGCCTCAACATTGAAAAACACCAACAACCTCAAAATTGAAAAAACACCAACAAATTAAACAACAACCTCAACATTTAAAAACAACAAAAACCTCAACATTGAAAAACACCAACAAATTCAACAACAACCTCAACATTGAAAAACACCAACAAATTCAACAACAACCTCAACATTGAAAAACACCAACAAACTCAACAACAACCTCAACATTGAAAAACAACAACAACCTCAACATTGAAAAACACCAACAAATTCAACAACAACCTCAACATTGAAAAACAACAACAACCTCAACATTGAAAAACACCAACAAATTCAATAACAGCTCAACATTGAAAAACACCAACAAATTAAACAACAACCTCAACATTGAAAAACAACAACAATCTCAACATTGAAAAACACCAACAAATTCAACAACAACCTCAACATTGAAAAACAACAACAACCTCAACATTGAAAAACACCAACAAATTCAACAACAACTTCAACATTGAAAAACACCAACAAATTCAACAACATCCTCAACATTGAAAAACAACAACAACCTCAACATTGAAAAACACCAACAAATTCAACAACAACCTCAACATTGAAAAACAACAACAACCTCAACATTGAAAAACACCAACAAATTCAACACAACCTCAACATTGAAAAAAACCAACAAATTCAACAACAACCTCAGCATTGAAAAACAACAACAACCTCAACATTGAAAAACACCAACAAATTCAACAACAACCTCAACATTGAAAAACACCAACAAACTCAACATTGAAAAACACCAACAAATTCAACAAAAACTTCAACATTGAAAAACACCAACATATTCAACAACAACCTCGAAATTGAAAAACACCAACAAATTCAACAACAACTTCAACATTGAAAAACACCAACAAATTCAACAACAACCTCGACATTGAAAAACACCATCAAATTCAACAACAACCTCAACATTGAAAAACACCAAAAACCTCAAAATTGAAAAAACACCAACAAATTCAACAACAACCTCAACATTTAAAAAAAACAACAACCTCAACATTGAAAAACACCAACAAATTCAACAACAACCTCAACATTGAAAGACACCAACAAATTCAACAACAACCTCAACATTGAAAAACACCAACAAACTCAACAACAACCTCAACATTGAAAAACAACAACAACCTCAACATTGAAAAACAGCAACAAATTCAACAACAACCTCAACATTGAAAAACACCAACAAATTCAACAACAAACTCAAGATTGAAAAACACCAACAAATTCAACAACCTCAACATTGAAAAACAACAACAACCTCAACATTGAAAAACACCAACAAATTCAACAACAACCTCAACATTGAAAAACACCAACAAATTCAAAAACAATCTCAACATTGAAAAACAACAACAACCTCAACTTTGAACAACACCAACAAATTCAACAACAACCTCAACATTGAAAAACAACAAATTCAATAACAGCCTCAACATTGACAAACACCAACAAATTCAACAACAACCTCAACATTGAAAAACAACAACAACCTCAACATTGAAAAACACCAATAAATTCAACAATAACCTCAACATTGAAAAACAACATCAACCTCAACATTGAAAAACACCAACAAATTCAACAACAACCTCAACATTGAAAAACACCAACAAATTCAACAACAACCTCAACATTGAAAAACAACAACAACCTCAACATTGAAAAACACCAACAAATTCAACAACAACCTCAACATTGAAAAACAACAACAACCTCAACATTGAAAAACACCAACAAATTCAACAACAACCTCAACATTGAAAAACACCAACAAATTCAACAACAACCTCAGCATTGAAAAACAACAACAACCTCAACATTGAAAAACAACAACAACCTCAACATTGAAAAACACCAACAAATTCAACAACAACTTCAACATTGAAAAACACCAACAAATTCATCAACAACCTCGAAATTGAAAAACACCAACAAATTCAACAACAACCTCAACATTGAAAAACAACAACAACCTCAACATTGAAAAACACCAACAAATTCAACAACAACCTCAACATTGAAAAACAACAACAATCTCAACATTGAAAAACACCAACAAATTCAACAACAACCTCAACATTGAAAAACAGCAACAGCCTCAACATTGAAAAACACCAACAAATTCAGCAACAACCTCAACATTGAAAAACACCAACAAACTCAACAACAACCTCAACATTGAAAAACAACAACAACCTCAACATTGAAAAACACCAACAAATTCAACAACAACCTCAACATTGAAAAACACCAACAAACTCAACAACAACCTCAACATTGAAAAACAACAACAACCTCAACATTGAAAAACAGCAACAAATTCAACAACAACCTCAACATTGAAAAACACCAACAAATTCATCAACAATCTCAACATTGAAAAACACCAACAAATTCAACAACAACCTCAACATTGAAAAACACCAACAAATTCAACAACAAACTCAACATTGAAAATCACCAACAAATTCAACAACAACCTCAACATTGAAAAACAACAACAACCTCAACATTGAAAAACACCAACAAATTCAACAACAACCTCAACATTGAAAAGCACCAACAAATTCAACAACAACCTCAACATTGAAAAACAACAACAAATTCAACAACAACCTCAACATTGAAAAACAACAACAACCTCAACATTGAAAAACACCAACAAATTCAACAACAACCTCAACATTGAAAAACAACAACAACCTCAACATTGAAAAACAACAACAAACTCAACATTGAAAAACACCAACAAATTCAACAACAACCTCAACATTGAAAATCAAAAACAAACTCAACATTGAAAAACACCAACAAATTCAACAACAACCTCAACATTGAAAAACAACAACAACCTCAACATTGAAAAACACCAACAAATTCAATAACAACCTCAACATTGAAAAACACCAACAAATTCAACAATAGCCTCAGCATTGAAAAGCAACAACAACCTCAACATTGAAAAACAGCAACAAATTCAACAACAACCTCAACATTGAAAAAACCAACAAATTCAACAACAAACTCAAGATTGAAAAACACCATCAAATTCAACAACCTCAACATTGAAAAACAACAACAACCTCAACATTGAAAAACACCAACAATTTCAACAACAACCTCAACATTGAAAAACAACAACAACCTCAACATTGAAAAACACCAACAAATTCAACAACAACCTCAACATTGAAAAACAACAACAACCTCAACATTGAAAAACACCAACAAATTCAACAACAACCTCAACATTGAAAAACAACAACAACCTCAACATTGAAAAACACCAACAAATTCAATAACAACCTCAACATTGAAAAACACCAACAAATTCAACAACAACCTCAGCATTGAAAAACAACAACAACCTCAACATTGAAAAACACCAACAAATTCAACAACATCCTCAACATTGAAAAACAACAACAACCTCAACATTGAAAAACACCAACAAATTCAACAAAATCTTCAACATTGAAAAACACCAACAAATTCAACAACAACCTCGAAATTGAAAAACACCAACAAATTCAACAACAACTTCAACATTGAAAAACACCAACAAATTCAACAACAACCTCGACATTGAAAAACACCATCAAATTCAACAACAGCCTCAACATTGAAAAACACCAACAACCTCAAAATTGAAAAAACACCAACAAATTAAACAACAACCTCAACATTTAAAAACAACAAAAACCTCAACATTGAAAAACACCAACAAATTCAACAACAACCTCAACATTGAAAAACACCAACAAATTCAACAACAACCTCAACATTGAAAAACACCAACAAACTCAACAACAACCTCAACATTGAAAAACAACAACAACCTCAACATTGAAAAACACCAACAAATTCAACAACAACCTCAACATTGAAAAACAACAACAACCTCAACATTGAAAAACACCAACAAATTCAATAACAGCTCAACATTGAAAAACACCAACAAATTAAACAACAACCTCAACATTGAAAAACAACAACAATCTCAACATTGAAAAACACCAACAAATTCAACAACAACCTCAACATTGAAAAACAACAACAACCTCAACATTGAAAAACACCAACAAATTCAACAACAACTTCAACATTGAAAAACACCAACAAATTCAACAACATCCTCAACATTGAAAAACAACAACAACCTCAACATTGAAAAACACCAACAAATTCAACAACAACCTCAACATTGAAAAACACCAACAAATTCATCAACAACCTCGAAATTGAAAAACACCAACAAATTCAACAACAACCTCAACATTGAAAAACAACAACAACCTCAACATTGAAAAACACCAACAAATTCAACAACAACCTCAACATTGAAAAACAACAACAACCTCAACATTGAAAAACACCAACAAATTCAACAACAACCTCAACATTGAAAAACAACAACAATCTCAACATTGAAAAACACCAACAAATTCAACAACAACCTCAACATTGAAAAACAGCAACAGCCTCAACATTGAAAAACACCAACAAATTCAGCAACAACCTCAACATTGAAAAACACCAACAAACTCAACAACAACCTCAACATTGAAAAACAACAACAACCTCAACATTGAAAAACACCAACAAATTCAACAACAACCTCAACATTGAAAAACACCAACAAACTCAACAACAACCTCAACATTGAAAAACAACAACAACCTCAACATTGAAAAACAGCAACAAATTCAACAACAACCTCAACATTGAAAAACACCAACAAATTCATCAACAATCTCAACATTGAAAAACACCAACAAATTCAACAACAACCTCAACATTGAAAAACACCAACAAATTCAACAACAAACTCAACATTGAAAATCACCAACAAATTCAACAACAACCTCAACATTGAAAAACAACAACAACCTCAACATTGAAAAACACCAACAAATTCAACAACAACCTCAACATTGAAAAGCACCAACAAATTCAACAACAACCTCAACATTGAAAAACAACAACAAATTCAACAACAACCTCAACATTGAAAAACAACAACAACCTCAACATTGAAAAACACCAACAAATTCAACAACAACCTCAACATTGAAAAACAACAACAACCTCAACATTGAAAAACAACAACAAACTCAACATTGAAAAACACCAACAAATTCAACAACAACCTCAACATTGAAAATCAAAAACAAACTCAACATTGAAAAACACCAACAAATTCAACAACAACCTCAACATTGAAAAACAACAACAACCTCAACATTGAAAAACACCAACAAATTCAATAACAACCTCAACATTGAAAAACACCAACAAATTCAACAATAGCCTCAGCATTGAAAAGCAACAACAACCTCAACATTGAAAAACAGCAACAAATTCAACAACAACCTCAACATTGAAAAAACCAACAAATTCAACAACAAACTCAAGATTGAAAAACACCATCAAATTCAACAACCTCAACATTGAAAAACAACAACAACCTCAACATTGAAAAACACCAACAATTTCAACAACAACCTCAACATTGAAAAACAACAACAACCTCAACATTGAAAAACACCAACAAATTCAACAACAACCTCAACATTGAAAAACAACAACAACCTCAACATTGAAAAACACCAACAAATTCAACAACAACCTCAACATTGAAAAACAACAACAACCTCAACATTGAAAAACACCAACAAATTCAATAACAACCTCAACATTGAAAAACACCAACAAATTCAACAACAACCTCAGCATTGAAAAACAACAACAACCTCAACATTGAAAAACACCAACAAATTCAACAACATCCTCAACATTGAAAAACAACAACAACCTCAACATTGAAAAACACCAACAAATTCAACAAAATCTTCAACATTGAAAAACACCAACAAATTCAACAACAACCTCGAAATTGAAAAACACCAACAAATTCAACAACAACTTCAACATTGAAAAACACCAACAAATTCAACAACAACCTCGACATTGAAAAACACCATCAAATTCAACAACAGCCTCAACATTGAAAAACACCAACAACCTCAAAATTGAAAAAACACCAACAAATTAAACAACAACCTCAACATTTAAAAACAACAAAAACCTCAACATTGAAAAACACCAACAAATTCAACAACAACCTCAACATTGAAAAACACCAACAAATTCAACAACAACCTCAACATTGAAAAACACCAACAAACTCAACAACAACCTCAACATTGAAAAACAACAACAACCTCAACATTGAAAAACACCAACAAATTCAACAACAACCTCAACATTGAAAAACAACAACAACCTCAACATTGAAAAACACCAACAAATTCAATAACAGCTCAACATTGAAAAACACCAACAAATTAAACAACAACCTCAACATTGAAAAACAACAACAATCTCAACATTGAAAAACACCAACAAATTCAACAACAACCTCAACATTGAAAAACAACAACAACCTCAACATTGAAAAACACCAACAAATTCAACAACAACTTCAACATTGAAAAACACCAACAAATTCAACAACATCCTCAACATTGAAAAACAACAACAACCTCAACATTGAAAAACACCAACAAATTCAACAACAACCTCAACATTGAAAAACACCAACAAATTCAACAAAATCTTCAACATTGAAAAACACCAACAAATTCAACAACAACCTCGAAATTGAAAAACACCAACAAATTCAACAACAACTTCAACATTGAAAAACACCAACAAATTCAACAACAACCTCGACATTGAAAAACACCATCAAATTCAACAACAGCCTCAACATTGAAAAACACCAACAACCTCAAAATTGAAAAAACACCAACAAATTAAACAACAACCTCAACATTTAAAAACAACAAAAACCTCAACATTGAAAAACACCAACAAATTCAACAACAACCTCAACATTGAAAAACACCAACAAATTCAACAACAACCTCAACATTGAAAAACACCAACAAACTCAACAACAACCTCAACATTGAAAAACAACAACAACCTCAACATTGAAAAACACCAACAAATTCAACAACAACCTCAACATTGAAAAACAACAACAACCTCAACATTGAAAAACACCAACAAATTCAATAACAGCTCAACATTGAAAAACACCAACAAATTAAACAACAACCTCAACATTGAAAAACAACAACAATCTCAACATTGAAAAACACCAACAAATTCAACAACAACCTCAACATTGAAAAACAACAACAACCTCAACATTGAAAAACACCAACAAATTCAACAACAACTTCAACATTGAAAAACACCAACAAATTCAACAACATCCTCAACATTGAAAAACAACAACAACCTCAACATTGAAAAACACCAACAAATTCAACAACAACCTCAACATTGAAAAACAACAACAACCTCAACATTGAAAAACACCAACAAATTCAACACAACCTCAACATTGAAAAAAACCAACAAATTCAACAACAACCTCAGCATTGAAAAACAACAACAACCTCAACATTGAAAAACACCAACAAATTCAACAACAACCTCAACATTGAAAAACACCAACAAACTCAACATTGAAAAACACCAACAAATTCAACAAAAACTTCAACATTGAAAAACACCAACATATTCAACAACAACCTCGAAATTGAAAAACACCAACAAATTCAACAACAACTTCAACATTGAAAAACAACAACAAATTCAACAACAACCTCGACATTGAAAAACACCATCAAATTCAACAACAACCTCAACATTGAAAAACACCAAAAATCTCAAAATTGAAAAAACACCAACAAATTCAACAACAACCTCAACATTTAAAAAAAACAACAACCTCAACATTGAAAAACACCAACAAATTCAACAACAACCTCAACATTGAAAGACACCAACAAATTCAACAACAACCTCAACATTGAAAAACACCAACAAACTCAACAACAACCTCAACATTGAAAAACAACAACAACCTCAACATTGAAAAACAGCAACAAATTCAACAACAACCTCAACATTGAAAAACACCAACAAATTCAACAACAAACTCAAGATTGAAAAACACCAACAAATTCAACAACCTCAACATTGAAAAACAACAACAACCTCAACATTGAAAAACACCAACAAATTCAACAACAACCTCAACATTGAAAAACACCAACAAATTCAAAAACAATCTCAACATTGAAAAACAACAACAACCTCAACTTTGAACAACACCAACAAATTCAACAACAACCTCAACATTGAAAAACAACAAATTCAATAACAGCCTCAACATTGACAAACACCAACAAATTCAACAACAACCTCAACATTGAAAAACAACAACAACCTCAACATTGAAAAACACCAATAAATTCAACAATAACCTCAACATTGAAAAACAACATCAACCTCAACATTGAAAAACACCAACAAATTCAACAACAACCTCAACATTGAAAAACACCATCAAATTCAACAACAACCTTAACATTGAAAAACACCAACAACCTCAAAATTGAAAAAAACACCAACAAATTCAACAACAACCTCAACATTTAAAAACAGCAACAACCTCAACATTGAAACACACCAACAAACTCAACAACAACCTCAACATTGAAAAACAGCAACAAATTCAACAACAACCTCAACATTGAAAAAAACCAACAAATTCAACAACAAACTCAAGATTGAAAAACACCAACAAATTCAACAACCTCAACATTGAAAAACAACAACAACCTCAACATTGACAAACACCAACAATTTCAACAACAACCTCAACATTGAAAAACAACAACAACCTCAACATTGAAAAACACCAACAAATTCAACAACAACTTCAACATTGAAAAACACCAACAAATTCAACAACATCCTCAACATTGAAAAACAACAACCTCAACATTGAAAAACACCAACAAATTCAACAACAACCTCAACATTGAAAAACAACAACAACCTCAACATTGAAAAACACCAACAAATTCAACACAACCTCAACATTGAAAAACACCAACAAATTCAACAACAACTTCAGCATTGAAAAACAACAACAACCTCAACATTGAAAAACACCAACAAATTCAACAACAACCTCAACATTGAAAAACACCAACAAACTCAACATTGAAAAACACCAACATATTCAACAACAACCTCGAAATTGAAAAACACCAACAAATTCAACAACAACTTCAACATTGAAAAACACCAACAAATTCAACAACAACCTCGACATTGAAAAACACCATCAAATTCAACAACAACCTCAACATTGAAAAACACCAAAAACCTCAAAATTGAAAAAACACCAACAAATTCAACAACAACCTCAACATTTAAAAACAACAACAACCTCAACATTGAAAAACACCAACAAATTCAACAACAACCTCAACATTGAAAAACAACAACAATCTCAACATTGAAAAACACCAGCAAATTCAACAACAACCTCAACATTGAAAAACAGCAACAGCCTGAACATTGAAAAACACCAACAAATTCAGCAACAATCTCAACATTGAAAAACACCAACAAATTCAACAACAACCTCAACATTGAAAAACACCAACAAATTCAACAACAAACTCAACATTGAAAATCACCAACAAATTCAACAACAACCTCAACATTGAAAAACAACAACAACCTCAACATTGAAAAACACCAACAAATTCAACAACAACCTCAACATTGAAAAGCACCAACAAATTCAACAACAACCTCAACATTGAAAAACAACAACAAATTCAACAACAACCTCAACATTGAAAAACAACAACAACCTCAACATTGAAAAACACCAACAAATTCAACAACAACCTCAACATTGAAAAACAACAACAACCTCAACATTGAAAAACAACAACAAACTCAACATTGAAAAACACCAACAAATTCAACAACAACCTCAACATTGAAAATCAAAAACAAACTCAACATTGAAAAACACCAACAAATTCAACAACAACCTCAACATTGAAAAACAACAACAACCTCAACATTGAAAAACACCAACAAATTCAATAACAACCTCAACATTGAAAAACACCAACAAATTCAACAATAGCCTCAGCATTGAAAAGCAACAACAACCTCAACATTGAAAAACAGCAACAAATTCAACAACAACCTCAACATTGAAAAAACCAACAAATTCAACAACAAACTCAAGATTGAAAAACACCATCAAATTCAACAACCTCAACATTGAAAAACAACAACAACCTCAACATTGAAAAACACCAACAATTTCAACAACAACCTCAACATTGAAAAACAACAACAACCTCAACATTGAAAAACACCAACAAATTCAACAACAACCTCAACATTGAAAAACAACAACAACCTCAACATTGAAAAACACCAACAAATTCAACAACAACCTCAACATTGAAAAACAACAACAACCTCAACATTGAAAAACACCAACAAATTCAATAACAACCTCAACATTGAAAAACACCAACAAATTCAACAACAACCTCAGCATTGAAAAACAACAACCTCAACATTGAAAAACACCAACAAATTCAACAACATCCTCAACATTGAAAAACAACAACAACCTCAACATTGAAAAACACCAACAAATTCAACAAAATCTTCAACATTGAAAAACACCAACAAATTCAACAACAACCTCGAAATTGAAAAACACCAACAAATTCAACAACAACTTCAACATTGAAAAACACCAACAACTTCAACAACAACCTCGACATTGAAAAACACCATCAAATTCAACAACAGCCTCAACATTGAAAAACACCAACAACCTCAAAATTGAAAAAACACCAACAAATTAAACAACAACCTCAACATTTAAAAACAACAAAAACCTCAACATTGAAAAACACCAACAAATTCAACAACAACCTCAACATTGAAAAACACCAACAAATTCAACAACAACCTCAACATTGAAAAACACCAACAAACTCAACAACAACCTCAACATTGAAAAACAACAACAACCTCAACATTGAAAAACACCAACAAATTCAACAACAACCTCAACATTGAAAAACAACAACAACCTCAACATTGAAAAACACCAACAAATTCAATAACAGCTCAACATTGAAAAACACCAACAAATTAAACAACAACCTCAACATTGAAAAACAACAACAATCTCAACATTGAAAAACACCAACAAATTCAACAACAACCTCAACATTGAAAAACAACAACAACCTCAACATTGAAAAACACCAACAAATTCAACAACAACTTCAACATTGAAAAACACCAACAAATTCAACAACATCCTCAACATTGAAAAACAACAACAACCTCAACATTGAAAAACACCAACAAATTCAACAACAACCTCAACATTGAAAAACAACAACAACCTCAACATTGAAAAACACCAACAAATTCAACACAACCTCAACATTGAAAAAAACCAACAAATTCAACAACAACCTCAGCATTGAAAAACAACAACAACCTCAACATTGAAAAACACCAACAAATTCAACAACAACCTCAACATTGAAAAACACCAACAAACTCAACATTGAAAAACACCAACAAATTCAACAAAAACTTCAACATTGAAAAACACCAACATATTCAACAACAACCTCGAAATTGAAAAACACCAACAAATTCAACAACAACTTCAACATTGAAAAACACCAACAAATTCAACAACAACCTCGACATTGAAAAACACCATCAAATTCAACAACAACCTCAACATTGAAAAACACCAAAAACCTCAAAATTGAAAAAACACCAACAAATTCAACAACAACCTCAACATTTAAAAAAAACAACAACCTCAACATTGAAAAACACCAACAAATTCAACAACAACCTCAACATTGAAAGACACCAACAAATTCAACAACAACCTCAACATTGAAAAACACCAACAAACTCAACAACAACCTCAACATTGAAAAACAACAACAACCTCAACATTGAAAAACAGCAACAAATTCAACAACAACCTCAACATTGAAAAACACCAACAAATTCAACAACAAACTCAAGATTGAAAAACACCAACAAATTCAACAACCTCAACATTGAAAAACAACAACAACCTCAACATTGAAAAACACCAACAAATTCAACAACAACCTCAACATTGAAAAACACCAACAAATTCAAAAACAATCTCAACATTGAAAAACAACAACAACCTCAACTTTGAACAACACCAACAAATTCAACAACAACCTCAACATTGAAAAACAACAAATTCAATAACAGCCTCAACATTGACAAACACCAACAAATTCAACAACAACCTCAACATTGAAAAACAACAACAACCTCAACATTGAAAAACACCAATAAATTCAACAATAACCTCAACATTGAAAAACAACATCAACCTCAACATTGAAAAACACCAACAAATTCAACAACAACCTCAACATTGAAAAACACCAACAAATTCAACAACAACCTCAACATTGAAAAACAACAACAACCTCAACATTGAAAAACACCAACAAATTCAACAACAACCTCAACATTGAAAAACAACAACAACCTCAACATTGAAAAACACCAACAAATTCAACAACAACCTCAACATTGAAAAACACCAACAAATTCAACAACAACCTCAGCATTGAAAAACAACAACAACCTCAACATTGAAAAACAACAACAACCTCAACATTGAAAAACACCAACAAATTCAACAACAACTTCAACATTGAAAAACACCAACAAATTCATCAACAACCTCGAAATTGAAAAACACCAACAAATTCAACAACAACCTCAACATTGAAAAACAACAACAACCTCAACATTGAAAAACACCAACAAATTCAACAACAACCTCAACATTGAAAAACAACAACAACCTCAACATTGAAAAAACACCAACAAATTCAACAACAACCTCAACATTGAAAAACAACAACAATCTCAACATTGAAAAACACCAACAAATTCAACAACAACCTCAACATTGAAAAACAGCAACAGCCTCAACATTGAAAAACACCAACAAATTCAGCAACAACCTCAACATTGAAAAACACCAACAAACTCAACAACAACCTCAACATTGAAAAACAACAACAACCTCAACATTGAAAAACACCAACAAATTCAACAACAACCTCAACATTGAAAAACACCAACAAACTCAACAACAACCTCAACATTGAAAAACAACAACAACCTCAACATTGAAAAACAGCAACAAATTCAACAACAACCTCAACATTGAAAAACACCAACAAATTCATCAACAATCTCAACATTGAAAAACACCAACAAATTCAACAACAACCTCAACATTGAAAAACACCAACAAATTCAACAACAAACTCAACATTGAAAATCACCAACAAATTCAACAACAACCTCAACATTGAAAAACAACAACAACCTCAACATTGAAAAACACCAACAAATTCAACAACAACCTCAACATTGAAAAGCACCAACAAATTCAACAACAACCTCAACATTGAAAAACAACAACAAATTCAACAACAACCTCAACATTGAAAAACAACAACAACCTCAACATTGAAAAACACCAACAAATTCAACAACAACCTCAACATTGAAAAACAACAACAACCTCAACATTGAAAAACAACAACAAACTCAACATTGAAAAACACCAACAAATTCAACAACAACCTCAACATTGAAAATCAAAAACAAACTCAACATTGAAAAACACCAACAAATTCAACAACAACCTCAACATTGAAAAACAACAACAACCTCAACATTGAAAAACACCAACAAATTCAATAACAACCTCAACATTGAAAAACACCAACAAATTCAACAATAGCCTCAGCATTGAAAAGCAACAACAACCTCAACATTGAAAAACAGCAACAAATTCAACAACAACCTCAACATTGAAAAAACCAACAAATTCAACAACAAACTCAAGATTGAAAAACACCATCAAATTCAACAACCTCAACATTGAAAAACAACAACAACCTCAACATTGAAAAACACCAACAATTTCAACAACAACCTCAACATTGAAAAACAACAACAACCTCAACATTGAAAAACACCAACAAATTCAACAACAACCTCAACATTGAAAAACAACAACAACCTCAACATTGAAAAACACCAACAAATTCAACAACAACCTCAACATTGAAAAACAACAACAACCTCAACATTGAAAAACACCAACAAATTCAATAACAACCTCAACATTGAAAAACACCAACAAATTCAACAACAACCTCAGCATTGAAAAACAACAACAACCTCAACATTGAAAAACACCAACAAATTCAACAACATCCTCAACATTGAAAAACAACAACAACCTCAACATTGAAAAACACCAACAAATTCAACAAAATCTTCAACATTGAAAAACACCAACAAATTCAACAACAACCTCGAAATTGAAAAACACCAACAAATTCAACAACAACTTCAACATTGAAAAACACCAACAAATTCAACAACAACCTCGACATTGAAAAACACCATCAAATTCAACAACAGCCTCAACATTGAAAAACACCAACAACCTCAAAATTGAAAAAACACCAACAAATTAAACAACAACCTCAACATTTAAAAACAACAAAAACCTCAACATTGAAAAACACCAACAAATTCAACAACAACCTCAACATTGAAAAACACCAACAAATTCAACAACAACCTCAACATTGAAAAACACCAACAAACTCAACAACAACCTCAACATTGAAAAACAACAACAACCTCAACATTGAAAAACACCAACAAATTCAACAACAACCTCAACATTGAAAAACAACAACAACCTCAACATTGAAAAACACCAACAAATTCAATAACAGCTCAACATTGAAAAACACCAACAAATTAAACAACAACCTCAACATTGAAAAACAACAACAATCTCAACATTGAAAAACACCAACAAATTCAACAACAACCTCAACATTGAAAAACAACAACAACCTCAACATTGAAAAACACCAACAAATTCAACAACAACTTCAACATTGAAAAACACCAACAAATTCAACAACATCCTCAACATTGAAAAACAACAACAACCTCAACATTGAAAAACACCAACAAATTCAACAACAACCTCAACATTGAAAAACAACAACAACCTCAACATTGAAAAACACCAACAAATTCAACACAACCTCAACATTGAAAAAAACCAACAAATTCAACAACAACCTCAGCATTGAAAAACAACAACAACCTCAACATTGAAAAACACCAACAAATTCAACAACAACCTCAACATTGAAAAACACCAACAAACTCAACATTGAAAAACACCAACAAATTCAACAAAAACTTCAACATTGAAAAACACCAACATATTCAACAACAACCTCGAAATTGAAAAACACCAACAAATTCAACAACAACTTCAACATTGAAAAACACCAACAAATTCAACAACAACCTCGACATTGAAAAACACCATCAAATTCAACAACAACCTCAACATTGAAAAACACCAAAAACCTCAAAATTGAAAAAACACCAACAAATTCAACAACAACCTCAACATTTAAAAAAAACAACAACCTCAACATTGAAAAACACCAACAAATTCAACAACAACCTCAACATTGAAAGACACCAACAAATTCAACAACAACCTCAACATTGAAAAACACCAACAAACTCAACAACAACCTCAACATTGAAAAACAACAACAACCTCAACATTGAAAAACAGCAACAAATTCAACAACAACCTCAACATTGAAAAACACCAACAAATTCAACAACAAACTCAAGATTGAAAAACACCAACAAATTCAACAACCTCAACATTGAAAAACAACAACAACCTCAACATTGAAAAACACCAACAAATTCAACAACAACCTCAACATTGAAAAACACCAACAAATTCAAAAACAATCTCAACATTGAAAAACAACAACAACCTCAACTTTGAACAACACCAACAAATTCAACAACAACCTCAACATTGAAAAACAACAAATTCAATAACAGCCTCAACATTGACAAACACCAACAAATTCAACAACAACCTCAACATTGAAAAACAACAACAACCTCAACATTGAAAAACACCAATAAATTCAACAATAACCTCAACATTGAAAAACAACATCAACCTCAACATTGAAAAACACCAACAAATTCAACAACAACCTCAACATTGAAAAACACCAACAAATTCAACAACAACCTCAACATTGAAAAACAACAACAACCTCAACATTGAAAAACACCAACAAATTCAACAACAACCTCAACATTGAAAAACAACAACAACCTCAACATTGAAAAACACCAACAAATTCAACAACAACCTCAACATTGAAAAACACCAACAAATTCAACAACAACCTCAGCATTGAAAAACAACAACAACCTCAACATTGAAAAACACCAACAAATTCAACAACAACCTCAACATTGAAAAACAACAACAACCTCAACATTGAAAAACACCAACAAATTCAACAACAACTTCAACATTGAAAAACACCAACAAATTCATCAACAACCTCGAAATTGAAAAACACCAACAAATTCAACAACAACCTCAACATTGAAAAACAACAACAACCTCAACATTGAAAAACACCAACAAATTCAACAACAACCTCAACATTGAAAAACAACAACAACCTCAACATTGAAAAACACCAACAAATTCAACAACAACCTCAACATTGAAAAACAACAACAATCTCAACATTGAAAAACACCAACAAATTCAACAACAACCTCAACATTGAAAAACAGCAACAGCCTCAACATTGAAAAACACCAACAAATTCAGCAACAACCTCAACATTGAAAAACACCAACAAACTCAACAACAACCTCAACATTGAAAAACAACAACAACCTCAACATTGAAAAACACCAACAAATTCAACAACAACCTCAACATTGAAAAACACCAACAAACTCAACAACAACCTCAACATTGAAAAACAACAACAACCTCAACATTGAAAAACAGCAACAAATTCAACAACAACCTCAACATTGAAAAACACCAACAAATTCAACAACAAACTCAAGATTGAAAAACACCAACAAATTCAACAACCTCAACATTGAAAAACAAAAACAACCTCAACATTGAAAAACACCAACAAATTCAACAACAACCTCAACATTGAAAAACACCAACAAATTCAACATTAATCTCAACATTGAAAAACAACAACAACGTCAACTTTGAAAAACACCAACAAATTCAACAACAACCTCAACATTGAAAAACAACAACAACCTCAACATTGAAAAACACCAATAAATTCAACAATAACCTCAACATTGAAAAACAACATCAACCTCAACATTGAAAAACACCAACAAATTCAACATTGAAAAACACCAACAAATTCAACAACAACCTCAACATTGAAAAACAGCAACAGCCTCAACATTGAAAAACACCAACAAATTCAGCAACAACCTCAACATTGAAAAACACCAACAAACTCAACAACAACCTCAACATTGAAAAACAACAACAACCTCAACATTGAAAAACACCAACAAATTCAACATCAACCTCAACATTGAAAAACAACAACAATCTCAACATTGAAAAACACCAACAAATTCAACAACAACCTCAACATTGAAAAACAGCAACAGCCTCAACATTGAAAAACACCAACAAATTCAACAACAACCTCAACATTGAAAAACAACAACAACCTCAACATTGAAAAACACCAACAAATTCAACAACAACCTCAACATTGAAAAACACCAACAAATTCAACAACAACCTCAGCATTGAAAAACAACAACAACCTCAACATTGAAAAACACCAACAAATTCAACAACAACCTCAACATTGAAAAACAACAAGAACCTCAACATTGAAAAACACCAACAAATTCAACAACAACTTCAACATTGAAAAACACCAACAAATTCAACAACAACCTCGAAATTGAAAAACACCAACAAATTCAACAACAACCTCAACATTGAAAAACAGCAACAACCTCAACATTGAAAAACACCAACAAATTCAACAACAACCTCAACATTGAAAAACAACAACAACCTCAACATTGAAAAACACCAACAAATTCAACAACAACCTCAACATTGAAAAACAACAACAATCTCAACATTGAAAAACACCAACAAATTCAACAACAACCTCAACATTGAAAAACAGCAACAGCCTCAACATTGAAAAACACCAACAAATTCAGCAACAACCTCAACATTGAAAAACACCAACAAATTCAACAACAACCTCAACATTCAAAAACACCAACAAATTCAACAACAAACTGAACATTGAAAATCACCAACAAATTCAACAACAACCTCAACATTGAAAAACAACAACAACCTCAACATTGAAAAACACCAACAAATTCAACAACAACCTCAACATTGAAAAGCACCAACAAATTCAACAACAACCTCAACATTGAAAAGCAACAACAACCTCAACATTGAAAAACACCAACAAATTCAACAACAACCTCAACATTGAAAAACAACAACAACCTCAACATTGAAAAACAACAACAAATTCAACAACAACCTCAACATTGAAAAACAACAACAACCTCAACATTGAAAAACAACAACAACCTCAACATTGAAAAACACCAACAAATTCAACAACAACCTCAACATTGAAAAACAACAACAAACTCAACATTGAAAAACACCAACAAATTCAACAACAACCTCAACATTGAAAAACAACAACAACCTCAACATTGAAAAACACCAACAAATTCAACAACAACATCAACATTGAAAAACAACAAATTCAATAACAACCTCAACATTGAAAAACACCAACAAATTCAACAACAACCTCAACATTGAAAAACAACAACAACCTCAACATTGAAAAACACCAACAAATTCAACAATAACCTCAACATTGAAAAACAACATCAACCTCAACATTGAAAAACACCAACAAATTCAACAACAACCTCAACTTTGAAAAACACCAACAAATTCAACACCAACCTCAACATTGAAAAACAACAACAACCTCAACATTGAAAAACACCAACAAATTCAACAACAACCTCAACATTGAAAAACAACAACAACCTCAACATTGAAAAACACCAACAAATTCAACAACAACCTCAACATTGAAAAACACCAACAAATTCAACAACAACCTCAGCATTGAAAAACAACAACAACCTCAACATTGAAAAACACCAACAAATTCAACAACAACCTCAACATTGAAAAACAACAACAACCTCAACATTGAAAAACACCAACAAATTCAACAACAACTTCAACATTGAAAAACACCAACAAATTCAACAACAACCTCGAAATTGAAAAACACCAACAAATTCAACAACAACCTCAACATTGAAAAACAACAACAACCTCGAAATTGAAAAACACCAACAAATTCAACAACAACCTCAACATTGAAAAACAACAACAATCTCAACATTGAAAAACACCAACAAATTCAACAACAACCTCAACATTGAAAAACAGCAACAGCCTCAACATTGAAAAACACCAACAAATTCAGCAACAACCTCAAAATTGAAAAACACCAACAAATTCAACAACAACCTCAACATTCAAAAACACCAACAAATTCAACAAAATCTTCAACATTGAAAAACACCAACAACCTCAAAATTGAAAAAACACCAACAAATTAAACAACAACCTCAACATTTAAAAACAACAAAAACCTCAACATTGAAAAACACCAACAAATTCAACAACAACCTCAACATTGAAAAACACCAACAAATTCAACAACAACCTCAACATTGAAAAACACCAACAAACTCAACAACAACCTCAACATTGAAAAACAACAACAACCTCAACATTGAAAAACACCAACAAATTCAACAACAACCTCAACATTGAAAAACAACAACAACCTCAACATTGAAAAACACCAACAAATTCAATAACAGCTCAACATTGAAAAACACCAACAAATTAAACAACAACCTCAACATTGAAAAACAACAACAATCTCAACATTGAAAAACACCAACAAATTCAACAACAACCTCAACATTGAAAAACAACAACAACCTCAACATTGAAAAACACCAACAAATTCAACAACAACTTCAACATTGAAAAACACCAACAAATTAAACAACATCCTCAACATTGAAAAACACCAACAAATTCAACAACAACCTCAACATTGAAAAACACCAACAAATTCAACAACAACCTCAGCATTGAAAAACAACAACAACCTCAACATTGAAAAACACCAACAAATTCAACAACAACCTCAACATTGAAAAACAACAACAACCTCAACATTGAAAAACACCAACAAATTCAACAACAACTTCAACATTGAAAAACACCAACAAATTCATCAACAACCTCGAAATTGAAAAACACCAACAAATTCAACAACAACCTCAACATTGAAAAACAACAACAACCTCAACATTGAAAAACACCAACAAATTCAACAACAACCTCAACATTGAAAAACAACAACAACCTCAACATTGAAAAACACCAACAAATTCAACAACAACCTCAACATTGAAAAACAACAACAATCTCAACATTGAAAAACACCAACAAATTCAACAACAACCTCAACATTGAAAAACAGCAACAGCCTCAACATTGAAAAACACCAACAAATTCAGCAACAACCTCAACATTGAAAAACACCAACAAACTCAACAACAACCTCAACATTGAAAAACAACAACAACCTCAACATTGAAAAACACCAACAAATTCAACAACAACCTCAACATTGAAAAACACCAACAAACTCAACAACAACCTCAACATTGAAAAACAACAACAACCTCAACATTGAAAAACAGCAACAAATTCAACAACAACCTCAACATTGAAAAACACCAACAAATTCAACAACAAACTCAAGATTGAAAAACACCAACAAATTCAACAACCTCAACATTGAAAAACAAAAACAACCTCAATATTGAAAAACACCAACAAATTCAACAACAACCTCAACATTGAAAAACACCAACAAATTCAACATTAATCTCAACATTGAAAAACAACAACAACGTCAACTTTGAAAAACACCAACAAATTCAACAACAACCTCAACATTGAAAAACAACAAATTCAATAACAACCTCAACATTGAAAAACACCAACAAATTCAACAACAACCTCAACATTGAAAAACAACAACAACCTCAACATTGAAAAACACCAATAAATTCAACAATAACCTCAACATTGAAAAACAACATCAACCTCAACATTGAAAAACACCAACAAATTCAACAACAACCTCAACATTGAAAAACACCAACAAATTCAACAACAACCTCAACATTGAAAAACAACAACAACCTCAACATTGAAAAACACCAACAAATTCAACAACAACCTCAACATTGAAAAACAACAACAACCTCAACATTGAAAAACACCAACAAATTCAACAACAACCTCAACATTGAAAAACACCAACAAATTCAACAACAACCTCAGCATTGAAAAACAACAACAACCTCAACATTGAAAAACACCAACAAATTCAACAACAACCTCAACATTGAAAAACAACAAGAACCTCAACATTGAAAAACACCAACAAATTCAACAACAACTTCAACATTGAAAAACACCAACAAATTCAACAACAACCTCGAAATTGAAAAACACCAACAAATTCAACAACAACCTCAACATTGAAAAACAGCAACAACCTCAACATTGAAAAACACCAACAAATTCAACAACAACCTCAACATTGAAAAACAACAACAACCTCAACATTGAAAAACACCAACAAATTCAACAACAACCTCAACATTGAAAAACAACAACAATCTCAACATTGAAAAACACCAACAAATTCAACAACAACCTCAACATTGAAAAACAGCAACAGCCTCAACATTGAAAAACACCAACAAATTCAGCAACAACCTCAACATTGAAAAACACCAACAAATTCAACAACAACCTCAACATTCAAAAACACCAACAAATTCAACAACAAACTGAACATTGAAAATCACCAACAAATTCAACAACAACCTCAACATTGAAAAACAACAACAACCTCAACATTGAAAAACACCAACAAATTCAACAACAACCTCAACATTGAAAAGCACCAACAAATTCAACAACAACCTCAACATTGAAAAGCAACAACAACCTCAACATTGAAAAACACCAACAAATTCAACAACAACCTCAACATTGAAAAACAACAACAACCTCAACATTGAAAAACAACAACAAATTCAACAACAACCTCAACATTGAAAAACAACAACAACCTCAACATTGAAAAACAACAACAACCTCAACATTGAAAAACACCAACAAATTCAACAACAACCTCAACATTGAAAAACAACAACAAACTCAACATTGAAAAACACCAACAAATTCAACAACAACCTCAACATTGAAAAACAACAACAACCTCAACATTGAAAAACACCAACAAATTCAACAACAACATCAACATTGAAAAACAACAAATTCAATAACAACCTCAACATTGAAAAACACCAACAAATTCAACAACAACCTCAACATTGAAAAACAACAACAACCTCAACATTGAAAAACACCAACAAATTCAACAATAACCTCAACATTGAAAAACAACATCAACCTCAACATTGAAAAACACCAACAAATTCAACAACAACCTCAACTTTGAAAAACACCAACAAATTCAACACCAACCTCAACATTGAAAAACAACAACAACCTCAACATTGAAAAACACCAACAAATTCAACAACAACCTCAACATTGAAAAACAACAACAACCTCAACATTGAAAAACACCAACAAATTCAACAACAACCTCAACATTGAAAAACACCAACAAATTCAACAACAACCTCAGCATTGAAAAACAACAACAACCTCAACATTGAAAAACACCAACAAATTCAACAACAACCTCAACATTGAAAAACAACAACAACCTCAACATTGAAAAACACCAACAAATTCAACAACAACTTCAACATTGAAAAACACCAACAAATTCAACAACAACCTCGAAATTGAAAAACACCAACAAATTCAACAACAACCTCAACATTGAAAAACAACAACAACCTCGAAATTGAAAAACACCAACAAATTCAACAACAACCTCAACATTGAAAAACAACAACAATCTCAACATTGAAAAACACCAACAAATTCAACAACAACCTCAACATTGAAAAACAGCAACAGCCTCAACATTGAAAAACACCAACAAATTCAGCAACAACCTCAAAATTGAAAAACACCAACAAATTCAACAACAACCTCAACATTCAAAAACACCAACAAATTCAACAAAATCTTCAACATTGAAAAACACCAACAAATTCAACAACAACCTCG
Organism: Isurus oxyrinchus; assembly: GCA_026770705.1. Classification (NCBI taxonomy): domain Eukaryota; kingdom Metazoa; phylum Chordata; class Chondrichthyes; order Lamniformes; family Lamnidae; genus Isurus; species Isurus oxyrinchus. Next base: position 447,337 of record JANJGN010000334.1, on the reverse strand, counting down.
AAATTGAAAAACACCAACAAATTCAACAACAACTTCAACATTGAAAAACACCAACAAATTCAACAACAACCTCGACATTGAAAAACACCATCAAATTCAACAACAGCCTCAACATTGAAAAACACCAACAACCTCAAAATTGAAAAAACACCAACAAATTAAACAACAACCTCAACATTTAAAAACAACAAAAACCTCAACATTGAAAAACACCAACAAATTCAACAACAACCTCAACATTGAAAAACACCAACAAATTCAACAACAACCTCAACATTGAAAAACACCAACAAACTCAACAACAACCTCAACATTGAAAAACAACAACAACCTCAACATTGAAAAACACCAACAAATTCAACAACAACCTCAACATTGAAAAACAACAACAACCTCAACATTGAAAAACACCAACAAATTCAATAACAGCTCAACATTGAAAAACACCAACAAATTAAACAACAACCTCAACATTGAAAAACAACAACAATCTCAACATTGAAAAACACCAACAAATTCAACAACAACCTCAACATTGAAAAACAACAACAACCTCAACATTGAAAAACACCAACAAATTCAACAACAACTTCAACATTGAAAAACACCAACAAATTAAACAACATCCTCAACATTGAAAAACAACAACAACCTCAACATTGAAAAACACCAACAAATTCAACAACAACCTCAACATTGAAAAACAACAACAACCTCAACATTGAAAAACACCAACAAATTCAACACAACCTCAACATTGAAAAACACCAACAAATTCAACAACAACCTCAGCATTGAAAAACAACAACAACCTCAACATTGAAAAACACCAACAAATTCAACAACAACCTCAACATTGAAAAACACCAACAAACTCAACATTGAAAAACACCAACAAATTCAACAAAAACTTCAACATTGAAAAACACCAACATATTCAACAACAACCTCGAAATTGAAAAACACCAACAAATTCAACAACAACTTCAACATTGAAAAACACCAACAAATTCAACAACAACCTCGACATTGAAAAACACCATCAAATTCAACAACAACCTCAACATTGAAAAACACCAAAAACCTCAAAATTGAAAAAACACCAACAAATTCAACAACAACCTCAACATTTAAAAAAAACAACAACCTCAACGTTGAAAAACACCAACAAATTCAACAACAACCTCAACATTGAAAGACACCAACAAATTCAACAACAACCTCAACATTGAAAAACACCAACAAACTCAACAACAACCTCAACATTGAAAAACAACAACAACCTCAACATTGAAAAACAGCAACAAATTCAACAACAACCTCAACATTGAAAAACACCAACAAATTGAACAACAAACTCAAGATTGAAAAACACCAACAAATTCAACAACCTCAACATTGAAAAACAACAACAACCTCAACATTGAAAAACACCAACAAATTCAACAACAACCTCAACATTGAAAAACACCAACAAATTCAAAAACAATCTCAACATTGAAAAACAACAACAACCTCAACTTTGAACAACACCAACAAATTCAACAACAACCTCAACATTGAAAAACAACAAATTCAATAACAGCCTCAACATTGACAAACACCAACAAATTCAACAACAACCTCAACATTGAAAAACAACAACAACCTCAACATTGAAAAACACCAATAAATTCAACAATAACCTCAACATTGAAAAACAACATCAACCTCAACATTGAAAAACACCAACAAATTCAACAACAACCTCAACATTGAAAAACACCAACAAATTCAACAACAACCTCAACATTGAAAAACAACAACAACCTCAACATTGAAAAACACCAACAAATTCAACAACAACCTCAACATTGAAAAACAACAACAACCTCAACATTGAAAAACACCAACAAATTCAACAACAACCTCAACATTGAAAAACACCAACAAATTCAACAACAACCTCAGCATTGAAAAACAACAACAACCTCAACATTGAAAAACACCAACAAATTCAACAACAACCTCAACATTGAAAAACAACAACAACCTCAACATTGAAAAACACCAACAAATTCAACAACAACTTCAACATTGAAAAACACCAACAAATTCATCAACAACCTCGAAATTGAAAAACACCAACAAATTCAACAACAACCTCAACATTGAAAAACAACAACAACCTCAACATTGAAAAACACCAACAAATTCAACAACAACCTCAACATTGAAAAACAACAACAACCTCAACATTGAAAAACACCAACAAATTCAACAACAACCTCAACATTGAAAAACAACAACAATCTCAACATTGAAAAACACCAACAAATTCAACAACAACCTCAACATTGAAAAACAGCAACAGCCTCAACATTGAAAAACACCAACAAATTCAGCAACAACCTCAACATTGAAAAATACCAACAAACTCAACAACAACCTCAACATTGAAAAACAACAACAACCTCAACATTGAAAAACACCAACAAATTCAACAACAACCTCAACATTGAAAAACACCAACAAACTCAACAACAACCTCAACATTGAAAAACAACAACAACCTCAACATTGAAAAACAGCAACAAATTCAACAACAACCTCAACATTGAAAAACACCAACAAATTCAACAACAAACTCAAGATTGAAAAACACCAACAAATTCAACAACCTCAACATTGAAAAACAAAAACAACCTCAACATTGAAAAACACCAACAAATTCAACAACAACCTCAACATTGAAAAACACCAACAAATTCAACATTAATCTCAACATTGAAAAACAACAACAACGTCAACTTTGAAAAACACCAACAAATTCAACAACTACCTCAACATTGAAAAACAACAAATTCAATAACAACCTCAACATTGAAAAACACCAACAAATTCAACAACAACCTCAACATTGAAAAACAACAACAACCTCAACATTGAAAAACACCAATAAATTCAACAATAACCTCAACATTGAAAAACAACATCAACCTCAACATTGAAAAACACCAACAAATTCAACAACAACCTCAACATTGAAAAACACCAACAAATTCAACAACAACCTCAACATTGAAAAACAACAACAACCTCAACATTGAAAAACACCAACAAATTCAACAACAACCTCAACATTGAAAAACAACAACAACCTCAACATTGAAAAACACCAAAAAATTCAACAACAACCTCAACATTGAAAAACACCAACAAATTCAACAACAACCTCAGCATTGAAAAACAACAACAACCTCAACATTGAAAAACACCAACAAATTCAACAACAACCTCAACATTGAAAAACAACAAGAACCTCAACATTGAAAAACACCAACAAATTCAACAACAACTTCAACATTGAAAAACACCAACAAATACAACAACAACCTCGAAATTGAAAAACACCAACAAATTCAACAACAACCTCAACATTGAAAAACAGCAACAACCTCAACATTGAAAAACACCAACAAATTCAACAACAACCTCAACATTGAAAAAGAACAACAACCTCAACATTGAAAAACACCAACAAATTCAACAACAACCTCAACATTGAAAAACAACAACAATCTCAACATTGAAAAACACCAACAAATTCAGCAACAACCTCAACATTGAAAAACACCAACAAATTCAACAACAACCTCAACATTCAAAAACACCAACAAATTCAACAACAAACTCAACATTGAAAATCACCAACAAATTCAACAACAACCTCAACATTGAAAAACAACAACAACCTCAACATTGAAAAACACCAACAAATTCAACAACAACCTCAACATTGAAAAGCACCAACAAATTCAACAACAACCTCAACATTGAAAAGCAACAACAACCTCAACATTGAAAAACACCAACAAATTCAACAACAACCTCAACATTGAAAAACAACAACAACCTCAACATTGAAAAACAACAACAAATTCAACAACAACCTCAACATTGAAAAACAACAACAACCTCAACATTGAAAAACAACAACAACCTCAACATTGAAAAACACCAACAAATTCAACAACAACCTCAACATTGAAAAACAACAACAAACTCAACATTGAAAAACACCAACAAATTCAACAACAACCTCAACATTGAAAAACAACAACAACCTCAACATTGAAAAACACCAACAAATTCAACAACAACCTCAACATTGAAAAACAACAAATTCAATAACAACCTCAACATTGAAAAACACCAACAAATTCAACAACAACCTCAACATTGAAAAACAACAACAACCTCAAAATTGAAAAACACCAACAAATTCAACAATAACCTCAACATTGAAAAACAACATCAACCTCAACATTGAAAAACACCAACAAATTCAACAACAACCTCAACTTTGAAAAACACCAACAAATTCAACAACAACCTCAACATTGAAAAACAACAACAACCTCAACATTGAAAAACACCAACAAATTCAACAACAACCTCAACATTGAAAAACAACAACAACCTCAACATTGAAAAACACCAACAAATTCAACAACAACCTCAACATTGAAAAACACCAACAAATTCAACAACAACCTCAGCATTGAAAAACAACAACAACCTCAACATTGAAAAACACCAACAAATTCAACAACAACCTCAACATTGAAAAACAACAACAACCTCAACATTGAAAAACACCAACAAATTCAACAACAACTTCAACATTGAAAAACACCAACAAATTCAACAACAACCTCGAAATTGAAAAACACCAACAAATTCAACAACAACCTCAACATTGAAAAACAACAACAACCTCAACATTGAAAAACACCAACAAAGTCAACAACAACCTCAACATTGAGAAACAACAACAACCTCAACATTGAAAAACACCAACAAATTCAACAACAACCTCAACATTGAAAAACAACAACAATCTCAACATTGAAAAACACCAACAAATTCAACAACAACTTCAACATTGAAAAACAGCAACAGCCTCAACATTGGAAAACACCAACAAATTCAGCAACAACCTCAACATTGAAAAACACCAACAAATTCAACAACAACCTCAACATTGAAAAACACCAACAAATTCAACAACAAACTCGACATTGAAAATCACCAACAAATTCAACAGTAACCTCAACATTGAAAAACAACAACAACCTCAACATTGAAAAACACCAACAAATTCAACAACAACCTCAACATTGAAAAGCACCAACAAATTCAACAACAACCTCAACATTGAAAAACAACAACAACCTCAACATTGAAAAACACCAACAAATTCAACAACAACCTCAACATTGAAAAACAACAACAACCTCAACATTGAAAAACACAAACAAATTCAACAACAACCTCAACATTGAAAAACAACAACAACCTCAACATTGAAAAACAACAACAACCTCAACATTGAAAAACACCAACAAATTCAACAACAACCTCAACATTGAAAAACAACAACAAACTCAACATTGAAAAACACCAACAAATTCAACAACAACCTCAACATTGAAAAACAACAACAACCTCAACATTGAAAAACACCAACAAATTCAATAACAACCTCAACATTGAAAAACACCAACAAATTCAACAACAACCTCAGCATTGAAAAACAACAACAACATCAACATTGAAAAACACCAACAAATTCAACAACATCCTCAGCATTGAAAAACAACAACAACCTCAACATTGAAAAACACCAACAAATTCAACAAAAACTTCAACATTGAAAAACCCCAACAAATTCAACAACAACCTCGAAATTGAAAAACACCAACAAATTCAACAACAACTTCAACATTGAAAAACACCAACAAATTCAACAACAACCTCGACATTGAAAAACACCATCAAATTCAACAACAACCTTAACATTGAAAAACACCAACAAACTCAAAATTGAAAAAACACCAACAAATTCAACAACAACCTCAACATTTAAAAACAACAACCTCAACATTGAAACACACCAACAAATTAAACAACAACCTCAACATTGAAAAACACCAACAAGTTCAACAACAACCTCAACATTGAAAAACACCAACAAACTCAACAACAACCTCAACATTGAAAAACAACAACAACCTCAACATTGAAAAACACCAACAAATTCAACACCAACCTCAACATTGAAAAACACCAACAAATTCAACAACAAACTCAAGATTGAAAAACACCAACAAATTCAACAACCTCAACATTGAAAAACAACAACAACCTCAACATTGAAAAACACCATCAAATTCAACAACAACCTCAACATTGAAAACCACCAACAAATTCAACAACAACCTCAACATTGAAAAACAACAACAACCTCAACATTGAAAAACACCAACAAATTCAACAACAACCTCAACATTGAAAAACAACAACAACCTCAACATTGAAAAACACCAACAAATTCAACAACAACCTCAACATTGAAAAACAACAACAAACTCAACATTGAAAAACACCAACAAATTCAACAACAACCTCAACATTGAAAAACAACAAAAACCTCAACATTGAAAAACACCAACAAATTCAACAACAACCTCAACATTGAAAAACACCAACAAATTCAACAACAACCTCAGCATTGAAAAACAACAACAACCTCAACATTGAAAAACACCAACAAATTCAACAACAACCTCAACATTGAAAAACAACAACAAACTCAACATTGAAAAACACCAACAAATTCAACAACAACCTCAACATTGAAAAACAACAACAACCTCAACATTGAAAAACACCAACAAATTCAACAACAACCTCAACATTGAAAAACAACAAATTCAATAACAACCTCAACATTGAAAAACACCAACAAATTCAACAACAACCTCAACATTGAAAAACAACAACAACCTCAACATTGAAAAACACCAACAAATTCAACAATAACCTCAACATTGAAAAACAACATCAAACTCAACATTGAAAAACACCAACAAATTCAACAACAACCTCAACTTTGAAAAACACCAACAAATTCAACAACAACCTCAACATTGAAAAACAACAACAACCTCAACATTGAAAAACACCAACAAATTCAACAACAACCTCAACATTGAAAAACAACAACAACCTCAACATTGAGAAACACCAACAAATTCAACAACAACCTCAACATTGAAAAACACCAACAAATTCAACAACAACCTCAGCATTGAAAAACAACAACAACCTCAACATTGAAAAACACCAACAATTTCAACAACAACCTCAACATTGTAAAACAACAACAACCTCAACATTGAAAAACACCAACAAATTCAACAACAACTTCAACATTGAAAAACACCAACAAATTCAACAACAACCTCGAAATTGAAAAACACCTACAAATTCAACAACAACCTCAACATTGAAAAACAAAAACAACCTCAACATTGAAAAACACCAACAAAGTCAACAACAACCTCAACATTGAGAAACAACAACAACCTCAACATTGAAAAACACCAACAAATTCAACAACAACCTCAACATTGAAAAACAACAACAATCTCAACATTGAAAAACACCAACAAATTCAACAACAACCTCAACATTGAAAAACAACAAAAACCTCAACATTGAAAAACACCAACAAATTCAACAACAACCTCAACATTGAAAAACACCAACAAATTCAACAACAACGTCAGCATTGAAAAACAACAACAACCTCAACATTGAAAAACACCAACAAATTCAACAACAACCTCAACATTGAAAAACAACAACAAACTCAACATTGAAAAACACCAACAAATTCAACAACAACCTCAACATTGAAAAACAACAACAACCTCAACATTGAAAAACACCAACAAATTCAACAACAACCTCAACATTGAAAAACAACAAATTCAATAACAACATCAACATTGAAAAACACCAACAAATTCAACAACAACCTCAACATTGAAAAACAACAACAACCTCAACATTGAAAAACACCAACAAATTCAACAATAACCTCAACATTGAAAAACAACATCAAACTCAACATTGAAAAACACCAACAAATTCAACAACAACCTCAACTTTGAAAAACACCAACAAATTCAACAACAACCTCAACATTGAAAAACAACAACAACCTCAACATTGAAAAACACCAACAAATTCAACAACAACCTCAACATTGAAAAACAACAACAACCTCAACATTGAGAAACACCAACAAATTCAACAACAACCTCAACATTGAAAAACACCAACAAATTCAACAACAACCTCAGCATTGAAAAACAACAACAACCTCAACATTGAAAAACACCAACAATTTCAACAACAACCTCAACATTGTAAAACAACAACAACCTCAACATTGAAAAACACCAACAAATTCAACAACAACTTCAACATTGAAAAACACCAACAAATTCAACAACAACCTCGAAATTGAAAAACACCTACAAATTCAACAACAACCTCAACATTGAAAAACAAAAACAACCTCAACATTGAAAAACACCAACAAAGTCAACAACAACCTCAACATTGAGAAACAACAACAACCTCAACATTGAAAAACACCAACAAATTCAACAACAACCTCAACATTGAAAAACAACAACAATCTCAACATTGAAAAAACACCAACAAATTCAACAACAACCTCAACATTGAAAAACAGCAACAGCCTCAACATTGAAAAACACCAACAAATTCAGCAACAACCTCAACATTGAAAAACACCAACAAATTCAACAACAACCTCAACATTGAAAAACACCAACAAATTCAACAACAAACTCAGCATTGAAAATCACCAACAAATTCAACAATCACCTCAACATTGAAAAACAACAACAACCTCAACATTGAAAAACACCAACAAATTCAACAACAACCTCAACATTGAAAAACAACAACAACCTCAACATTGAAAAACACCAACAAATTGAACAACAACCTCAACATTGAAAAACAACAACAACCTCAACATTGAAAAACACCAACAAATTCAACAAAAACCTCAACATTGAAAAACAACAACCTCAACATTGAAAAACAACAACAACCTCAACATTGAAAAACACCAACAAATTCAACAACAACCTCAACATTGAAAAACAACAACAAACTCAACATTAAAAAACACCAACAAATTCAACAACAACCTCAACATTGAAAAACAACAACAACCTCAACATTGAAAAACACCAAAAAATTCAACAACAACCTCAGCATTGAAAAACAACAACAACCTCAACATTGAAAAACACCAACAAATTCAAAAACATCCTCAGCATTGAAAAACAACAACAACCTCAACATTGAAAAACAACAACAAATTCAACAAAAACTTCAACATTGAAAAACACCAACAAATTCAACAACAACCTCGAAATTGAAAAACACCAACAAATTCAACAACAACTTCAACATTGAAAAACACCAACAAATTCAACAACAACCTCGACATTGAAAAACACCATCAAATTCAACAACAACCTTAACATTGAAAAACTCCAACAACCTCAAAATTGAAAAAACACCAACAAATTCAACAACAACCTCAACATTTAAAAACAACAACAACCTCAACATTGAAACACACCAACAAATTCAACAACAACATCAACATTGAAAAACACCAACAAATTCAACAACAACCTCAACATTGAAAAACACCAACAAACTCAACAACAACCTCAACATTGAAAAACAACAACAACCTCAACATTGAAAAACACCAACAAATTCAACACCAACCTCAACATTGAAAAACACCAACAAATTCAACAACAAACTCAAGATTGAAAAACACCAACAAATTCAACAACCTCAACATTGAAAAACAACAACAACCTCAACATTGAAAAACACCATCAAATTCAACAACAACCTCAACATTGAAAACCACCAACAAATTCAACAACAACCTCAACATTGAAAAACAACAACAACCTCAACATTGAAAAACACCAACAAATTCAACAACAACCTCAAAATTGAAAAACAACAACAACCTCAACATTGAAAAACACCAACAAATTCAACAACAACCTCAACATTGAAAAACAACAACAAACTCAACATTGAAAAACACCAACAAATTCAACAACAACCTCAACATTGAAAAACAACAAAAACCTCAACATTGAAAAACACCAACAAATTCAACAACAACCTCAACATTGAAAAACACCAACAAATTCAACAACAACCTCAGCATTGAAAAACAACAACAACCTCAACATTGAAAAACACCAACAAATTCAACAACAACCTCAACATTGAAAAACAACAACAAACTCAACATTGAAAAACACCAACAAGTTCAACAACAACCTCAACATTGAAAAACAACAACAACCTCAACATTGAAAAACACCAACAAATTCAACAACAACCTCAACATTGAAAAACAACAAATTCAATTACAACCTCAACATTGAAAAACACCAACAAATTCAACAACAACCTCAACATTGAAAAACAACAACAACCTCAACATTGAAAAACACCAACAAATTCAACAATAACCTCAACATTGAAAAACAACATCAAACTCAACATTGAAAAACACCAACAAATTCAACAACAACCTCAACTTTGAAAAACACCAACAAATTCAACAACAACCTCAACATTGAAAAACAACAACAACCTCAACATTGAAAAACACCAACAAATTCAACAACAACCTCAACATTGAAAAACAACAACAACCTCAACATTGAGAAACACCAACAAATTCAACAACAACCTCAACATTGAAAAACACCAACAAATTCAACAACAACCTCAGCATTGAAAAACAACAACAACCTCAACATTGAAAAACACCAACAATTTCAACAACAACCTCAACATTGTAAAACAACAACAACCTCAACATTGAAAAACACCAACAAATTCAACAACAACTTCAACATTGAAAAACACCAACAAATTCAACAACAACCTCGAAATTGAAAAACACCTACAAATTCAACAACAACCTCAACATTGAAAAACAAAAACAACCTCAACATTGAAAAACACCAACAAAGTCAACAACAACCTCAACATTGAGAAACAACAACAACCTCAACATTGAAAAACACCAACAAATTCAACAACAACCTCAACATTGAAAAACAACAACAACCTCAACATTGAAAAACACCAACAAATTCAACAACAACCTCAACATTGAAAAACACCAACAAATTCAACAGCAGCCTCAGCATTGAAAAACAACAACAACCTCAACATTGAAAAACACCAACAAATTCAACAACAACCTCAACATTGAAAAACAAAAACAACCTCAACATTGAAAAACACCAACAAATTCAACAACAACTTCAACATTGAGAAACACTAACAAATTCAACAACAACCTCGAAATTGAAAAACACCAACAAATTCAACAACAGCCTCAACATTGAAAAACAACAACAACCTCAACATTGAAAAACACCAACAAATTCAACAACAACCTCAACTTTGAAAAACAACAACAACCTCATCATGGAAAAACACCAACAAATTCAACAACAACCTCAACATTGAAAAACAACAACAACCTCAACATTGAAAAACACCAACAAATTCAACAACAACCTCAACATTGAAAAACAACAACAACCTCAACATTGAAAAACACCAACAAATTCAACAACAACCTCAACATTGAAAAACAACAACAAACTCAACATTGAAAAACACCAACAAATTCAACAACAACCTCAACATTGAAAAACAACAAAAACCTCAACATTGAAAAACACCAACAAATTCAACAACAACCTCAACATTGAAAAACACCAACAAATTCAACAACAACCTCAGCATTGAAAAACAACAACAACCTCAACATTGAAAAACACCAACAAATTCAACAACAACCTCAACATTGAAAAACAACAACAAACTCAACATTGAAAAACACCAACAAATTCAACAACAACCTCAACATTGAAAAACAACAACAACCTCAACATTGAAAAACACCAACAAATTCAACAACAACCTCAACATTGAAAAACAACAAATTCAATAACAACCTCAACATTGAAAAACACCAACAAATTCAACAACAACCTCAACATTGAAAAACAACAACAACCTCAACATTGAAAAACACCAACAAATTCAACAATAACCTCAACATTGAAAAACAACATCAAACTCAACATTGAAAAACACCAACAAATTCAACAACAACCTCAACTTTGAAAAACACCAACAAATTCAACAACAACCTCAACATTGAAAAACAACAACAACCTCAACATTGAAAAACACCAACAAATTCAACAACAACCTCAACATTGAAAAACAACAACAACCTCAACATTGAGAAACACCAACAAATTCAACAACAACCTCAACATTGAAAAACACCAACAAATTCAACAACAACCTCAGCATTGAAAAACAACAACAACCTCAACATTGAAAAACACCAACAATTTCAACAACAACCTCAACATTGTAAAACAACAACAACCTCAACATTGAAAAACACCAACAAATTCAACAACAACTTCAACATTGAAAAACACCAACAAATTCAACAACAACCTCGAAATTGAAAAACACCTACAAATTCAACAACAACCTCAACATTGAAAAACAAAAACAACCTCAACATTGAAAAACACCAACAAAGTCAACAACAACCTCAACATTGAGAAACAACAACAACCTCAACATTGAAAAACACCAACAAATTCAACAACAACCTCAACATTGAAAAACAACAACAATCTCAACATTGAAAAACACCAACAAATTCAACAACAACCTCAACATTGAAAAACAACAAAAACCTCAACATTGAAAAACACCAACAAATTCAACAACAACCTCAACATTGAAAAACACCAACAAATTCAACAACAACGTCAGCATTGAAAAACAACAACAACCTCAACATTGAAAAACACCAACAAATTCAACAACAACCTCAACATTGAAAAACAACAACAAACTCAACATTGAAAAACACCAACAAATTCAACAACAACCTCAACATTGAAAAACAACAACAACCTCAACATTGAAAAACACCAACAAATTCAACAACAACCTCAACATTGAAAAACAACAAATTCAATAACAACATCAACATTGAAAAACACCAACAAATTCAACAACAACCTCAACATTGAAAAACAACAACAACCTCAACATTGAAAAACACCAACAAATTCAACAATAACCTCAACATTGAAAAACAACATCAAACTCAACATTGAAAAACACCAACAAATTCAACAACAACCTCAACTTTGAAAAACACCAACAAATTCAACAACAACCTCAACATTGAAAAACAACAACAACCTCAACATTGAAAAACACCAACAAATTCAACAACAACCTCAACATTGAAAAACAACAACAACCTCAACATTGAGAAACACCAACAAATTCAACAACAACCTCAACATTGAAAAACACCAACAAATTCAACAACAACCTCAGCATTGAAAAACAACAACAACCTCAACATTGAAAAACACCAACAATTTCAACAACAACCTCAACATTGTAAAACAACAACAACCTCAACATTGAAAAACACCAACAAATTCAACAACAACTTCAACATTGAAAAACACCAACAAATTCAACAACAACCTCGAAATTGAAAAACACCTACAAATTCAACAACAACCTCAACATTGAAAAACAAAAACAACCTCAACATTGAAAAACACCAACAAAGTCAACAACAACCTCAACATTGAGAAACAACAACAACCTCAACATTGAAAAACACCAACAAATTCAACAACAACCTCAACATTGAAAAACAACAACAATCTCAACATTGAAAAACACCAACAAATTCAACAACAACCTCAACATTGAAAAACAGCAACAGCCTCAACATTGAAAAACACCAACAAATTCAGCAACAACCTCAACATTGAAAAACACCAACAAATTCAACAACAACCTCAACATTGAAAAACACCAACAAATTCAACAACAAACTCAGCATTGAAAATCACCAACAAATTCAACAATCACCTCAACATTGAAAAACAACAACAACCTCAACATTGAAAAACACCAACAAATTCAACAACAACCTCAACATTGAAAAACAACAACAACCTCAACATTGAAAAACACCAACAAATTGAACAACAACCTCAACATTGAAAAACAACAACAACCTCAACATTGAAAAACACCAACAAATTCAACAAAAACCTCAACATTGAAAAACAACAACCTCAACATTGAAAAACAACAACAACCTCAACATTGAAAAACACCAACAAATTCAACAACAACCTCAACATTGAAAAACAACAACAAACTCAACATTAAAAAACACCAACAAATTCAACAACAACCTCAACATTGAAAAACAACAACAACCTCAACATTGAAAAACACCAAAAAATTCAACAACAACCTCAGCATTGAAAAACAACAACAACCTCAACATTGAAAAACACCAACAAATTCAAAAACATCCTCAGCATTGAAAAACAACAACAACCTCAACATTGAAAAACAACAACAAATTCAACAAAAACTTCAACATTGAAAAACACCAACAAATTCAACAACAACCTCGAAATTGAAAAACACCAACAAATTCAACAACAACTTCAACATTGAAAAACACCAACAAATTCAACAACAACCTCGACATTGAAAAACACCATCAAATTCAACAACAACCTTAACATTGAAAAACTCCAACAACCTCAAAATTGAAAAAACACCAACAAATTCAACAACAACCTCAACATTTAAAAACAACAACAACCTCAACATTGAAACACACCAACAAATTCAACAACAACATCAACATTGAAAAACACCAACAAATTCAACAACAACCTCAACATTGAAAAACACCAACAAACTCAACAACAACCTCAACATTGAAAAACAACAACAACCTCAACATTGAAAAACACCAACAAATTCAACACCAACCTCAACATTGAAAAACACCAACAAATTCAACAACAAACTCAAGATTGAAAAACACCAACAAATTCAACAACCTCAACATTGAAAAACAACAACAACCTCAACATTGAAAAACACCATCAAATTCAACAACAACCTCAACATTGAAAACCACCAACAAATTCAACAACAACCTCAACATTGAAAAACAACAACAACCTCAACATTGAAAAACACCAACAAATTCAACAACAACCTCAAAATTGAAAAACAACAACAACCTCAACATTGAAAAACACCAACAAATTCAACAACAACCTCAACATTGAAAAACAACAACAAACTCAACATTGAAAAACACCAACAAATTCAACAACAACCTCAACATTGAAAAACAACAAAAACCTCAACATTGAAAAACACCAACAAATTCAACAACAACCTCAACATTGAAAAACACCAACAAATTCAACAACAACCTCAGCATTGAAAAACAACAACAACCTCAACATTGAAAAACACCAACAAATTCAACAACAACCTCAACATTGAAAAACAACAACAAACTCAACATTGAAAAACACCAACAAGTTCAACAACAACCTCAACATTGAAAAACAACAACAACCTCAACATTGAAAAACACCAACAAATTCAACAACAACCTCAACATTGAAAAACAACAAATTCAATTACAACCTCAACATTGAAAAACACCAACAAATTCAACAACAACCTCAACATTGAAAAACAACAACAACCTCAACATTGAAAAACACCAACAAATTCAACAATAACCTCAACATTGAAAAACAACATCAAACTCAACATTGAAAAACACCAACAAATTCAACAACAACCTCAACTTTGAAAAACACCAACAAATTCAACAACAACCTCAACATTGAAAAACAACAACAACCTCAACATTGAAAAACACCAACAAATTCAACAACAACCTCAACATTGAAAAACAACAACAACCTCAACATTGAGAAACACCAACAAATTCAACAACAACCTCAACATTGAAAAACACCAACAAATTCAACAACAACCTCAGCATTGAAAAACAACAACAACCTCAACATTGAAAAACACCAACAATTTCAACAACAACCTCAACATTGTAAAACAACAACAACCTCAACATTGAAAAACACCAACAAATTCAACAACAACTTCAACATTGAAAAACACCAACAAATTCAACAACAACCTCGAAATTGAAAAACACCTACAAATTCAACAACAACCTCAACATTGAAAAACAAAAACAACCTCAACATTGAAAAACACCAACAAAGTCAACAACAACCTCAACATTGAGAAACAACAACAACCTCAACATTGAAAAACACCAACAAATTCAACAACAACCTCAACATTGAAAAACAACAACAACCTCAACATTGAAAAACACCAACAAATTCAACAACAACCTCAACATTGAAAAACACCAACAAATTCAACAGCAGCCTCAGCATTGAAAAACAACAACAACCTCAACATTGAAAAACACCAACAAATTCAACAACAACCTCAACATTGAAAAACAAAAACAACCTCAACATTGAAAAACACCAACAAATTCAACAACAACTTCAACATTGAGAAACACTAACAAATTCAACAACAACCTCGAAATTGAAAAACACCAACAAATTCAACAACAGCCTCAACATTGAAAAACAACAACAACCTCAACATTGAAAAACACCAACAAATTCAACAACAACCTCAACTTTGAAAAACAACAACAACCTCATCATGGAAAAACACCAACAAATTCAACAACAACCTCAACATTGAAAAACAACAACATCCTCAAAATTGAAAAACACCAACAAATTCAACAACAACCCCAACATTTAAAAACAACAACAACCTCAACATTGAAAAACAACAACAACCTCAACATTGAAAAACAACAACAAATTCAACAACAACGTCAACATTGAAAAACAACAACAAACTCAACATTGAAAAACACCAACAAATTCAACATTGAAAAACAACAGCAACCTCAACATTGACAAACACCAACAAATTCAACAGCAACTTCAACATTGAAAAACACCAACAAATTCAACAACAACCTCAACATTGAAAAACAACAACAACCTCAACATTGAAAAACACCAACAAATTCAACAACAACCTCAACATTGAAAAACACCAACAAATTCAACAACAACCTCAGCATTGAAAAACAACAACAACCTCAACATTGAAAAACACCAACAAATTCAACAACAACCTCAACATTGAAAAACACCAACAAACTCAACATTGAAAAACACCAACAAATTCAACAACAACTTCAACATTGAAAAACACCAACCAATTCAACAACAACCTCGACATTGAAAAACGCCATCATATTCAACAACAACCTCAACATTGAAAAACACCAACAACCTCAAAATTGAAAAAACACCTACAAATTCAACAACAAACTCAACATTTAAAAACAACAACAACCTCAACATTGAAAAACACCAACAAATTCAACAACAACCTCAACATTGAAAGACACCAACAAATTAAACAACAACCTCAACATTGAAAAACACCAACAAACTCAACAACAACCTCAACATTGAAAAACAACAACAACCTCAACATTGAAAAACACCAACAAATTCGACAACAACCTCAACATTGAAAAACACCAACAAATTCAACAACAAAATCAAGATTGAAAAACACCAACAAATTCAACAACCTCAACATTGAAAAACAACAACAACCTCAACATTGAAAAACACCAACAAATTCAACAACAACCTCAACATTGAAAAACACCAACAAATTCAACAACAACCTCAACATTGAAAAACAACAACAACCTCAACTTTGAAAAACACCAACAAATTCAACAACAACCTCAACATTGAAAAACAACAACAAACTCAACATTGAAAAACACCAACAAATTCAACAACAACCTCAACATTGAAAAACAACAACAACCTCAACATTGAAAAACACCAACAAATTCAACAATAACCTCAACATTGAAAAACAACATCAACCTCAACATTGAAAAACACCAACAAATTCAACAACAACCTCAACATTGAAAAACACCAACAAATTCAACAACAACCTCAACATTGAAAAACAACAACAACCTCAACATTGAAAAACACGAACAAATTCAACAACAACCTCAACATTGAAAAACAACAACAACCTCAACATTGAAAAACACCAACAAATTCAACAACAACCTCAACATTGAAAAACACCAACAAATTCAACAACAACCTCAGCATTGAAAAACAACAACAACCACAACATTGAAAAACACCAACAAATTCAACAACAACCTCAACATTGAAAAACAACAACAACCTCAACATTGAAAAACACCAACAAATTCAAAAACAACTTCAACATTGAAAAACACCAACAAATTCAACAACAACCTCGAAATTGAAGAACACCAACAAATTCAACAACAACCTCAACATTGAAAAACAACAACAACCTCAACATTGAAAAACACCAACAAATTCAACAACAACCTGAACATTGAAAAACAACAACAACCTCAACATTGAAAAACACCAACAAATTCAACAACAACCTCAACATTGAAAAACAACAACAACCTCAACATTGAAAAACACCAACAAATTCAACAACAACCTCAACATTGAAAAACACCAACAAATTCAACAACAACCTCAACATTGAAAAACACCAACAAATTCAACAACAAACTCAACATTGAAAAACACCAACAAATTCAACAACAACCTCAACATTGAAAAACAACAACAACCTCAACATTGAAAAACACCAACAAATTCAACAACAACCTCAACATTGAAAAGCACCAACAAATTCAACAACAACCTCAACATTGAAAAAAAACAACAACCTCAACATTGAAAAACACCAACAAATTCAACAACAACCTCAACATTGGAAAACAACAACAACCTCAACATTGAAAAACACCAACAAATTCAACAACTACCTCAACATTGAAAAACAACAACAACCTCAACATTGAAAAACACCAACAAATTCAACAACAACCTCAACATTGAAAAACAACAACAACCTCAACATTGAAAAACACCAACAAATTCAACAACAACCTCAACATTGAAAAACACCAACAAATTCAACAACAACCTCAGCTTTGAAAAACAACAACAACCTCAACATTGAAAAACACCAACAAATTCAACAACAACTTCAACATTGAAAAACACCAACAAATTCAACAACAACCTCGACATTGAAAAACACCATCAAATTCAACAACAACCTCAACATTGAAAAACACCAACAACCTCAAAATTGAAAAAACACCAACAAATTCAACAACAACCTCAACATTTAAGAACAACAACAACCTCAACATTGAAAAACACCAACAAATTCAACAACAACCTCAACATTGAAAAACACCAACAAATTCAACAACAACCTCAACATTGAAAACCACCAACAAACTCAACAACAACCTCAACATTGAAAAACAACAACAACCTCAACATTGAAAAACACCAACAAATTCAACAACAACCTCAACATTGAAAAACACCAACAAATTCAACAACAAACTCAAGATTGAAAAACAACAACAACCTCAACATTGAAAAACACCAACAAATTCAACAACAACCTCAACATTGAAAAGCACCAACAAATTCAACAACAACCTCAACATTGAAAAAAAACAACAACCTCAACATTGAAAAACACCAACACATTCAACAACAACCTCAACATTGGAAAACAACAACAACCTCAACATTGAAAAACACCAACAAATTCAACAACTACCTCAACATTGAAAAACAACAACAACCTCAACATTGAAAAACACCAACAAATTCAACAACAACCTCAGCTTTGAAAAACAACAACAACCTCAACATTGAAAAACACCAACAAATTCAACAACAACTTCAACATTGAAAAACACCAACAAATTCAACAACAACCTCGACATTGAAAAACACCATCAAATTCAACAACAACCTCAACATTGAAAAACACCAACAACCTCAAAATTGAAAAAACACCAACAAATTCAACAACAACCTCAACATTTAAGAACAACAACAACCTCAACATTGAAAAACACCAACAAATTCAACAACAACCTCAACATTGAAAAACACCAACAAATTCAACAACAACCTCAACATTGAAAAACACCAACAAACTCAACAACAACCTCAACATTGAAAAACAACAACAACCTCAACATTGAAAAACACCAACAAATTCAACAACAACCTCAACATTGAAAAACACCAACAAATTCAACAACAAACTCAAGATTGAAAAACACCAACAAATTCAACAACCTCAACATTGAAAAACAACAACAACCTCAAGATTGAAAAACACCAACAAATTCAACAACAACCTCAACATTGAAAACCACCAACAAATTCAACAACAACCTCAACATTGAAAAACAATAACAACCTCAACATTGAAAAACACCAACAAATTCAACAACAACTTCAACATTGAAAAACAACAACAACCTCAACATTGAAAAAGACCAACAAATTCAACAACAACCTCAACATTGAAAAACAACAACAAACTCAACATTGAAAAACACCAACAAATTCAACAACAACCTCAACATTGAAAAACAACAACAACCTCAACATTGAAAAACACCAACAAATTCAACAATAACCTCAACATTGAAAAACAACAACAACCTCAGCATTGAAAAGCACCAACAAATTCAACAACAACCTCAGCATTGAAAAACAACAACAAACTCAACATTGAAAAACACCAACAAATTCAACAACAACCTCAACATTGAAAAACAACAACAACCTCAACATTGAAAAACACCAACAAATTCAACAACAACCTCAACATTGAAAAACAACAACAACCTCAACATTGAAAAACACCAACAAATTCAACAAAAACCTCAACATTGAAAAACAACAACAACCTCAACATTGAAAAACACCAACAAATTCAACAACAACCTCAACATTGAAAAACACCAACAAATTCAACAACAACCTCAGCATTGAAAAACAACAACAACCTCAACATTGAAAAACACCAACAAATTCAACAACAACCTCAACATTGAAAAACAACAACAAACTCAACATTGAAAAACACCAACAAATTCAACAACAACCTCAACATTGAAAAACAACAACAACCTCAACATTGAAAAACACCAACAAATTCAACAACAACCTCAACATTGAAAAACAACAACAACCTCAACATTGAAAAACACCAACAAATTCAACAAAAACCTCAACATTGAAAAACAACAACAACCTCAACATTGAAAAACACCAACAAATTCAACAACAACCTCAACATTGAAAAACACCAACAAATTCAACAACAACCTCAACATTGAAAAACACCAACAAACTCAACAACAACCTCAACATTGAAAATCAACAACAACCTCAACATTGAAAAACACCAACAAATTCAACAACAACCTCAACATTGAAAAACACCAACAAATTCAACAACAACCTCGACATTGAAAAACACCATCAAATTCAACAACAACCTCAACATTGAAAAACACCAACAACCTCAAAATTGAAAAAACACCAACAAATTCAACAACAACCTCAACATTTAAAAACAACAACAACCTCAACATTGAAAAACACCAACAAATTCAACAACAACCTCAACATTGAAAAACACCAACAAATTCAACAACAACCTCAACATTGAAAAACACCAACAAAATCAACAACAACCTCAACATTGAAAAACAACAACAACCCCAACATTGAAAAACACCAACAAATTCAACAACAACCTCAACATTGAAAAACAGCAACAACATCAACATTGAAAAACACCAACAAATTCAACAACTACCTCTACATTGAAAAACAACAACAAACACAACATTGAAAAACACCAACAAATTCAACAACAAACTCAAGATTGAAAAACACCAACAAATTCAACAACCTCAACATTGAAAAACAACAACAACCTCAACATTGAAAAACACCAACAAATTCAACAACAACCTCAACATTGAAAACCACCAACAAATTCAACAACAACCTCAACATTGAAAAACAACAACAACCTCAACATTGAAAAACACCAACAAATTCAACAACAACCTCAACATTGAAAAACAACAACAACCTCAACATTGAAAAACACGAACAAATTCAACAACAACCTCAACATTGAAAAACAACAACAAGCTCAACATTGAAAAACACCAACAAATTCAACAACAACCTCAACATTGAAAAACAACAACAACCTCAAGATTGAAAAGCACCAACAAATTCAACAACAACCTCAGCATTGAAAAACAACAACAAACTCAACATTGAAAAACACCAACAAATTCAACAACAACCTCAACATTGAAAAACAACAACAACCTCAACATTGAAAAACACCAACAAATTCAACAACAACCTCAACATTGAAAAGCACCAACAAATTCAACAACAACCTCAACATTGAAAAACAACAACAACCTCAACATTGAAAAACACCAACAAATTCAACAACAACCTCAACATTGTAAAACAACAACAACCTCAACATTGAAAAACACCAACAAATTCAACAACAACCTCAACAAAGAAAAACAACAACAACCTCAACATTGAAAAATAACAACAACCTCAACATTGAAAAACACCAACAAATTCAACAACAACCTCAACATTGAAAAACAACAACAACCTCAACATTGAAAAACACCAACAAATTCAATAACAACCTCAACATTGAAAAACACCAACAAATTCAACAACAACCTCAACATTGAAAAACAACAACAACCTCAACATTGAAAAACACCAACAAATTCAACAAAAACCTCAACATTGAAAAACACCAACAAATTCAACAACAACCTCGACATTGAAAAACACCATCAAATTCAACAACAACCTCAACATTGAAAAACACCAACAACCTCAAAATTGAAAAAACACCAACAAATTCAACAACAACCTCAACATTTAAAAACAACAACAACCTCAACATTGAAAAACACCAACAAATTCAACAACAACCTCAACATTGAAAAACACCAACAAATTCAACAACAACCTCAACATTGAAAAACACCAACAAACTCAACAACAACCTCAACATTGAAAAACAACAACAACCCCAACATTGAAAAACACCAACAAATTCAACAACAACCTCAACATTGAAAAACAGCAACAACATCAACATTGAAAAACACCAACAAATTCAACAACAACCTCTACATTGAAAAACAACAACAAACACAACATTGAAAAACACCAACAAATTCAACAACAAACTCAAGATTGAAAAACACCAACAAATTCAACAACCTCAACATTGAAAAACAACAACAACCTCAACATTGAAAAACACCAACAAATTCAACAACAACCTCAACATTGAAAACCACCAACAAATTCAACAACAACCTCAACATTGAAAAACAACAACAACCTCAACATTGAAAAACACCAACAAATTCAACAACAACCTCAACATTGAAAAACAACAACAACCTCAACATTGAAAAACACGAACAAATTCAACAACAACCTCAACATTGAAAAACAACAACAACCTCAAGATTGAAAAGCACCAACAAATTCAACAACAACCTCAGCATTGAAAAACAACAACAAACTCAACATTGAAAAACACCAACAAATTCAACAACAACCTCAACATTGAAAAACAACAACAACCTCAACATTGAAAAACACCAACAAATTCAACAACAACCTAAACATTGAAAAGCACCAACAAATTCAACAACAACCTCAACATTGAAAAACAACAACAACCTCAACATTGAAAAACACCAACAAATTCAACAACAACCTCAACATTGTAAAACAACAACAACCTCAACATTGAAAAACACCAACAAATTCAACAACAACCTCAACAAAGAAAAACAACAACAACCTCAACATTGAAAAATAACAACAACCTCAACATTGAAAAACACCAACAAATTCAACAACAACCTCAACATTGAAAAACAACAACAACCTCAACATTGAAAAACACCAACAAATTCAATAACAACCTCAACATTGAAAAACACCAACAAATTCAACAACAACCTCAGCATTGAAAAACAACAACAACCTCAAGATTGAAAAACACCAACAAATTCAACAACATCCTCAACATGGAAAAACAACAACAACCTCAACATTGAAAAACACCAACAAATTCAACAAAAACTTCAACATTGAAAAACACCAACAAATTCAACAACAACCTCGAAATTGAAAAACACCAACCAATTCAACAACAACTTCAACATTGAAAAACACCAACAAATTCAACAACAACCTCGACATTGAAAAAAAAACCATCAAATTCAACAACAACCTCAACATTGAAAATCACCAACAACCGCAAAATTGAAAAAACACCAACAAATTCAACAACAACCTCAACATTTAAAAACAACAACAACCTCAACATTGAAACACACCAACAAATTCAACAACAACCTCAACATTGAAAAACACCAACAAATTCAACAACAACCTCAACATTGAAAAACAACAACAAACTCAACATTGAAAACACCAACAAATTCAACAACAATCTCAACATTGAAAAACAACAACAACCTCAACATTGACAAACACCAACAAATTCAACAACAACTTCAACATTGAAAAACACCAACAAATTCAACAACAACCTCAACATTGAAAAACAACAACAACCTCAACATTGAAAAACACCAACAAATTCAACAACAACCTCAACATTGAAAAACAACAACAACATCAACATTGAAAAACACCAACAAATTCAACACAACCTCAACATTGAAAAACACCAACAAATTCAACAACAACCTCAGCATTGAAAAACAACAACAACCTCAACATTGAAAAACACCAACAAATTCAACAACAACCTCAACATTGAAAAACACCAACAAACTCAACATTGAAAAACACCAACAAATTCAACAAAAACTTCAACATTGAAAAACACCAACATATTCAACAACAACCTCGAAATTGAAAAACACCAACAAATTCAACAACAACTTCAACATTGAATAACACCATCATATTCAACAACAACCTCAACATTGAAAAACACCAACAACCTCAAAATTGAAAAAACACCAACAAATTCAACACCAAACTCAACATTTAAAAACAACAACAACCTCAACATTGAAAAACACCAACAAATTCAACAACAACCTAAACATTGAAAGACACCAACAAATTAAACAACAACCTCAACATTGAAAAACACCAACAAACTCAACAACAACCTCAACATTGAAAAACAACAACAACCTCAACATTGAAAAACACCAACAAATTCGACAACAACCTCAACATTGAAAAACACCAACAAATTCAACAACAAACTCAAGATTGAAAAACACCAACAAATTCAACAACCTCAACATTGAAAAACAACCACAACCTCAACATTGAAAAACACCAACAAATTCAACAACAACCTCAACATTGAAAAACACCAACAAATTCAACAACAACCTCAATATTGAAAAACAACAACAACCTCAACTTTGAAAAACACCAACAAATTCAACAACAACCTCAACATTGAAAAACAACAACAAACTCGACATTGAAAAACACCAACAAATTCAACAACAACCTCAACATTGAAAAACAGCAACAACCTCAACATTGAAAAACACCAACAAATTCAACAACAACCTCAACATTGAAAAACAACATCAACCTCAACATTGAAAAACACCAACAAATTCAACAACAACCTCAACATTGAAAAACACCATCAAATTCAACAACAACCTCAACATTGAAAAACAACAACAACCTCAACATTGAAAAACACCAACAAATTCAACAACAACCTCAACATTGAAAAACAACAACAACCTCAACATTGAAAAACACCAACAAATTCAACAACAACCTCAACATTGAAAAACAACAACAACCTCAACATTAAAAAACACCAACAAATTCAAAAACAACTTCAACATTGAAAAACACCAACAAATTCAACAACAACCTCGAAATTGAAAAACACCAACAAATTCAACAACCACCTTAACATTGAAAAACAACAACAACCTCAACATTGAAAAACACCAACAAATTCAACAACAACCTCAACATTGAAAAACAACAACAACCTCAACATTGAAAAACACCAACAAATTCAACAACAACCTCAACATTGAAAAACAACAACAACATCAATATTGAAAAACACCAACAAATTCAACAACAACCTCAACATTGAAAAACACCAACAAATTCAACAACAACCTCAACATTGAAAAACACCAACAAATTCAACAACAAACTCAACATTGAAAAACACCAACAAATTCAACAACAACCTCAACATTGAAAAACAACCACAACCTCAACATTGAAAAACACCAACAAATTCAACAACAACCTCAACATTGAAAAGCACCAACAAATTCAACAACAACCTCAACATTGAAAAAAAACAACAACGTCAACATTGAAAAACACCAACAAATTGAACAACAACCTCAACATTGGAAAATTTCAACAACCTCAACATTGAAAAACACCAACAAATTCAACAACTACCTCAACATTGAAAAACAACAACAACCTCAACATTGAAAAACACCAACAAATTCAACAACAACCTCAACATTGAAAAACAACAACAACCTCAACATTGAAAAACACCAACAAATTCGACAACAACCTCAACATTGAAAAACACCAACAAATTCAACAACAACCTCAGCTTTGCAAAACAACAACAACCTCAACATTGAAAAACACCAACAAATTCAACAACAACTTCAACATTGAAAAACACCAACAAATTCAACAACAACCTCGACATTGAAAAACACCATCAAATTCAACAACAACCTCAACATTGAAAAACACCAACAACCTCAAAATTGAAAAAACACCAACAAATTCAACAACAACATCAACATTTAAAAACAACAACAACCTCAACATTGAAAAACACCAACAAATTCAACAACAACCTCAACATTGAAAAACACCAACAAATTCAGCAACAACCTCAACATTGAAAAACACCAACAAACTCAACAACAACCTCAACATTGAAAAACAACAACAACCTCAACATTGAAGAACACCAACAAATTCAACAACAACCTCAACATTGAAAAACACCAACAAATTCAACAACAAACTCAAGATTGAAAAACACCAACAAATTCAACAACCTCAACATTGAAAAACAACAACAACCTCAACATTGAAAAACACCAACAAATTCAACAACAACCTCAACATTGAAAACCACCAACAAATTCAACAACAACCTCAACATTGAAAAACAACAACAACCTCAACATTGAAAAACACCAACAAATTCAACAGCAACTTCAACATTGAAAAACAACAACAACCTCAACATTGAAAAACACCAACAAATTCAACAACAACCTCAACATTGAAAAACAAAAACAAACTCAACATTGAAAAACACCAACAAATTCAACAACAACCTCAACATTGAAAAACAACAACAACCTCAACATTGAAAAACACCAACAAATTCAACAATAACCTCAACATTGAAAAACAACAACAACCTCAGCATTGAAGAGCACCAACAAATTCAACAACAACCTCAGCATTGAAAAACAACAACAAACTCAACATTGAAAAACACCAACAAATTCAACAACAACCTCAACATTGAAAAACAACAACAACCTCAACATTGAAAAACACCAACAAATTCAACAACAACCTCAACATTGAAAAACAACAACAACCTCAACATTGAAAAACACCAACAAATTCAACAAAAACCTCAACATTGAAAAACAACAACAACCTCAACATTGAAAAACACCAACAAATTCAACAACAACCTCAACATTGAAAAACACCAACAAATTCAACAACAACCTCAGCATTGAAAAACAACAACAACCTCAACATTGAAAAACACCAACAAATTCAACAACAACCTCAACATTGAAATACAACAACAACCTCAACATTGAAAAACGCCAACAAATTCAACAAAAACTTCAACATTGAAAAACACCAACAAATTCAACAACAACCTCGAAATTGAAAAACACCAACAAATTCAACAACAACTTCAACATTGAAAAACACCAACAAATTCAACAACAACCTCGACATTGAAAAACACCATCAAATTCAACAACAACCACAACATTGAAAAACACCAACAACCTCAAAATTGAAAAAACACCAACAAATTCAACAACAACCTTAACATTTAAAAACAACAACAACCTCAACATTGAAAAACACCAACAAATTCAACAACAACCTCAACATTGAAAAACACCAACAAATTCAACAACAACCTCAACATTGAAAAACACCAACAAACTCAACAACAACCTCAACATTGAAAATCAACAACAACCTCAACATTGAAAAACACCTACAAATTCAACAACAACCTCAACATTGAAAAACACCAACAAATTCAACAACAAACTCAAGATTGAAAAACACCAACAAATTCAAAAACCTCAACATTGAAAAACAACAACAACCTCAACATTGAAAAACACCAACAAATTCAACAATAACCTCCACATTGAAAAACAACAACAACCTCAACATTGAAAAGCACCATCAAATTCAACAACAACCTCAACATTGAAAAACAACAACAACATCAACATTGAAAAACACCAACAAATTCAATAACAACCTCAACATTGAAAAACACCAACAAATTCAACAACAACCTCTACATTGAAAAACAACAACAAACACAACATTGAAAAACACCAACAAATTCAACAACAAACTCAAGATTGAAAAACACCAACATATTCAACAACCTCAACATTGAAAAACAACAACAACCTCAACATTGAAAAACACCAACAAATTCAACAACAACCTCAACATTGAAAACCACCAACAAATTCAACAACAACCTCAACATTGAAAAACAAAAACAACCTCAACATTGAAAAACATCAACAAATTCAACAACAACCTCAACATTGAAAAACAACAACAACCTCAACATTGAAAAACACCAACAAATTCAACAACAACCTCAACATTGAAAAACAACAACAAACTCAACATTGAAAAACACCAACAAATTCAACAACAACCTCAACATTGAAAAACACCAACAAATTCAACAACAACCTCAACATTGAAAAACACCAACAAATTCAACAACAACCTCAACATTGAAAAACAACAACAACCTCAACTTTGAAAAACACCAACAAATTCAACAACAACCTCAACATTGAAAAACAACAACAAACTCAACATTGAAAAACACCAACAAATTCAACAACAACCTCAACATTGAAAAACAACAACAACCTCAACATTGAAAAACACCAACAAATTCAACAATAACCTCAACATTGAAAAACAACATCAACCTCAACATTGAAAAACACCAACAAATTCAACAACAACCTCAACATTGAAAAACACCAACAAATTCAACAACAACCTCAAAATTGAAAAAACAACAACAACCTCAACATTGAAAAACACTAACAAATTCAACAACAACCTCAACATTGAAAAACAACAACAACCTCAACATTGAAAAACACTAACAAATTCAACAACAACCTCAACATTGAAAAACACCAACAAATTCAACAACAACCTCAGCATTGAAAAACAACAACAACCTCAACATTGAAAAACACCAACAAATTCAACAACAACCTCAACATTGAAAAACAACAACAACCTCAACATTGAAAAACACCAACAAATTCAAAAACAACTTCAACATTGAAAAACACCAACAAATTCAACAACAACCTCGAAATTGAAAAACACCAATAAATTCAACAACAACCTCAACATTGAAAAACAACAACAACCTCAACATTGAAAAACACCAACAAATTCAACAACAACCTCAACATTGAAAAACAACAACAACCTCAACATTGAAAAACACCAACAAATTCAACAACAACCTCAACATTGAAAAACAACAACAACCTCAAACATTGAAAAACACCAACAAAATCAACAACAACCTCAACATTGAAAAACACCAACAAATTCAACAACAACCTCAACATTGAAAAACACCAACAAATTCAACAACAAACTCAACATTGAAAAACACCAACAAATTCAACAACAACCTCAACATTGAAAAACAACAAGAACCTCAACATTGAAAAACACCAACAAATTCAACAACAACCTCAACATTGAAAAGCACCAACAAATTCAACAACAACCTCAACATTGAAAAAAAACAACAACCTCAACATTGAAAAACACCAACAAATTCAACAACAACCTGAACATTGGAAAACAACAACAACCTCAACATTGAAAATCACCAACAAATTCAACAACAACCTCAACATTGAAAAACACCAACAAATTCAACAACAAACTCAAGATTGAAAAACACCAACAAATTCAACAACCTCAACATTGAAAAACAACAACAACCTCAACATTGAAAAACACCAACAAATTCAACAATAACCTCAACATTGAAAAACAACAACAACCTCAACATTGAAAAGCACCAACAAATTCAACAACAACCTCAACATTGAAAAACAACAACAACATCAACATTGAAAAACACCAACAAATTCAATAACAACCTCAACATTGAAAAACACCAACAAATTCAACAACAACCTCTACATTGAAAAACAACAACAAACACAACATTGAAAAGCACCAACAAATTCAACAACAAACTCAAGATTGAAAAACACCAACATATTCAACAACCTCAACATTGAAAAACAACAACAACCTCAACATTGAAAAACACCAACAAATTCAACAACCTCAACATTGAAAAACAACAACAACCTCAACATTGAAAAACACCAACAAATTCAACAACAACCTCAACATTGAAAACCACCAACAAATTCAACAACAACCTCAACATTGAAAAACAACAACAACCTCAACATTGAAAAACACCAACAAATTCAACAGCAACTTCAACATTGAAAAACAACAACAACCTCAACATTTAAAAACACCAACAAATTCAACAACAACCTCAACATTGAAAAACAAAAACAAACTCAACATTGAAAAACACCAACAAATTCAACAACAACCTCAACATTGAAAAACAACAACAACCTCAACATTGAAAAACACCAACAAATTCAACAATAACCTCAACATTGAAAAACAACAACAACCTCAGCATTGAAAAGCACCAACAAATTCAACAACAACCTCAGCATTGAAAAACAACAACAAACTCAACATTGAAAAACACCAACAAATTCAACAACAACCTCAACATTGAAAAACAACAACAACCTCAACATTGAAAAAACACCAACAAATTCAACAACAACCTCAACATTGAAAAACAACAACAACCTCAACATTGAAAAACACCAACAAATTCAACAAAAACCTCAACATTGAAAAACAACAACAACCTCAACATTGAAAAACACCAACAAATTCAACAACAACCTCAACATTGAAAAACACCAACAAATTCAACAACAACCTCAGCATTGAAAAACAACAACAACCTCAACATTGAAAAACACCAACAAATTCAACAACAACCTCAACATTGAAAAACAACAACAACCTCAACATTGAATAACGCCAACAAATTCAACAAAAACTTCAACATTGAAAAACACCAACAAATTCAACAACAACCTCGAAATTGAAAAACACCAACAAATTCAACAACAACTTCAACATTGAAAAACACCAACAAATTCAACAACAACCTCGACATTGAAAAACACCATCAAATTCAACAACAACCACAACATTGAAAAACACCAACAACCTCAAAATTGAAAAAACACCAACAAATTCAACAACAACCTTAACATTTAAAAACAACAACAACCTCAACATTGAAAAACACCAACAAATTCAACAACAACCTCAACATTGAAAAACACCAACAAATTCAACAACAACCTCAACATTGAAAAACACCAACAAACTCAACAACAACCTCAACATTGAAAATCAACAACAACCTCAACATTGAAAAACACCTACAAATTCAACAACAACCTCAACATTGAAAAACACCAACAAATTCAACAACAAACTCAAGATTGAAAAACACCAACAAATTCAAAAACCTCAACATTGAAAAACAACAACAACCTCAACATTGAAAAACACCAACAAATTCAACAATTACCTCCACATTGAAAAACAACAACAACCTCAACATTGAAAAGCACCAACAAATTCAACAACAACCTCAACATTGAAAAACAACAACAACATCAACATTGAAAAACACCAACAAATTCAATAACAACCTCAACATTGAAAAACACCAACAAATTCAACAACAACCTCTACATTGAAAAACAACAACAAACACAACATTGAAAAACACCAACAAATTCAACAACAAACTCAAGATTGAAAAACACCAACATATTCAACAACCTCAACATTGAAAAACAACAACAACCTCAACATTGAAAAACACCAACAAATTCAACAACAACCTCAACATTGAAAACCACCAACAAATTCAACAACAACCTCAACATTGAAAAACAAAAACAACCTCAACATTGAAAAACATCAACAAATTCAACAACAACCTCAACATTGAAAAACAACAACAACCTCAACATTGAAAAACACCAACAAATTCAACAACAACCTCAACATTGAAAAACAACAACAAACTCAACATTGAAAAACACCAACAAATTCAACAACAACCTCAACATTGAAAAACACCAACAAATTCAACAACAACCTCAACATTGAAAAACACGAACAAATTCAACAACAACCTCAACATTGAAAAACAACAACAACCTCAACTTTGAAAAACACCAACAAATTCAACAACAACCTCAACATTGAAAAACAACAACAAACTCAACATTGAAAAACACCAACAAATTCAACAACAACCTCAACATTGAAAAACAACAACAACCTCAACATTGAAAAACACCAACAAATTCAACAATAACCTCAACATTGAAAAACAACATCAACCTCAACATTGAAAAACACCAACAAATTCAACAACAACCTCAACATTGAAAAACACCAACAAATTCAACAACAACCTCAAAATTGAAAAACAACAACAACCTCAACATTGAAAAACACTAACAAATTCAACAACAACCTCAACATTGAAAAACAACAACAACCTCAACATTGAAAAACACTAACAAATTCAACAACAACCTCAACATTGAAAAACACCAACAAATTCAACAACAACCTCAGCATTGAAAAACAACAACAACCTCAACATTTAAAAACACCAACAAATTCAACAACAACCTCAACATTGAAAAACAACAACAACCTCAACATTGAAAAACACCAACAAATTCAAAAACAACTTCAACATTGAAAAACACCAACAAATTCAACAACAACCTCGAAATTGAAAAACACCAACAAATTCAACAACAACCTCAACATTGAAAAACAACAACAACCTCAACATTGAAAAACACCAACAAATTCAACAACAACCTCAACATTGAAAAACAACAACAACCTCAACATTGAAAAACACCAACAAATTCAACAACAACCTCAACATTGAAAAACAACAACAACCTCAACATTGAAAAACACCAACAAAATCAACAACAACCTCAACATTGAAAAACACCAACAAATTCAACAACAACCTCGAAATTGAAAAACACCAACAAATTCAACAACAACCTCAACATTGAAAAACAACAACAACCTCAACATTGAAAAACACCAACAAATTCAACAACAACCTCAACATTGAAAAACAACAACAACCTCAACATTGAAAAACACCAACAAATTCAACAACAACCTCAACATTGAAAAACAACAACAACCTCAACATTGAAAAACACCAACAAAATCAACAACAACCTCAACATTGAAAAACACCAACAAATTCAACAACAACCTCAACATTGAAAAACACCAACTAATTCAACAACTAACTCAACATTGAAAAACACCAACAAATTCAACAACAACCTCAACATTGAAAAACAACAAGAACCTCAACATTGAAAAACACCAACAAATGCAACAACAACCTCAACATTGAAAAGCACCAACAAATTCAACAACAACCTCAACATTGAAAAAAAACAACAACCTCAACATTGAAAAACACCAACAAATTCAACAACAACCTGAACATTGGAAAACAACAACAACCTCAACATTGAAAAACACCAACAAATTCAACAACAACCTCAACATTGAAAAACACCAACAAATTCAACAACAAACTCAAGATTGAAAAACACCAACAAATTCAACAACCTCAACATTGAAAAACAACAACAACCTCAACATTGAAAAACACCAACAAATTCAACAATAACCTCAACATTGAAAAACAACAACAACCTCAACATTGAAAAGCACCAACAAATTCAACAACAACCTCAACATTGAAAAACAACAACAACATCAACATTGAAAAACACCAACAAATTCAACAACAACCTCAACATTGAAAAGCACCAACAAATTCAACAACAACCTCAACATTGAAAAAAAACAACAACCTCAACATTGAAAAACACCAACAAATTCAACAACAACCTGAACATTGGAAAACAACAACAACCTCAACATTGAAAATCACCAACAAATTCAACAACAACCTCAACATTGAAAAACACCAACAAATTCAACAACAAACTCAAGATTGAAAAACACCAACAAATTCAACAACCTCAACATTGAAAAACAACAACAACCTCAACATTGAAAAACACCAACAAATTCAACAATAACCTCAACATTGAAAAACAACAACAACCTCAACATTGAAAAGCACCAACAAATTCAACAACAACCTCAACATTGAAAAACAACAACAACATCAACATTGAAAAACACCAACAAATTCAATAACAACCTCAACATTGAAAAACACCAACAAATTCAACAACAACCTCTACATTGAAAAACAACAACAAACACAACATTGAAAAGCACCAACAAATTCAACAACAAACTCAAGATTGAAAAACACCAACATATTCAACAACCTCAACATTGAAAAACAACAACAACCTCAACATTGAAAAACACCAACAAATTCAACAACCTCAACATTGAAAAACAACAACAACCTCAACATTGAAAAACACCAACAAATTCAACAACAACCTCAACATTGAAAACCACCAACAAATTCAACAACAACCTCAACATTGAAAAACAACAACAACCTCAACATTGAAAAACACCAACAAATTCAACAGCAACTTCAACATTGAAAAACAACAACAACCTCAACATTTAAAAACACCAACAAATTCAACAACAACCTCAACATTGAAAAACAAAAACAAACTCAACATTGAAAAACACCAACAAATTCAACAACAACCTCAACATTGAAAAACAACAACAACCTCAACATTGAAAAACACCAACAAATTCAACAATAACCTCAACATTGAAAAACAACAACAACCTCAGCATTGAAAAGCACCAACAAATTCAACAACAACCTCAGCATTGAAAAACAACAACAAACTCAACATTGAAAAACACCAACAAATTCAACAACAACCTCAACATTGAAAAACAACAACAACCTCAACATTGAAAAACACCAACAAATTCAACAACAACCTCAACATTGAAAAACAACAACAACCTCAACATTGAAAAACACCAACAAATTCAACAAAAACCTCAACATTGAAAAACAACAACAACCTCAACATTGAAAAACACCAACAAATTCAACCACAACCTCAACATTGAAAAACACCAACAAATTCAACAACAACCTCAGCATTGAAAAACAACAACAACCTCAACATTGAAAAACACCAACAAATTCAACAACAACCTCAACATTGAAAAACAACAACAACCTCAACATTGAATAACGCCAACAAATTCAACAAAAACTTCAACATTGAAAAACACCAACAAATTCAACAACAACCTCGAAATTGAAAAACACCAACAAATTCAACAACAACTTCAACATTGAAAAACACCAACAAATTCAACAACAACCTCGACATTGAAAAACACCATCAAATTCAACAACAACCACAACATTGAAAAACACCAACAACCTCAAAATTGAAAAAACACCAACAAATTCAACAACAACCTTAACATTTAAAAACAACAACAACCTCAACATTGAAAAACACCAACAAATTCAACAACAACCTCAACATTGAAAAACACCAACAAATTCAACAACAACCTCAACATTGAAAAACACCAACAAACTCAACAACAACCTCAACATTGAAAATCAACAACAACCTCAACATTGAAAAACACCTACAAATTCAACAACAACCTCAACATTGAAAAACACCAACAAATTCAACAACAAACTCAAGATTGAAAAACACCAACAAATTCAAAAACCTCAACATTGAAAAACAACAACAACCTCAACATTGAAAAACACCAACAAATTCAACAATTACCTCCACATTGAAAAACAACAACAACCTCAACATTGAAAAGCACCAACAAATTCAACAACAACCTCAACATTGAAAAACAACAACAACATCAACATTGAAAAACACCAACAAATTCAATAACAACCTCAACATTGAAAAACACCAACAAATTCAACAACAACCTCTACATTGAAAAACAACAACAAACACAACATTGAAAAACACCAACAAATTCAACAACAAACTCAAGATTGAAAAACACCAACATATTCAACAACCTCAACATTGAAAAACAACAACAACCTCAACATTGAAAAACACCAACAAATTCAACAACAACCTCAACATTGAAAACCACCAACAAATTCAACAACAACCTCAACATTGAAAAACAAAAACAACCTCAACATTGAAAAACATCAACAAATTCAACAACAACCTCAACATTGAAAAACAACAACAACCTCAACATTGAAAAACACCAACAAATTCAACAACAACCTCAACATTGAAAAACAACAACAAACTCAACATTGAAAAACACCAACAAATTCAACAACAACCTCAACATTGAAAAACACCAACAAATTCAACAACAACCTCAACATTGAAAACCACCAACAAATTCAACAACAACCTCAACATTGAAAAACAACAACAACCTCAACATTGAAAAACACCAACAAATTCAACAGCAACTTCAACATTGAAAAACAACAACAACCTCAACATTTAAAAACACCAACAAATTCAACAACAACCTCAACATTGAAAAACAAAAACAAACTCAACATTGAAAAACACCAACAAATTCAACAACAACCTCAACATTGAAAAACAACAACAACCTCAACATTGTAAAACACCAACAAATTCAACAATAACCTCAACATTGAAAAACAACAACAACCTCAGCATTGAAAAGCACCAACAAATTCAACAACAACCTCAGCATTGAAAAACAACAACAAACTCAACATTGAAAAACACCAACAAATTCAACAACAACCTCAACATTGAAAAACAACAACAACCTCAACATTGAAAAACACCAACAAATTCAACAACAACCTCAACATTGAAAAACAACAACAACCTCAACATTGAAAAACACCAACAAATTCAACAAAAACCTCAACATTGAAAAACAACAACAAACTCAACATTGAAAAACACCAACAAATTCAACCACAACCTCAACATTGAAAAACACCAACAAATTCAACAACAACCTCAGCATTGAAAAACAACAACAACCTCAACATTGAAAAACACCAACAAATTCAACAACAACCTCAACATTGAAAAACAACAACAACCTCAACATTGAATAACGCCAACAAATTCAACAAAAACTTCAACATTGAAAAACACCAACAAATTCAACAACAACCTCGAAATTGAAAAACACCAACAAATTCAACAACAACTTCAACATTGAAAAACACCAACAAATTCAACAACAACCTCGACATTGAAAAACACCATCAAATTCAACAACAACCACAACATTGAAAAACACCAACAACCTCAAAATTGAAAAAACACCAACAAATTCAACAACAACCTTAACATTTAAAAACAACAACAACCTCAACATTGAAAAACACCAACAAATTCAACAACAACCTCAACATTGAAAAACACCAACAAATTCAACAACAACCTCAACATTGAAAAACACCAACAAACTCAACAACAACCTCAACATTGAAAATCAACAACAACCTCAACATTGAAAAACACCTACAAATTCAACAACAACCTCAACATTGAAAAACACCAACAAATTCAACAACAAACTCAAGATTGAAAAACACCAACAAATTCAAAAACCTCAACATTGAAAAACAACAACAACCTCAACATTGAAAAACACCAACAAATTCAACAATTACCTCCACATTGAAAAACAACAACAACCTCAACATTGAAAAGCACCAACAAATTCAACAACAACCTCAACATTGAAAAACAACAACAACATCAACATTGAAAAACACCAACAAATTCAATAACAACCTCAACATTGAAAAACACCAACAAATTCAACAACAACCTCTACATTGAAAAACAACAACAAACACAACATTGAAAAACACCAACAAATTCAACAACAAACTCAAGATTGAAAAACACCAACATATTCAACAACCTCAACATTGAAAAACAACAACAACCTCAACATTGAAAAACACCAACAAATTCAACAACAACCTCAACATTGAAAACCACCAACAAATTCAACAACAACCTCAACATTGAAAAACAAAAACAACCTCAACATTGAAAAACATCAACAAATTCAACAACAACCTCAACATTGAAAAACAACAACAACCTCAACATTGAAAAACACCAACAAATTCAACAACAACCTCAACATTGAAAAACAACAACAAACTCAACATTGAAAAACACCAACAAATTCAACAACAACCTCAACATTGAAAAACACCAACAAATTCAACAACAACCTCAACATTGAAAAACACCAACAAATTCAACAACAACCTCAACATTGAAAAACAACAACAACCTCAACTTTGAAAAACACCAACAAATTCAACAACAACCTCAACATTGAAAAACAACAACAAACTCAACATTGAAAAACACCAACAAATTCAACAACAACCTCAACATTGAAAAACAACAACAACCTCAACATTGAAAAACACCAACAAATTCAACAATAACCTCAACATTGAAAAACAACATCAACCTCAACATTGAAAAACACCAACAAATTCAACAACAACCTCAACATTGAAAAACACCAACAAATTCAACAACAACCTCAAAATTGAAAAACAACAACAACCTCAACATTGAAAAACAATAACAAATTCAACAACAACCTCAACATTGAAAAACAACAACAACCTCAACATTGAAAAACACTAACAAATTCAACAACAACCTCAACATTGAAAAACACCAACAAATTCAACAACAACCTCAGCATTGAAAAACAACAACAACCTCAACATTTAAAAACACCAACAAATTCAACA
Source organism: Isurus oxyrinchus (assembly GCA_026770705.1). Taxonomy (NCBI): domain Eukaryota; kingdom Metazoa; phylum Chordata; class Chondrichthyes; order Lamniformes; family Lamnidae; genus Isurus; species Isurus oxyrinchus. Next base: position 408,067 of record JANJGN010000334.1, on the reverse strand, counting down.
ACAACCTCAACATTGAAGAACAACAACAACCTCAACATTGAAAAACACCAACAAATTCAAAAAACATCTTCAACATTGAAAAACACCAACAAATTCAACAACAACCTCGAAATTGAAAAACACCAACAAATTCAACAACAACCTCAACATTGAAAAACAACAACAACCTCAACATTGAAAAACACCAACAAATTCAACAACAACCTCAACATTGAAAAACAACAACAACCTCAACATTGAAAAACACCAAGAAATTCAACAACAACCTCAACATTGAAAAACAACAACAACCTCAACACATTGAAAAACACCAACAAAATCAACAACAACCTCAACATTGAAAAACACCAACAAATTCAACAACAACCTCAACATTGAAAAACACCAACTAATTCAACAAACTAACTCAACATTGAAAAACACCAACAAATTCAACAACAACCTCAACATTGAAAAACAACAAGAACCTCAACATTGAAAAACACCAACAAATTCAACAACAACCTCAACATTGAAAAGCACCAACAAATTCAACAACAACCTCAACATTGAAAAAAAACAACAACCTCAACATTGAAAAACACCAACAAATTCAACAACAACCTGAACATTGGAAAACAACAACAACCTCAACATTGAAAAACACCAACAAATTCAACAACAACCTCAACATTGAAAAACACCAACAAATTCAACAACAAACTCAAGATTGAAAAACACCAACAAATTCAACAACCTCAACATTGAAAAACAACAACAACCTCAACATTGAAAAACACCAACAAATTCAACAATAACCTCAACATTGAAAAACAACAACAACCTCAACATTGAAAAGCACCACCAAATTCAACAACAACCTCAACATTGAAAAACAACAACAACATCAACATTGAAAAACACCAACAAATTCAATAACAACCTCAACATTGAAAAAACACCACAAATTCAACAACAACCTCTACATTGAAAAACAACAACAAACACAACATTGAAAAACACCAACAAATTCAACAACAAACTCAAGATTGAAAAAACACCAACATATTCAACAACCTCAACATTGAAAACAACAACAACCTCAACATTGAAAAAACACCAACAAATTCAACAACAACCTCAACATTGAAAAACAACAACAACCTCAACATTGAAAAAACACCAACAAATTCAACAACAACCTCAATATTGAAAAACAACAACAAACTCAACATTGAAAAACACCAACAAATTCAACAACAACCTCAACATTGAAAAACACCAACAAATTCAACAATAACCTCAACATTGAAAAACACCAACACATTCAACAACAACCTCAACATTGAAAAACAACAACAACCTCAACTTTGAAAAACACCAACAAATTCAACAACAACCTCAACATTGAAAAACAACAACAAACTCAACATTGAAAAACACCAACAAATTCAACAACAACCTCAACATTGAAAAACAACAACAACCTCAACATTGAAAAAACAGCAACAAATACAACAATAACCTCAACATTGAAAAACAACATCAACCTCAACATTGAAAAACACCAACAAATTCAACAACAACCTCAACATTGAAAAACACCAACAAATTCAACAACAACCTCTACATTGAAAAACAACAACAAACACAACATTGAAAAACACCAACAAATTCAACAACAAACTCAAGATTGAAAAACACCAACATATTCAACAACCTCAACATTGAAAAACAACAACAACCTCAACATTGAAAAACACCAACAAATTCAACAACAACCTCAACATTGAAAACCACCAACAAATTCAACAACAACCTCAACATTGAAAAAACAAAAACAACCTCAACATTGAAAAACATCAACAAATTCAACAACAACCTCAACATTGAAAAACAACAACAACCTCAACATTGAAAAACACCAACAAATTCAACAACAACCTCAACATTGAAAAACAACAACAAACTCAACATTGAAAAACACCAACAAATTCAACAACAACCTCAACATTGAAAAACACCAACAAATTCAACAACAACCTCAACATTGAAAACCACCAACAAATTCAACAACAACCTCAACATTGAAAAAACAACAACAACCTCAACATTGAAAAACACCAACAAATTCAACAGCAACTTCACCATTGAAAAACAACAACAACCTCAACATTTAAAAACACCAACAAATTCAACAACAACCTCAACATTGAAAAACAAAAACAAACTCAACATTGAAAAACACCAACAAATTCAACAACAACCTCAACATTGAAAAACAACAACAACCTCAACATTGAAAAACACCAACAAATTCAACAATAACCTCAACATTGAAAAACAACAACAACCTCAGCATTGAAAAGCACCAACAAATTCAACAACAACCTCAGCATTGAAAAACAACAACAAACTCAACATTGAAAAACACCAACAAATTCAACAACAACCTCAACATTGAAAAACAACAACAACCTCAACATTGAAAAACACCAACAAATTCAACAACAACCTCAACATTGAAAAACAACAACAACCTCAACATTGAAAAACACCAACAAATTCAACAAAAACCTCAACATTGAAAAACAACAACAACCTCAACATTGAAAAACACCAACAAATTCAACCACAACCTCAACATTGAAAAACACCAACAAATTCAACAACAACCTCAGCATTGAAAAACAACAACAACCTCAACATTGAAAAACACCAACAAATTCAACAACAACCTCAACATTGAAAAACAACAACAACCTCAACATTGAATAACGCCAACAAATTCAACAAAAACTTCAACATTGAAAAACACCAACAAATTCAACAACAACCTCGAAATTGAAAAACACCAACAAATTCAACAACAACTTCAACATTGAAAAACACCAACAAATTCAACAACAACCTCGACATTGAAAAACACCATCAAATTCAACAACAACCACAACATTGAAAAACACCAACAACCTCAAAATTGAAAAAACACCAACAAATTCAACAACAACCTTAACATTTAAAAACAACAACAACCTCAACATTGAAAAACACCAACAAATTCAACAACAACCTCAACATTGAAAAACACCAACAAATTCAACAACAACCTCAACATTGAAAAACACCAACAAACTCAACAACAACCTCAACATTGAAAATCAACAACAACCTCAACATTGAAAAACACCTACAAATTCAACAACAACCTCAACATTGAAAAACACCAACAAATTCAACAACAAACTCAAGATTGAAAAACACCAACAAATTCAAAAACCTCAACATTGAAAAACAACAACAACCTCAACATTGAAAAACACCAACAAATTCAACAATTACCTCCACATTGAAAAACAACAACAACCTCAACATTGAAAAGCACCAACAAATTCAACAACAACCTCAACATTGAAAAAACAACAACAACATCAACATTGAAAAACACCAACAAATTCAATAACAACCTCAACATTGAAAAACACCGACAAATTCAACAACAACCTCTACATTGAAAAACAACAACAAACACAACATTGAAAAACACCAACAAATTCAACAACAAACTCAAGATTGAAAAACACCAACATATTCAACAACCTCAACATTGAAAAACAACAACAACCTCAACATTGAAAAACACCAACAAATTCAACAACAACCTCAACATTGAAAACCACCAACAAATTCAACAACAACCTCAACATTGAAAAACAAAAACAACCTCAACATTGAAAAACATCAACAAATTCAACAACAACCTCAACATTGAAAAACAACAACAACCTCAACATTGAAAAACACCAACAAATTCAACAACAACCTCAACATTGAAAAACAACAACAAACTCAACATTGAAAAACACCAACAAATTCAACAACAACCTCAACATTGAAAAACACCAACAAATTCAACAACAACCTCAACATTGAAAAACACCAACAAATTCAACAACAACCTCAACATTGAAAAACAACAACAACCTCAACTTTGAAAAACACCAACAAATTCAACAACAACCTCAACATTGAAAAACAACAACAAACTCAACATTGAAAAACACCAACAAATTCAACAACAACCTCAACATTGAAAAACAACAACAACCTCAACATTGAAAAACACCAACAAATTCAACAATAACCTCAACATTGAAAAACAACATCAACCTCAACATTGAAAAACACCAACAAATTCAACAACAACCTCAACATTGAAAAACACCAACAAATTCAACAACAACCTCAAAATTGAAAAACAACAACAACCTCAACATTGAAAAACACTAACAAATTCAACAACAACCTCAACATTGAAAAACAACAACAACCTCAACATTGAAAAACACTAACAAATTCAACAACAACCTCAACATTGAAAAACACCAACAAATTCAACAACAACCTCAGCATTGAAAAACAACAACAACCTCAACATTTAAAAACACCAACAAATTCAACAACAACCTCAACATTGAAAAACAACAACAACCTCAACATTGAAAAACACCAACAAATTCAAAAACAACTTCAACATTGAAAAACACCAACAAATTCAACAACAACCTCGAAATTGAAAAACACCAACAAATTCAACAACAACCTCAACATTGAAAAACAACAACAACCTCAACATTGAAAAACACCAACAAATTCAACAACAACCTCAACATTGAAAAACAACAACAACCTCAACATTGAAAAACACCAACAAATTCAACAACAACCTCAACATTGAAAAACAACAACAACCTCAACATTGAAAAACACCAACAAAATCAACAACAACCTCAACATTGAAAAACACCAACAAATTCAACAACAACCTCAACATTGAAAAACACCAACTAATTCAACAACTAACTCAACATTGAAAAACACCAACAAATTCAACAACAACCTCAACATTGAAAAACAACAAGAACCTCAACATTGAAAAACACCAACAAATTCAACAACAACCTCAACATTGAAAAGCACCAACAAATTCAACAACAACCTCAACATTGAAAAAAAACAACAACCTCAACATTGAAAAACACCAACAAATTCAACAACAACCTGAACATTGGAAAACAACAACAACCTCAACATTGAAAAACACCAACAAATTCAACAACAACCTCAACATTGAAAAACACCAACAAATTCAACAACAAACTCAAGATTGAAAAACACCAACAAATTCAACAACCTCAACATTGAAAAACAACAACAACCTCAACATTGAAAAACACCAACAAATTCAACAATAACCTCAACATTGAAAAACAACAACAACCTCAACATTGAAAAGCACCAACAAATTCAACAACAACCTCAACATTGAAAAACAACAACAACATCAACATTGAAAAACACCAACAAATTCAATAACAACCTCAACATTGAAAAACACCAACAAATTCAACAACAACCTCTACATTGAAAAACAACAACAAACACAACATTGAAAAACACCAACAAATTCAACAACAAACTCAAGATTGAAAAACACCAACATATTCAACAACCTCAACATTGAAAAACAACAACAACCTCAACATTGAAAAACACCAACAAATTCAACAACAACCTCAACATTGAAAAACAACAACAACCTCAACATTGAAAAACACCAACAAATTCAACAACAACCTCAATATTGAAAAACAACAACAAACTCAACATTGAAAAACACCAACAAATTCAACAACAACCTCAACATTGAAAAACACCAACAAATTCAACAATAACCTCAACATTGAAAAACACCAACACATTCAACAACAACCTCAACATTGAAAAACAACAACAACCTCAACTTTGAAAAACACCAACAAATTCAACAACAACCTCAACATTGAAAAACAACAACAAACTCAACATTGAAAAACACCAACAAATTCAACAACAACCTCAACATTGAAAAACAACAACAACCTCAACATTGAAAAACAGCAACAAATACAACAATAACCTCAACATTGAAAAACAACATCAACCTCAACTTTGAAAAACACCAACAAATTCAACAACAACCTCAACATTGAAAAACACCAACAAATTCAACAACAACCTCAACATTGAAAAACAACAACAACCTCAACATTGAAAAACACCAACAAATTCAACAACAACCTCAAGATTGAAAAACACCAACATATTCAACAACCTCAACATTGAAAAACAACAACAACGTCAACATTGAAAAACACCAACAAATTCAACAACCTCAACATTGAAAAACAACAACAACCTCAACATTGAAAAACACCAACAAATTCAACAACAACCTCAACATTGAAAACCACCAACAAATTCAACAACAACCTCAACATTGAAAAACAACAACAACCTCAACATTGAAAAACACCAACAAATTCAACAGCAACTTCAACATTGAAAAACAACAACAACCTCAACATTGAAAAACACCAACAAATTCAACAACAACCTCAACATTGAAAAACAAAAACAAACTCAACATTGAAAAACACCAACAAATTCAACAACAACCTCAACATTGAAAAACAACAACAACCTCAACATTGAAAAACACCAACAAATTCAACAATAACCTCAACATTGAAAAACAACAACAACCTCAGCATTGAAAAGCACCAACAAATTCAACAACAACCTCAGCATTGAAAAACAACAACAAACTCAACATTGAAAAACACCAACAAATTCAACAACAACCTCAACATTGAAAAACAACAACAACCTCAACATTGAAAAACACCAACAAATTCAACAACAACCTCAACATTGAAAAACAACAACAACCTCAACATTGAAAAACACCAACAAATTCAACAAAAACCTCAACATTGAAAAACAACAACAACCTCAACATTGAAAAACACCAACAAATTCAACAACAACCTCAACATTGAAAAACACCAACAAATTCAACAACAACCTCAGCATTGAAAAACAACAACAACCTCAACATTGAAAAACACTAACAAATTCAACAACAACCTCAACATTGAAAAACAACAACAACCTCAACATTGAATAACGCCAACAAATTCAACAAAAACTTCAACATTGAAAAACACCAACAAATTCAACAACAACCTCGAAATTGAAAAACACCAACAAATTCAACAACAACTTCAACATTGAAAAACACCAACAAATTCAACAACAACCTCGACATTGAAAAACACCATCAAATTCAACAACAACCACAACATTGAAAAACACCAACAACCTCAAAATTGAAAAAATACCAACATATTCAACAACAACCTTAACATTTAAAAACAACAACAACCTCAACATTGAAAAACACCAACAAATTCAACAACAACCTCAACATTGAAAAACACCAACAAATTCAACAACAACCTCAACATTGAAAAACACCAACAAACTCAACAACAACCTCAACATTGAAAATCAACAACAACCTCAACATTGAAAAACACCTACAAATTCAACAACAACCTCAACATTGAAAAACACCAACAAATTCAACAACAAACTCAAGATTGAAAAACACCAACAAATTCAAAAACCTCAACATTGAAAAACAACAACAACCTCAACATTGAAAAACACCAACAAATTCAACAATAACCTCCACATTGAAAAACAACAACAACCTCAACATTGAAAAGCACCAACAAATTCAACAACAACCTCAACATTGAAAAACAACAACAACATCAACATTGAAAAACACCAACAAATTCAATAACAACATCAACATTGAAAAACACCAACAAATTCAACAACAACCTCTACATTGAAAAACAACAACAAACACAACATTGAAAAACACCAACAAATTCAACAACAAACTCAAGATTGAAAAACACCAACATATTCAACAACCTCAACATTGAAAAACAACAACAACCTCAACATTGAAAAACACCAACAAATTCAACAACAACCTCAACATTGAAAACCACCAACAAATTCAACAACAACCTCAACATTGAAAAACAAAAACAACCTCAACATTGAAAAACATCAACAAATTCAACAACAACCTGAACATTGAAAAACAACAACAACCTCAACATTGAAAAACACCAACAAATTCAACAACAACCTCAACATTGAAAAACAACAACAAACTCAACATTGAAAAACACCAACAAATTCAACAACAACCTCAACATTGTAAAACACCAACAAATTCAACAACAACCTCAACATTGAAAAACACCAACAAATTCAACAACAACCTCAACATTGAAAAACAACAACAACCTCAACTTTGAAAAACACCAACAAATTCAACAACAACCTCAACATTGAAAAACAACAACAAACTCAACATTGAAAAACACCAACAAATTCAACAACAACCTCAACATTGAAAAACAACAACAACCTCAACATTGAAAAACACCAACAAATTCAACAATAACCTCAACATTGAAAAACAACATCAACCTCAACATTGAAAAACACCAACAAATTCAACAACAACCTCAACATTGAAAAACACCAATTAATTCAACAACAACCTCAAAATTGAAAAACAACAACAACCTCAACATTGAAAAACACTAACAAATTCAACAACAACCTCAACATTGAAAAACAACAACAACCTCAACATTGAAAAACACTAACAAATTCAACAACAACCTCAACATTGAAAAACACCAACAAATTCAACAACAACCTCAGCATTGAAAAACAACAACAACCTCAACATTGAAAAACACCAACAAATTCAACAACAACCTCAACATTGAAAAACAACAACAACCTCAACATTGAAAAACACCAACAAATTCAAAAACAACTTCAACATTGAAAAACACCAACAAATTCAACAACACCCTCGAAATTGAAAAACACCAACAAATTCAACAACAACCTCAACATTGAAAAACAACAACAACCTCAACATTGAAAAACACCAACAAATTCAACAACAACCTCAACATTGAAAAACAACAACAACCTCAACATTGAAAAACACCAACAAATTCAACAACAACCTCAACATTGATAAACAACAACAACCTCAACATTGAAAAACACCAACAAAATCAACAACAACCTCAACATTGAAAAACACCAACAAATTCAACAACAACCTCAACATTGAAAAACAACAACAACCTCAACATTGAAAAACACCAACAAATTCAAAAACAACTTCAACATTGAAAAACACCAACAAATTCAACAACAACCTCGAAATTGAAAAACACCAACAAATTCAACAACAACCTCAACATTGAAAAACAACATCAACCTCAACATTGAAAAACACCAACAAATTCAACAACAACCTCAACATTGAAAAACACCAACAAATTCAACAACAACCTTAAAATTGAAAAACAACAACAACCTCAACATTGAAAAACACTAACAAATTCAACAACAACCTCAACATTGAAAAACAACAACAACCTCAACATTGAAAAACACTAACAAATTCAACAACAACCTCAACATTGAAAAACACCAACAAATTCAACAACAACCTCAGCATTGAAAAACAACAACAACCTCAACATTGAAAAACACCAACAAATTCAACAATAACCTCCACATTGAAAAACAACAACAACCTCAACATTGAAAAGCACCAACAAATTCAACAACAACCTCAACATTGAAAAACAACAACAACATCAACATTGAAAAACACCAACAAATTCAATAACAACCTCAACATTGAAAAACACCAACAAATTCAACAACAACCTCTACATTGAAAAACAACAACAAACACAACATTGAAAAACACCAACAAATTCAACAACAAACTCAAGATTGAAAAACACCAACATATTCAACAACCTCAACATTGAAAAACAACAACAACCTCAACATTGAAAAACACCAACAAATTCAACAACAACCTCAACATTGAAAACCACCAACAAATTCAACAACAACCTCAACATTGAAAAACAAAAACAACCTCAACATTGAAAAACATCAACAAATTCAACAACAACCTCAACATTGAAAAACAACAACAACCTCAACATTGAAAAACACCAACAAATTCAACAACAACCTCAACATTGAAAAACAACAACAAACTCAACATTGAAAAACACCAACAAATTCAACAACAACCTCAACATTGAAAAACACCAACAAATTCAACAACAACCTCAACATTGAAAAACACCAACAAATTCAACAACAACCTCAACATTGAAAAACAACAACAACCTCAACTTTGAAAAACACCAACAAATTCAACAACAACCTCAACATTGAAAAACAACAACAAACTCAACATTGAAAAACACCAACAAATTCAACAACAACCTCAACATTGAAAAACAACAACAACCTCAACATTGAAAAACACCAACAAATTCAACAATAACCTCAACATTGAAAAACAACATCAACCTCAACATTGAAAAACACCAACAAATTCAACAACAACCTCAACATTGAAAAACACCAACAAATTCAACAACAACCTCAAAATTGAAAAACAACAACAACCTCAACATTGAAAAACACTAACAAATTCAACAACAACCTCAACATTGAAAAACAACAACAACCTCAACATTGAAAAACACTAACAAATTCAACAACAACCTCAACATTGAAAAACACCAACAAATTCAACAACAACCTCAGCATTGAAAAACAACAACAACCTCAACATTGAAAAACACCAACAAATTCAACAACAACCTCAACATTGAAAAACAACAACAACCTCAACATTGAAAAACACCAACAAATTCAAAAACAACTTCAACATTGAAAAACACCAACAAATTCAACAACAACCTCGAAATTGAAAAACACCAACAAATTCAACAACAACCTCAACATTGAAAAACAACAACAACCTCAACATTGAAAAACACCAACAAATTCAACAACAACCTCAACATTGAAAAACAACAACAACCTCAACATTGAAAAACACCAACAAATTCAACAACAACCTCAACATTGAAAAACAACAACAACCTCAACATTGAAAAACACCAACAAAATCAACAACAACCTCAACATTGAAAAACACCAACAAATTCAACAACAACCTCAACATTGAAAAACACCAACTAATTCAACAACTAACTCAACATTGAAAAACACCAACAAATTCAACAACAACCTCAACATTGAAAAACAACAAGAACCTCAACATTGAAAAACACCAACAAATTCAACAACAACCTCAACATTGAAAAGCACGAACAAATTCAACAACAACCTCAACATTGAAAAAAAACAACAACCTCAACATTGAAAAACACCAACAAATTCAACAACAACCTGAACATTGGAAAACAACAACAACCTCAACATTGAAAAACACCAACAAATTCAACAACAACCTCAACATTGAAAAACACCAACAAATTCAACAACAAACTCAAGATTGAAAAACACCAACAAATTCAACAACCTCAACATTGAAAAACAACAACAACCTCAACATTGAAAAACACCAACAAATTCAACAATAACCTCAACATTGAAAAACAACAACAACCTCAACATTGAAAAGCACCAACAAATTCAACAACAACCTCAACATTGAAAAACAACAACAACATCAACATTGAAAAACACCAACAAATTCAATAACAACCTCAACATTGAAAAACACCAACAAATTCAACAACAACCTCTACATTGAAAAACAACAACAAACACAACATTGAAAAACACCAACAAATTCAACAACAAACTCAAGATTGAAAAACACCAACATATTCAACAACCTCAACATTGAAAAACAACAACAACCTCAACATTGAAAAACACCAACAAATTCAACAACAACCTCAACATTGAAAAACAACAACAACCTCAACATTGAAAAACACCAACAAATTCAACAACAACCTCAATATTGAAAAACAACAACAAACTCAACATTGAAAAACACCAACAAATTCAACAACAACCTCAACATTGAAAAACACCAACAAATTCAACAATAACCTCAACATTGAAAAACACCAACACATTCAACAACAACCTCAACATTGAAAAACAACAACAACCTCAACTTTGAAAAACACCAACAAATTCAACAACAACCTCAACATTGAAAAACAACAACAAACTCAACATTGAAAAACACCAACAAATTCAACAACAACCTCAACATTGAAAAACAACAACAACCTCAACATTGAAAAACAGCAACAAATACAACAATAACCTCAACATTGAAAAACAACATCAACCTCAACATTGAAAAACACCAACAAATTCAACAACAACCTCAACATTGAAAAACACCAACAAATTCAACAACAACCTCCACATTGAAAAACAACAACAACCTCAACATTGAAAAACACCAACAAATTCAACAACAACCTCAAGATTGAAAAACACCAACATATTCAACAACCTCAACATTGAAAAACAACAACAACCTCAACATTGAAAAACACCAACAAATTCAACAACCTCAACATTGAAAAACAACAACAACCTCAACATTGAAAAACACCAACAAATTCAACAACAACCTCAACATTGAAAACCACCAACAAATTCAACAACAACCTCAACATTGAAAAACAACAACAACCTCAACATTGAAAAACACCAACAAATTCAACAGCAACTTCAACATTGAAAAACAACAACAACCTCAACATTGAAAAACACCAACAAATTCAACAACAACCTCAACATTGAAAAACAAAAACAAACTCAACATTGAAAAACACCAACAAATTCAACAACAACCTCAACATTGAAAAACAACAACAACCTCAACATTGAAAAACACCAACAAATTCAACAATAACCTCAACATTGAAAAACAACAACAACCTCAGCATTGAAAAGCACCAACAAATTCAACAACAACCTCAGCATTGAAAAACAACAACAAACTCAACATTGAAAAACACCAACAAATTCAACAACAACCTCAACATTGAAAAACAACAACAACCTCAACATTGAAAAACACCAACAAATTCAACAACAACCTCAACATTGAAAAACAACAACAACCTCAACATTGAAAAACACCAACAAATTCAACAAAAACTTCAACATTGAAAAACAACAACAACCTCAACATTGAAAAACACCAACAAATTCAACAACAACCTCAACATTGAAAAACACCAACAAATTCAACAACAACCTCAGCATTGAAAAACAACAACAACCTCAACATTGAAAAACACCAACAAATTCAACAACAACCTCAACATTGAAAAACAACAACAACCTCAACATTGAATAACGCCAACAAATTCAACAAAAACTTCAACATTGAAAAACACCAACAAATTCAACAACAACCTCGAAATTGAAAAACACCAACAAATTCAACAACAACTTCAACATTGAAAAACACCAACAAATTCAACAACAACCTCGACATTGAAAAACACCATCAAATTCAACAACAACCACAACATTGAAAAACACCAACAACCTCAAAATTGAAAAAACACCAACATATTCAACAACAACCTTAACATTTAAAAACAACAACAACCTCAACATTGAAAAACACCAACAAATTCAACAACAACCTCAACATTGAAAAACACCAACAAATTCAACAACAACCTCAACATTGAAAAACACCAACAAACTCAACAACAACCTCAACATTGAAAATCAACAACAACCTCAACATTGAAAAACACCTACAAATTCAACAACAACCTCAACATTGAAAAACACCAACAAATTCAACAACAAACTCAAGATTGAAAAACACCAACAAATTCAAAAACCTCAACATTGAAAAACAACAACAACCTCAACATTGAAAAACACCAACAAATTCAACAATAACCTCCAAATTGAAAAACAACAACAACCTCAACATTGAAAAGCACCAACAAATTCAACAACAACCTCAACATTGAAAAACAACAACAACATCAACATTGAAAAACACCAACAAATTCAATAACAACCTCAACATTGAAAAACACCAACAAATTCAACAACAACCTCTACATTGAAAAACAACAACAAACACAACATTGAAAAACACCAACAAATTCAACAACAAACTCAAGATTGAAAAACACCAACATATTCAACAACCTCAACATTGAAAAACAACAACAACCTCAACATTGAAAAACACCAACAAATTCAACAACAACCTCAACATTGAAAACCACCAACAAATTCAACAACAACCTCAACATTGAAAAACAAAAACAACCTCAACATTGAAAAACATCAACAAATTCAACAACAACCTCAACATTGAAAAACAACAACAACCTCAACATTGAAAAACACCAACAAATTCAACAACAACCTCAACATTGAAAAACAACAACAAACTCAACATTGAAAAACACCAACAAATTCAACAACAACCTCAACATTGTAAAACACCAACAAATTCAACAACAACCTCAACATTGAAAAACACCAACAAATTCAACAACAACCTCAACATTGAAAAACAACAACAACCTCAACTTTGAAAAACACCAACAAATTCAACAACAACCTCAACATTGAAAAACAACAACAAACTCAACATTGAAAAACACCAACAAATTCAACAACAACCTCAACATTGAAAAACAACAACAACCTCAACATTGAAAAACACCAACAAATTCAACAATAACCTCAACATTGAAAAACAACATCAACCTCAACATTGAAAAACACCAACAAATTCAACAACAACCTCAACATTGAAAAACACCAACAAATTCAACAACAACCTCAAAATTGAAAAACAACAACAACCTCAACATTGAAAAACACTAACAAATTCAACAACAACCTCAACATTGAAAAACAACAACAACCTCAACATTGAAAAACACTAACAAATTCAACAACAACCTCAACATTGAAAAACACCAACAAATTCAACAACAACCTCAGCATTGAAAAACAACAACAACCTCAACATTGAAAAACACCAACAAATTCAACAACAACCTCAACATTGAAAAACAACAACAACCTCAACATTGAAAAACACCAACAAATTCAAAAACAACTTCAACATTGAAAAACACCAACAAATTCAACAACACCCTCGAAATTGAAAAACACCAACAAATTCAACAACAACCTCAACATTGAAAAACAACAACAACCTCAACATTGAAAAACACCAACAAATTCAACAACAACCTCAACATTGAAAAACAACAACAACCTCAACATTGAAAAACACCAACAAATTCAACAACAACCTCAACATTGAAAAACAACAACAACCTCAACATTGAAAAACACCAACAAAATCAACAACAACCTCAACATTGAAAAACACCAACAAATTCAACAACAACCTCAACATTGAAAAACAACAACAACCTCAACATTGAAAAACACCAACAAATTCAAAAACAACTTCAACATTGAAAAACACCAACAAATTCAACAACAACCTCGAAATTGAAAAACACCAACAAATTCAACAACAACCTCAACATTGAAAAACAACATCAACCTCAACATTGAAAAACACCAACAAATTCAACAACAACCTCAACATTGAAAAACACCAACAAATTCAACAACAACCTTAAAATTGAAAAACAACAACAACCTCAACATTGAAAAACACTAACAAATTCAACAACAACCTCAACATTGAAAAACAACAACAACCTCAACATTGAAAAACACTAACAAATTCAACAACAACCTCAACATTGAAAAACACCAACAAATTCAACAACAACCTCAGCATTGAAAAACAACAACAACCTCAACATTGAAAAACACCAACAAATTCAACAACAACCTCAACATTGAAAAACAACAACAACCTCAACATTGAAAAACACCAACAAATTCAAAAACAACTTCAACATTGAAAAACACCAACAAATTCAACAACAACCTCGAAATTGAAAAACACCAACAAATTCAACAACAACCTCAACATTGAAAAACAACAACAACCTCAACATTGAAAAACACCAACAAATTCAACAACAACCTCAACATTGAAAAACAACAACAACCTCAACATTGAAAAACACCAACAAATTCAACAACAACCTCAACATTGAAAAACAACAACAACCTCAACATTGAAAAACACCAACAAAATCAACAACAACCTCAACATTGAAAAACACCAACAAATTCAACAACAACCTCAACATTGAAAAACAACAACAACCTCAGCATTGAAAAACACCAACAAATTCAAAAACAACTTCAACATTGAAAAACACCAACAAATTCAACAACAACCTCGAAATTGAAAAACACCAACAAATTCAACAACAACCTCAACATTGAAAAACAACAACAACCTCAACATTGAAAAACACCAACAAATTCAACAACAACCTCAACATTGAAAAACAACAACAACCTCAACATTGAAAAACACCAACAAATTCAACAACAACCTCAACATTGAAAAACAACAACAACCTCAACATTGAAAAACACCAACAAAATCAACAACAACCTCAACATTGAAAAACACCAACAAATTCAACAACAACCTCAACATTGAAAAACACCAACAAATTCAACAACAAACTCAACATTGAAAAACACCAACAAATTCAACAACAACCTCAACATTGAAAAACAACAAGAACCTCAACATTGAAAAACACCAACAAATTCAACAACAACCTCAACATTGAAAAGCACCAACAAATTCAACAACAACCTCAACATTGAAAAAAAACAACAACCTCAACATTGAAAAACACCAACAAATTCAACAACAACCTGAACATTGGAAAACAACAACAACCTCAACATTGAAAAACACCAACAAATTCAACAACAACCTCAACATTGAAAAACACCAACAAATTCAACAACAAACTCAAGATTGAAAAACACCAACAAATTCAACAACCTCAACATTGAAAAACAACAACAACCTCAACATTGAAAAACACCAACAAATTCAACAATAACCTCAACATTGAAAAACAACAACAACCTCAACATTGAAAAGCACCAACAAATTCAACAACAACCTGAACATTGAAAAACAACAACAACATCAACATTGAAAAACACCAACAAATTCAATAACAACCTCAACATTGAAAAACACCAACAAATTCAACAACAACCTCTACATTGAAAAACAACAACAAACACAACATTGAAAAACACCAACAAATTCAACAACAAACTCAAGATTGAAAAACACCAACATATTCAACAACCTCAACATTGAAAAACAACAACAACCTCAACATTGAAAAACACCAACAAATTCAACAACAACCTCAACATTGAAAACCACCAACAAATTCAACAACAACCTCAACATTGAAAAACAACAACAACCTCAACATTGAAAAACACCAACAAATTCAACAACAACCTCAACATTGAAAAACAACAACAACCTCAACATTGAAAAACACCAACAAATTCAACAACAACCTCAATATTGAAAAACAACAACAAACTCAACATTGAAAAACACCAACAAATTCAACAACAACCTCAACATTGAAAAACACCAACAAATTCAACAATAACCTCAACATTGAAAAACACCAACAAATTCAACAACAACCTCAACATTGAAAAACAACAACAACCTCAACTTTGAAAAACACCAACAAATTCAACAACAACCTCAACATTGAAAAACAACAACAAACTCAACATTGAAAAACACCAACAAATTCAACAACAAAGTCAACATTGAAAAACAACAACAACCTCAACATTGAAAAACAGCAACAAATTCAACAATAACCTCAACATTGAAAAACAACATCAACCTCAACATTGAAAAACACCAACAAATTCAACAACAACCTCAACATTGAAAAACACCAACAAATTCAACAACAACCTCAACATTGAAAAACAACAACAACCTCAACATTGAAAAACACCAACAAATTCAACAACAACCTCAACATTGAAAAACAACAACAACCTCAACATTGAAAAACACTAACAAATTCAACAACAACCTCAACATTGAAAAACACCAACAAATTCAACAACAACCTCAGCATTGAAAAACAACAACAACCTCAACATTGAAAAACACCAACAAATTCAACAACAACCTCAACATTGAAAAACAACAACAACCTCAACACTGAAAAACACCAACAAATTCAAAAACAACTTCAACATTGAAAAACACCAACAAATTCAACAACAACCTCGAAATTGAAAAACACCAACAAATTCAACAACAACCTCAACATTGAAAAACAACAACAACCTCAACATTGAAAAACACCAACAAATTCAACAACAACCTCAACATTGAAAAACAACAACAACCTCAACATTGAAAAACACCAACAAATTCAACAACAACCTCAACATTGAAAAACAACAACAAATTCAACAACAACCTCAACATTGAAAAACACCAACAAATTCAACAACAAACTCAACATTGAAAAACACCAACAAATTCAACAACAACATCAACATTGAAAAACAACAACAACCTCAACATTGAAAAACACCAACAAATTCAACAACAACCTCAACATTGAAAAGCACCAACAAATTCAACAACAACCTCAACATTGAAAAAAAACAACAACCTCAACATTGAAAAACACCAACAAATTCAACAACAACCTGAACATTGGAAAACCACAACAACCTCAACATTGAAAAACACCAACAAATTCAACAACTACCTCAACATTGAAAAACAACAACAACCTCAACATTGAAAAACACCAACAAATTCAACAACAACCTCAACATTGAAAAACAACAACAACCTCAACATTGAAAAACACCAACAAATTCAACAACAACCTCAACATTGAAAAACACCAACAAATTCAACAACAACCTCAGCTTTGAAAAACAACAACAACCTCAACATTGAAAAACACCAACAAATTCAACAACAACTTCAACATTGAAAAACACCAACAAATTCAACAACAACCTCGACATTGAAAAACACCATCAAATTCAACAACAACCTCAACATTGAAAAACACCAACAACCTCAAAATTGAAAAAACACCAACAAATTCAACAACAACCTCAACATTTAAAAACAACAACAACCTGAACATTGAAAAACACCAACAAATTCAACAACAACCTCAACATTGAAAAACACCAACAAATTCAGCAACAACCTCAACATTGAAAAACACCAACAAACTCAGCAACAACCTCAACATTGAAAAACAACAACAACCTCAACATTGAAAAACACCAACAAATTCAACAACAACCTCAACATTGAAAAACACCAACAAATTCAACAACAAACTCAAGATTGAAAAACACCAACAAATTCAACAACCTCAACATTGAAAAACAACAACAACCTCAACATTGAAAAACACCAACAAATTCAACAACAACCTCAACATTGAAAACCACCAACAAATTCAACAACAACCTCAACATTGAAAAACAACAACAACCTCAACATTGAAAAACAACAACAAATTCAACAGCAACTTCAACATTGAAAAACAACAACAACCTCAACATTGAAAAACACCAACAAATTCAACAACAACCTCAACATTGAAAAACAACAACAACCTCAACATTGAAAAACACCAACAAATTCAACAACAACCTCAGCATTGAAAAACAACAACAAACTCAACATTGAAAAACACCAACAAATTCAACAACAACCTCAACATTGAAAAACAACAACAACCTCAACATTGAAAAACACCAACAAATTCAACAACAACCTCAACATTGAAAAACAACAACAACCTCAACATTGAAAAACACCAACAAATTCAACAAAAACCTCAACATTGAAAAACAACAACCTCTATATTGAAAAACACCAACAAATTCAACAACAACCTCAACATTGAAAAACACCAACAAATTCAACAACAACCTCAGCATTGAAAAACAACAACAACCTCAACATTGAAAAACACCAACAAATTCAACAACAACCTCAACATTGAAAAACAACAACAACCTCAACATTGAAAAACACCAACAAATTCAACAAAAACTTCAACATTGAAAAACACCAACAAATTCAACAACAACCTCGAAATTGAAAAACACCAACAAATTCAACAACAACTTCAACATTGAAAAACACCAACAAATTCAACAACAACCTCGACATTGAAAAACACCATCAAATTCAACAACAACCTCAACATTGAAAAACACCAACAACCTCAAAATTGAAAAAACACCTACAAATTCAACAACAACCTCAACATTTAAAAACAACAACAACCTCAACATTGAAAAACACCAACAAATTCAACAACAACCTCAACATTGAAAAACACCAACAAATTCAACAACAACCTCAACATTGAAAAACACCAACAAACTCAACAACAACCTCAACATTGAAAATCAACAACAACCTCAACATTGAAAAACACCAACAAATTCAACAACAACCTCAACATTGAAAAACACCAACAAATTCAACAACAAACTCAAGATTGAAAAACACCAACAAATTCAACAACCTCAACATTGAAAAGCAACAACAACCTCAACATTGAAAAACACCAACAAATTCAACAATAACCTCAACATTGAAAAACAACAACAACCTCAACATTGAAAAGCACCAACAAATTCAACAACAACCTCAACATTGAAAAACAACAACAACATCAACATTGAAAAACACCAACAAATTCAATAACAACCTCAACATTGAAAAACACCAACAAATTCAATAACAACCTCTACATTGAAAAACACCAACAAATTCAATAACAACCTCAACATTGAAAAACACCAACAAATTCAATAACAACCTCTACATTGAAAAACACCAACAAATTCAACAACAAACTCAAGATTGAAAAACACCAACATATTCAACAACCTCAACATTGAAAAACAACAACAACCTCAACATTGAAAAACACCAACAAATTCAACAACAACCTCAACATTGAAAACCACCAACAAATTCAACAACAACCTCAACATTGAAAAACAACAACAACCTCAACATTGAAAAACACCAACAAATTCAACAACAACCTCAACATTGAAAAACAACAACAACCTCAACATTGAAAAACACCAACAAATTCAACAACAACCTCAACATTGAAAAACAACAACAAACTCAACATTGAAAAACACCAACAAATTCAACAACAACCTCAACATTGAAAAACAACAACAACCTCAAGATTGAAAAACACCAACAAATTCAACAATAACCTCAACATTGAAAAACAACAACAACCTCAACATTGAAAAGCACCAACAAATTCAACAACAACCTCAGCATTGAAAAACAACAACAAACTCAACATTGAAAAACACCAACAAATTCAACAACAACCTCAACATTGAAAAACAACAACAACCTCAACATTGAAAAACACCAACAAATTCAACAACAACCTCAACATTGAAAAACAACAACAACCTCAACATTGAAAAACACCAACAAATTCAACAACAACCTCAACATTGAAAAGCACCAACAAATTCAACAACAACCTCAACACTGAAAAACAACAACAACCTCAACATTGAAAAACACCAACAAATTCAACAACAACCTCAACATTGAAAAACAACAACAACCTCAACATTGAAACACACCAGCAAAATCAACAACAACCTCAACATTGAAAAACAACAACAACCTCAACATTGAAAAACAACAACAACCTCAACATTGAAAAACACCAACAAATTCAACAACAACCTCAACATTGAAAAACAACAACAACCTCATCATTGAAAAACACCAACAAATTCAATAACAACCTCAACATTGAAAAACACCAACAAATTCAACAACAACCTCAGCATTGAAAAACAACATTAACCTCAACATTGAAAAACTCCAACAAATTCAACAACATCCTCAACATTGAAAAACAACAACAACCTCAACATTGAAAAACACCAACAAATTCAACAAAAACTTCAACATTGAAAAACACCAACAAATTCAACAACAACCTCGAAATTGAAAAACACCAACCAATTCAACAACAACTTCAACATTGAAAAACACCAACAAATTCAACAACAACCTCGACATTGAAAAACACCATCAAATTCAACAAAAACCTCAACATTGAAAAACACCAACAACCTCAAAATTGAAAAAACACCAACAAATTCAACAACAACCTCAACATTTAAAAACAACAACAACCTCAACTTTGAAACACACCAACAAATTCAACAACAAGCTCAACATTGAAAAACACCAACAAATTCAACAACAACCTCAACATTGAAAAACACCAACAAACTCAACAACAACCTCAACATTGAAAAACAACAACAACCTCAATATTGAAAAACACCAACAAATTCAACACCAACCTCAACATTGAAAAACACCAACAAATTCAACAACAAACTCAAGATTGAAAAAGACCAACAAATTCAACAACCTCAACATTGAAAAACAACAACAACCTCAACATTGAAAAACACCAACATATTCAACAACAACCGCAACATTGAAAACCACCAACAAATTCAACAACAACCTCAACATTGAAAAACAACAACAACCTCAACATTGAAAAACACCAACAAATTCAACAACAACCTCAACATTGAAAAACAACAACAACCTCAACATTGAAAAACACCAACAAATTCAACAACAACCTCAACATTGAAAAACAACAACAAACTCAACATTGAAAAACACCAACAAATTCAACAACAACCTCAACATTGAAAAACAACAAAAACCTCAACATTGAAAAACACCAACAAATTCAACAACAACCTCAACATTGAAAAACACCAACAAATTCAACAACAACCTCAGCATTGAAATTCAACAACAACCTCAACATTGAAAAACACCAACAAATTCAACAACAACCTCAACATTGAAAAACAACAACAACCTCAACATTGAAAAACACTAACAAATTCAACAACAACCTCAACATTGAAAAACAACAACAACCTCAACATTGAAAAACACTAACAAATTCAACAACAACCTCAACATTGAAAAACACCAACAAATTCAACAACAACCTCAGCATTGAAAAACAACAACAACCTCAACATTGAAAAACACCAACAAATTCAACAACAACCTCAACATTGAAAAACAACAACAACCTCAACATTGAAAAACACCAACAAATTCAAAAACAACTTCAACATTGAAAAACACCAACAAATTCAACAACAACCTCGAAATTGAAAAACACCAACAAATTCAACAACAACCTCAACATTGAAAAACAACAACAACCTCAACATTAAAAAACACCAACAAATTCAACAACAACCTCAACATTGAAAAACAGCAACAACCTCAACATTGAAAAACACCAACAAATTCAACAACAAACTCAACATTGAAAAACAACAACAACCTCAACATTGAAAAACACCAACAAAATCAACAACAACCTCAACATTGAAAAACACCAACAAATTCAACAACAACCTCAACATTGAAAAACACCAACAAATTCAACAACAAACTCAACATTGAAAAACACCAACAAATTCAACAACAACCTCAACATTGAAAAACAACAAGAACCTCAACATTGAAAAACACCAACAAATTCAACAACAACCTCAACATTGAAAAGCACCAACAAATTCAACAACAACCTCAACATTGAAAAAAAACAACAACCTCAACATTGAAAAACACCAACAAATTCAACAACAACCTGAACATTGGAAAACAACAACAACCTCAACATTGAAAAACACCAACAAATTCAACAACAACCTCAACATTGAAAAACACCAACAAATTCAACAACAAACTCAAGATTGAAAAACACCAACAAATTCAACAACCTCAACATTGAAAAACAACAACAACCTCAACATTGAAAAACACCAACAAATTCAACAATAACCTCAACATTGAAAAACAACAACAACCTCAACATTGAAAAGCACCAACAAATTCAACAACAACCTCAACATTGAAAAACAACAACAACATCAACATTGAAAAACACCAACAAATTCAATAACAACCTCAACATTGAAAAACACCAACAAATTCAACAACAACCTCTACATTGAAAAACAACAACAAACACAACATTGAAAAACACCAACAAATTCAACAACAAACTCAAGATTGAAAAACACCAACATATTCAACAACCTCAACATTGAAGAACAACAACAACCTCAACATTGAAAAACACCAACAAATTCAACAACAAACTCAAGATTGAAAACCACCAACATATTCAACAACCTCAACATTGAAGAACAACAACAACCTCAACATTGAAAAACAACAACAACCTCAACATTGAAAAACACCAACAAATTCAACAACAACCTCAATATTGAAAAACAACAACAAACTCAACATTGAAAAACACCAACAAATTCAACAACAACCTCAACATTGAAAAACACCAACAAATTCAACAATAACCTCAACATTGAAAAACACCAACAAATTCAACAACAACCTCAACATTGAATAACAACAACAACCTCAACTTTGAAAAACACCAACAAATTCAACAACAACCTCAACATTGAAAAACAACAACAAACTCAACATTGAAAAACACCAACAAATTCAACAACAACCTCAACATTGAAAAACAACAACAACCTCAACATTGAAAAACAGCAACAAATTCAACAATAACCTCAACATTGAAAAACAACATCAACCTCAACATTGAAAAACACCAACAAATTCAACAACAACCTCAACATTGAAAAACACCAACAAATTCAACAACAACCTCAACATTGAAAAACAACAACAACCTCAACATTGAAAAACACCAACAAATTCAACAACAACCTCAACATTGAAAAACAACAACAACCTCAACATTGAAAAACACTAACAAATTCAACAACAACCTCAACATTGAAAAACACCAACAAATTCAACAACAACCTCAGCATTGAAAAACAACAACAACCTCAACATTGAAAAACACCAACAAATTCAACAACAACCTCAACATTGAAAAACAACAACAACCTCAACACTGAAAAACACCAACAAATTCAAAAACAACTTCAACATTGAAAAACACCAACAAATTCAACAACAACCTCGAAATTGAAAAACACCAGCAAATTCAACAACAACCTCAACATTGAAAAACAACAACAACCTCAACATTGAAAAACACCAACAAATTCAACAACAACCTCAACATTGAAAAACAACAACAACCTCAACATTGAAAAACACCAACAAATTCAACAACAACCTCAACATTGAAAAACAACAACAAATTCAACAACAACCTCAACATTGAAAAACACCAACAAATTCAACAACAAACTCAACATTGAAAAACACCAACAAATTCAACAACAACCTCAACATTGAAAAACAACAACAACCTCAACATTGAAAAACACCAACAAATTCAACAACAACCTCAACATTGAAAAGCACCAACAAATTCAACAACAACCTCAACATTGAAAAAAAACAACAACCTCAACATTGAAAAACACCAACAAATTCAACAACAACCTGAACATTGGAAAACAACAACAACCTCAACATTGAAAAACACCAACAAATTCAACAACTACCTCAACATTGAAAAACAACAACAACCTCAACATTGAAAAACACCAACAAATTCAACAACAACCTCAACATTGAAAAACAACAACAACCTCAACATTGAAAAACACCAACAAATTCAACAACAACCTCAACATTGAAAAACACCAACAAATTCAACAACAACCTCAGCTTTGAAAAACAACAACAACCTCAACATTGAAAAACACCAACAAATTCAACAACCTCAACATTGAAAAGCAACAACAACCTCAACATTGAAAAACACCAACAAATTCAACAATAACCTCAACATTGAAAAACAACAACAACCTCAACATTGAAAAGCACCAACAAATTCAACAACAACCTCAACATTGAAAAACAACAACAACATCAACATTGAAAAACACCAACAAATTCAATAACAACCTCAACATTGAAAAACACCAACAAATTCAATAACAACCTCTACATTGAAAAACAACAACAACCTCAACATTGAAAAACATCAACAAATTCAACAACAACCTCAACATTGAAAAACACCAACAAATTCAACAACAACCTCAACATTGAAAAACACCAACAAACTCAACAACAACCTCAACATTGAAAATCAACAACAACTTCAACATTGAAAAACACCAACAAATTCAACAACAACCTCAACATTGAAAAACACCAACAAATTCAACAACAAACTCAAGATTGAAAAACACCAACAAATTCAACAACCTCAACATTGAAAAGCAACAACAACCTCAACATTGAAAAACACCAACAAATTCAACAATAACCTCAACATTGAAAAACAACAACAACCTCAACATTGAAAAGCACCAACAAATTCAACAACAACCTCAACATTGAAAAACAACAACAACATCAACATTGAAAAACACCAACAAATTCAATAACAACCTCAACATTGAAAAACACCAACAAATTCAATAACAACCTCTACATTGAAAAACAACAACAAACACAACATTGAAAAACACCAACAAATTCAACAACAAACTCAAGATTGAAAAACACCAACATATTCAACAACCTCAACATTGAAAAACAACAACAACCTCAACATTGAAAAACACCAACAAATTCAACAACAACCTCAACATTGAAAACCACCAACAAATTCAACAACAACCTCAACATTGAAAAACAACAACAACCTCAACATTGAAAAACACCAACAAATTCAACAACAACCTCAACATTGAAAAACAACAACAACCTCAACATTGAAAAACACCAACAAATTCAACAACAACCTCAACATTGAAAAACAACAACAAACTCAACATTGAAAAACACCAACAAATTCAACAACAACCTCAACATTGAAAAACAACAACAACCTCAAGATTGAAAAACACCAACAAATTCAACAATAACCTCAACATTGAAAAACAACAACAACCTCAACATTGAAAAGCACCAACAAATTCAACAACAACCTCAGCATTGAAAAACAACAACAAACTCAACATTGAAAAACACCAACAAATTCAACAACAACCTCAACATTGAAAAACAACAACAACCTCAACATTGAAAAACACCAACAAATTCAACAACAACCTCAACATTGAAAAACAACAACAACCTCAACATTGAAAAACACCAACAAATTCAACAACAACCTCAACATTGAAAAGCACCAACAAATTCAACAACAACCTCAACACTGAAAAACAACAACAACCTCAACATTGAAAAACACCAACAAATTCAACAACAACCTCAACATTGAAAAACAACAACAACCTCAACATTGAAACACACCAGCAAAATCAACAACAACCTCAACATTGAAAAACAACAACAACCTCAACATTGAAAAACAACAACAACCTCAACATTGAAAAACACCAACAAATTCAACAACAACCTCAACATTGAAAAACAACAACAACCTCATCATTGAAAAACACCAACAAATTCAATAACAACCTCAACATTGAAAAACACCAACAAATTCAACAACAACCTCGAAATTGAAAAACACCAACCAATTCAACAACAACTTCAACATTGAAAAACACCAACAAATTCAACAACAACCTCGACATTGAAAAACACCATCAAATTCAACAAAAACCTCAACATTGAAAAACACCAACAACCTCAAAATTGAAAAAACACCAACAAATTCAACAACAACCTCAACATTTAAAAACAACAACAACCTCAACATTGAAACACACCAACAAATTCAACAACAACCTCAACATTGAAAAACACCAACAAATTCAACAACAACCTCAACATTGAAAAACACCAACAAACTCAACAACAACCTCAACATTGAAAAACAACAACAACCTCAATATTGAAAAACACCAACAAATTCAACACCAACCTCAACATTGAAAAACACCAACAAATTCAACAACAAACTCAAGATTGAAAAAGACCAACAAATTCAACAACCTCAACATTGAAAAACAACAACAACCTCAACATTGAAAAACACCAACATATTCAACAACAACCGCAACATTGAAAACCACCAACAAATTCAACAACAACCTCAACATTGAAAAACAACAACAACCTCAACATTGAAAAACACCAACAAATTCAACAACAACCTCAACATTGAAAAACAACAACAACCTCAACATTGAAAAACATCAACAAATTCAACAACAACCTCAACATTGAAAAACAACAACAAACTCAACATTGAAAAACACCAACAAATTCAACAACAACCTCAACATTGAAAAACAACAAAAACCTCAACATTGAAAAACACCAACAAATTCAACAACAACCTCAACATTGAAAAACACCAACAAATTCAACAACAACCTCAGCATTGAAATTCAACAACAACCTCAACATTGAAAAACACCAACAAATTCAACAACAACCTCAACATTGAAAAACAACAACAACCTCAACATTGAAAAACACTAACAAATTCAACAACAACCTCAACATTGAAAAACAACATCAACCTCAACATTGAAAAACACCAACAAATTCAACAACAACCTCAACATTGAAAAACACCAACAAATTCAACAACAACCTCAACATTGAAAAACAACAACAACCTCAACATTGAAAAACACCAACAAATTCAACAACAACCTCAACATTGAAAAACAACAACAACCTCAACATTGAAAAACACTAACAAATTCAACAACAACCTCAACATTGAAAAACACCAACAAATTCAACAACAACCTCAGCATTGAAAAACAACAACAACCTCAACATTGAAAAACACCAACAAATTCAACAACAACCTCAACATTGAAAAACAACAACAACCTCAACACTGAAAAACACCAACAAATTCAAAAACAACTTCAACATTGAAAAACACCAACAAATTCAACAACAACCTCGAAATTGAAAAACACCAACAAATTCAACAACAACCTCAACATTGAAAAACAACAACAACCTCAACATTGAAAAACACCAACAAATTCAACAACAACCTCAACATTGAAAAACAACAACAACCTCAACATTGAAAAACACCAACAAATTCAACAACAACCTCAACATTGAAAAACAACAACAAATTCAACAACAACCTCAACATTGAAAAACACCAACAAATTCAACAACAAACTCAACATTGAAAAACACCAACAAATTCAACAACAACCTCAACATTGAAAAACAACAACAACCTCAACATTGAAAAACACCAACAAATTCAACAACAACCTCAACATTGAAAAGCACCAACAAATTCAACAACAACCTCAACATTGAAAAAAAACAACAACCTCAACATTGAAAAACACCAACAAATTCAACAACAACCTGAACATTGGAAAACCACAACAACCTCAACATTGAAAAACACCAACAAATTCAACAACTACCTCAACATTGAAAAACAACAACAACCTCAACATTGAAAAACACCAACAAATTCAACAACAACCTCAACATTGAAAAACAACAACAACCTCAACATTGAAAAACACCAACAAATTCAACAACAACCTCAACATTGAAAAACACCAACAAATTCAACAACAACCTCAGCTTTGAAAAACAACAACAACCTCAACATTGAAAAACACCAACAAATTCAACAACAACTTCAACATTGAAAAACACCAACAAATTCAACAACAACCTCGACATTGAAAAACACCATCAAATTCAACAACAACCTCAACATTGAAAAACACCAACAACCTCAAAATTGAAAAAACACCAACAAATTCAACAACAACCTCAACATTTAAAAACAACAACAACCTGAACATTGAAAAACTCCAACAAATTCAACAACAACCTCAACATTGAAAAACACCAACAAATTCAGCAACAACCTCAACATTGAAAAACACCAACAAACTCAGCAACAACCTCAACATTGAAAAACAACAACAACCTCAACATTGAAAAACACCAACAAATTCAACAACAACCTCAACATTGAAAAACACCAACAAATTCAACAACAAACTCAAGATTGAAAAACACCAACAAATTCAACAACCTCAACATTGAAAAACAACAACAACCTCAACATTGAAAAACACCAACAAATTCAACAACAACCTCAACATTGAAAACCACCAACAAATTCAACAACAACCTCAACATTGAAAAACAACAACAACCTCAACATTGAAAAACAACAACAAATTCAACAGCAACTTCAACATTGAAAAACAACAACAACCTCAACATTGAAAAACACCAACAAATTCAACAACAACCTCAACATTGAAAAACAACAACAAACTCAACATTGAAAAACACCAACAAATTCAACAACAACCTCAACATTGAAAAACAACAACAACCTCAACATTGAAAAACACCAACAAATTCAACAACAACCTCAGCATTGAAAAACAACAACAAACTCAACATTGAAAAACACCAACAAATTCAACAACAACCTCAACATTGAAAAACAACAACAACCTCAACATTGAAAAACACCAACAAATTCAACAACAACCTCAACATTGAAAAACAACAACAACCTCAACATTGAAAAACACCAACAAATTCAACAAAAACCTCAACATTGAAAAACAACAACCTCAACATTGAAAAACACCAACAAATTCAACAACAACCTCAACATTGAAAAACACCAACAAATTCAACAACAACCTCAGCATTGAAAAACAACAACAACCTCAACATTGAAAAACACCAACAAATTCAACAACAACCTCAACATTGAAAAACAACAACAACCTCAACATTGAAAAACACCAACAAATTCAACAAAAACTTCAACATTGAAAAACACCAACAAATTCAACAACAACCTCGAAATTGAAAAACACCAACAAATTCAACAACAACTTCAACATTGAAAAACACCAACAAATTCAACAACAACCTCGACATTGAAAAACACCATCAAATTCAACAACAACCTCAACATTGAAAAACACCAACAACCTCAAAATTGAAAAAACACCTACAAATTCAACAACAACCTCAACATTTAAAAACAACAACAACCTCAACATTGAAAAACACCAACAAATTCAACAACAACCTCAACATTGAAAAACACCAACAAATTCAACAACAACCTCAACATTGAAAAACACCAACAAACTCAACAACAACCTCAACATTGAAAATCAACAACAACTTCAACATTGAAAAACACCAACAAATTCAACAACAACCTCAACATTGAAAAACACCAACAAATTCAACAACAAACTCAAGATTGAAAAACACCAACAAATTCAACAACCTCAACATTGAAAAGCAACAACAACCTCAACATTGAAAAACACCAACAAATTCAACAATAACCTCAACATTGAAAAACAACAACAACCTCAACATTGAAAAGCACCAACAAATTCAACAACAACCTCAACATTGAAAAACAACAACAACATCAACATTGAAAAACACCAACAAATTCAATAACAACCTCAACATTGAAAAACACCAACAAATTCAATAACAACCTCTACATTGAAAAACAACAACAAACACAACATTGAAAAACACCAACAAATTCAACAACAAACTCAAGATTGAAAAACACCAACATATTCAACAACCTCAACATTGAAAAACAACAACAACCTCAACATTGAAAAACACCAACAAATTCAACAACAACCTCAACATTGAAAACCACCAACAAATTCAACAACAACCTCAACATTGAAAAACAACAACAACCTCAACATTGAAAAACACCAACAAATTCAACAACAACCTCAACATTGAAAAACAACAACAACCTCAACATTGAAAAACACCAACAAATTCAACAACAACCTCAACATTGAAAAACAACAACAAACTCAACATTGAAAAACACCAACAAATTCAACAACAACCTCAACATTGAAAAACAACAACAACCTCAAGATTGAAAAACACCAACAAATTCAACAATAACCTCAACATTGAAAAACAACAACAACCTCAACATTGAAAAGCACCAACAAATTCAACAACAACCTCAGCATTGAAAAACAACAACAAACTCAACATTGAAAAACACCAACAAATTCAACAACAACCTCAACATTGAAAAACAACAACAACCTCAACATTGAAAAACACCAACAAATTCAACAACAACCTCAACATTGAAAAACAACAACAACCTCAACATTGAAAAACACCAACAAATTCAACAACAACCTCAACATTGAAAAGCACCAACAAATTCAACAACAACCTCAACACTGAAAAACAACAACAACCTCAACATTGAAAAACACCAACAAATTCAACAACAACCTCAACATTGAAAAACAACAACAACCTCAACATTGAAACACACCAGCAAAATCAACAACAACCTCAACATTGAAAAACAACAACAACCTCAACATTGAAAAACAACAACAACCTCAACATTGAAAAACACCAACAAATTCAACAACAACCTCAACATTGAAAAACAACAACAACCTCATCATTGAAAAACACCCACAAATTCAATAACAACCTCAACATTGAAAAACACCAACAAATTCAACAACAGCCTCAGCATTGAAAAACAACATTAACCTCAACATTGAAAAACTCCAACAAATTCAACAACATCCTCAACATTGAAAAACAACAACAACCTCAACATTGAAAAACACCAACAAATTCAACAAAAACTTCAACATTGAAAAACACCAACAAATTCAACAACAACCTCGAAATTGAAAAACACCAACCAATTCAACAACAACTTCAACATTGAAAAACACCAACAAATTCAACAACAACCTCGACATTGAAAAACACCATCAAATTCAACAAAAACCTCAACATTGAAAAACACCAACAACCTCAAAATTGAAAAAACACCAACAAATTCAACAACAACCTCAACATTTAAAAACAACAACAACCTCAACTTTGAAACACACCAACAAATTCAACAACAACCTCAACATTGAAAAACACCAACAAATTCAACAACAACCTCAACATTGAAAAACACCAACAAACTCAACAACAACCTCAACATTGAAAAACAACAACAACCTCAATATTGAAAAACACCAACAAATTCAACACCAACCTCAACATTGAAAAACACCAACAAATTCAACAACAAACTCAAGATTGAAAAAGACCAACAAATTCAACAACCTCAACATTGAAAAACAACAACAACCTCAACATTGAAAAACACCAACATATTCAACAACAACCGCAACATTGAAAACCACCAACAAATTCAACAACAACCTCAACATTGAAAAACAACAACAACCTCAACATTGAAAAACACCAACAAATTCAACAACAACCTCAACATTGAAAAACAACAACAACCTCAACATTGAAAAACACCAACAAATTCAACAACAACCTCAACATTGAAAAACAACAACAAACTCAACATTGAAAAACACCAACAAATTCAACAACAACCTCAACATTGAAAAACAACAAAAACCTCAACATTGAAAAACACCAACAAATTCAACAACAACCTCAACATTGAAAAACACCAACAAATTCAACAACAACCTCAGCATTGAAATTCAACAACAACCTCAACATTGAAAAACACCAACAAATTCAACAACAACCTCAACATTGAAAAACAACAACAACCTCAACATTGAAAAACACTAACAAATTCAACAACAACCTCAACATTGAAAAACAACAACAACCTCAACATTGAAAAACACTAACAAATTCAACAACAACCTCAACATTGAAAAACACCAACAAATTCAACAACAACCTCAGCATTGAAAAACAACAACAACCTCAACATTGAAAAACACCAACAAATTCAACAACAACCTCAACATTGAAAAACAACAACAACCTCAACATTGAAAAACACCAACAAATTCAAAAACAACTTCAACATTGAAAAACACCAACAAATTCAACAACAACCTCGAAATTGAAAAACACCAACAAATTCAACAACAACCTCAACATTGAAAAACAACAACAACCTCAACATTAAAAAACACCAACAAATTCAACAACAACCTCAACATTGAAAAACAACAACAACCTCAACATTGAAAAACACCAACAAATTCAACAACAAACTCAACATTGAAAAACAACAACAACCTCAACATTGAAAAACACCAACAAAATCAACAACAACCTCAACATTGAAAAACACCAACAAATTCAACAACAACCTCAACATTGAAAAACACCAACAAATTCAACAACAAACTCAACATTGAAAAACACCAACAAATTCAACAACAACCTCAACATTGAAAAACAACAAGAACCTCAACATTGAAAAACACCAACAAATTCAACAACAACCTCAACATTGAAAAGCACCAACAAATTCAACAACAACCTCAACATTGAAAAAAAACAACAACCTCAACATTGAAAAACACCAACAAATTCAACAACAACCTGAACATTGGAAAACAACAACAACCTCAACATTGAAAAACACCAACAAATTCAACAACAACCTCAACATTGAAAAACACCAACAAATTCAACAACAAACTCAAGATTGAAAAACACCAACAAATTCAACAACCTCAACATTGAAAAACAACAACAACCTCAACATTGAAAAACACCAACAAATTCAACAATAACCTCAACATTGAAAAACAACAACAACCTCAACATTGAAAAGCACCAACAAATTCAACAACAACCTCAACATTGAAAAACAACAACAACATCAACATTGAAAAACACCAACAAATTCAATAACAACCTCAACATTGAAAAACACCAACAAATTCAACAACAACCTCTACATTGAAAAACAACAACAAACACAACATTGAAAAACACCAACAAATTCAACAACAAACTCAAGATTGAAAAACACCAACATATTCAACAACCTCAACATTGAAGAACAACAACAACCTCAACATTGAAAAACACCAACAAATTCAACAACAAACTCAAGATTGAAAACCACCAACATATTCAACAACCTCAACATTGAAGAACAACAACAACCTCAACATTGAAAAACAACAACAACCTCCACATTGAAAAACACCAACAAATTCAACAACAACCTCAATATTGAAAAACAACAACAAACTCAACATTGAAAAACACCAACAAATTCAACAACAACCTCAACATTGAAAAACACCAACAAATTCAACAATAACCTCAACATTGAAAAACACCAACAAATTCAACAACAACCTCAACATTGAATAACAACAACAACCTCAACTTTGAAAAACACCAACAAATTCAACAACAACCTCAACATTGAAAAACAACAACAAACTCAACATTGAAAAACACCAACAAATTCAACAACAACCTCAACATTGAAAAACAACAACAACCTCAACATTGAAAAACAGCAACAAATTCAACAATAACCTCAACATTGAAAAACAACATCAACCTCAACATTGAAAAACACCAACAAATTCAACAACAACCTCAACATTGAAAAACACCAACAAATTCAACAACAACCTCAACATTGAAAAACAACAACAACCTCAACATTGAAAAACACCAACAAATTCAACAACAACCTCAACATTGAAAAACACTAACAAATTCAACAACAACCTCAACATTGAAAAACACCAACAAATTCAACAACAACCTCAGCATTGAAAAACAACAACAACCTCAACATTGAAAAACACCAACAAATTCAACAACAACCTCAACATTGAAAAACAACAACAACCTCAACACTGAAAAACACCAACAAATTCAAAAACAACTTCAACATTGAAAAACACCAACAAATTCAACAACAACCTCGAAATTGAAAAACACCAGCAAATTCAACAACAACCTCAACATTGAAAAACAACAACAACCTCAACATTGAAAAACACCAACAAATTCAACAACAACCTCAACATTGAAAAACAACAACAACCTCAACATTGAAAAACACCAACAAATTCAACAACAACCTCAACATTGAAAAACAACAACAAATTCAACAACAACCTCAACATTGAAAAACACCAACAAATTCAACAACAAACTCAACATTGAAAAACACCAACAAATTCAACAACAACCTCAACATTGAAAAACAACAACAACCTCAACATTGAAAAACACCAACAAATTCAACAACAACCTCAACATTGAAAAGCACCAACAAATTCAACAACAACCTCAACATTGAAAAAAAACAACAACCTCAACATTGAAAAACACCAACAAATTCAACAACAACCTGAACATTGGAAAACAACAACAACCTCAACATTGAAAAACACCAACAAATTCAGAACTACCTCAACATTGAATAACAACAACAACCTCAACATTGAAAAACACCAACAAATTCAACAACAACCTCAACATTGAAAAACAACAACAACCTCAACATTGAAAAACACCAACAAATTCAACAACAACCTCAACATTG
The DNA here is from genome assembly GCA_026770705.1 of Isurus oxyrinchus. Classification (NCBI taxonomy): domain Eukaryota; kingdom Metazoa; phylum Chordata; class Chondrichthyes; order Lamniformes; family Lamnidae; genus Isurus; species Isurus oxyrinchus. The sequence continues at coordinate 371,876 of JANJGN010000334.1, read as the reverse complement.
AAAAACACCAACAAATTCAACAACAACCTCAGCTTTGAAAAACAACAACAACCTCAACATTGAAAAACACCAACAAATTCAACAACCTCAACATTGAAAAGCAACAACAACCTCAACATTGAAAAACACCAACAAATTCAACAATAACCTCAACATTGAAAAACAACAACAACCTCAACATTGAAAAGCACCAACAAATTCAACAACAACCTCAACATTGAAAAACAACAACAACATCAACATTGAAAAACACCAACAAATTCAATAACAACCTCAACATTGAAAAACACCAACAAATTCAATAACAACCTCTACATTGAAAAACAACAACAAACACAACATTGAAAAACACCAACAAATTCAACAACAAACTCAAGATTGAAAAACACCAACATATTCAACAACCTCAACATTGAAAAACAACAACAACCTCAACATTGAAAAACACCAACAAATTCAACAACAACCTCAACATTGAAAACCACCAACAAATTCAACAACAACCTCAACATTGAAAAACAACAACAACCTCAACATTGAAAAACACCAACAAATTCAACAACAACCTCAACATTGAAAAACAACAACAACCTCAACATTGAAAAACACCAACAAATTCAACAACAACCTCAACATTGAAAAACAACAACAAACTCAACATTGAAAAACACCAACAAATTCAACAACAACCTCAACATTGAAAAACAACAACAACCTCAAGATTGAAAAACACCAACAAATTCAACAATAACCTCAACATTGAAAAACAACAACAACCTCAACATTGAAAAGCACCAACAAATTCAACAACAACCTCAGCATTGAAAAACAACAACAAACTCAACATTGAAAAACACCAACAAATTCAACAACAACCTCAACATTGAAAAACAACAACAACCTCAACATTGAAAAACACCAACAAATTCAACAACAACCTCAACATTGAAAAACAACAACAACCTCAACATTGAAAAACACCAACAAATTCAACAACAACCTCAACATTGAAAAGCACCAACAAATTCAACAACAACCTCAACACTGAAAAACAACAACAACCTCAACATTGAAAAACACCAACAAATTCAACAACAACCTCAACATTGAAAAACAACAACAACCTCAACATTGAAACACACCAGCAAAATCAACAACAACCTCAAAATTGAAAAACAACAACAACCTCAACATTGAAAAACAACAACAACCTCAACATTGAAAAACACCAACAAATTCAACAACAACCTCAACATTGAAAAACAACAACAACCTCATCATTGAAAAACACCAACAAATTCAATAACAACCTCAACATTGAAAAACACCAACAAATTCAACAACAACCTCGAAATTGAAAAACACCAACCAATTCAACAACAACTTCAACATTGAAAAACACCAACAAATTCAACAACAACCTCGACATTGAAAAACACCATCAAATTCAACAAAAACCTCAACATTGAAAAACACCAACAACCTCAAAATTGAAAAAACACCAACAAATTCAACAACAACCTCAACATTTAAAAACAACAACAACCTCAACATTGAAACACACCAACAAATTCAACAACAACCTCAACATTGAAAAACACCAACAAATTCAACAACAACCTCAACATTGAAAAACACCAACAAACTCAACAACAACCTCAACATTGAAAAACAACAACAACCTCAATATTGAAAAACACCAACAAATTCAACACCAACCTCAACATTGAAAAACACCAACAAATTCAACAACAAACTCAAGATTGAAAAAGACCAACAAATTCAACAACCTCAACATTGAAAAACAACAACAACCTCAACATTGAAAAACACCAACATATTCAACAACAACCGCAACATTGAAAACCACCAACAAATTCAACAACAACCTCAACATTGAAAAACAACAACAACCTCAACATTGAAAAACACCAACAAATTCAACAACAACCTCAACATTGAAAAACAACAACAACCTCAACATTGAAAAACACCAACAAATTCAACAACAACCTCAACATTGAAAAACAACAACAAACTCAACATTGAAAAACACCAACAAATTCAACAACAACCTCAACATTGAAAAACAACAAAAACCTCAACATTGAAAAACACCAACAAATTCAACAACAACCTCAACATTGAAAAACACCAACAAATTCAACAACAACCTCAGCATTGAAATTCAACAACAACCTCAACATTGAAAAACACCAACAAATTCAACAACAACCTCAACATTGAAAAACAACAACAACCTCAACATTGAAAAACACTAACAAATTCAACAACAACCTCAACATTGAAAAACAACAACAACCTCAACATTGAAAAACACTAACAAATTCAACAACAACCTCAACATTGAAAAACACCAACAAATTCAACAACAACCTCAGCATTGAAAAACAACAACAACCTCAACATTGAAAAACACCAACAAATTCAACAACAACCTCAACATTGAAAAACAACAACAACCTCAACATTGAAAAACACCAACAAATTCAAAAACAACTTCAACATTGAAAAACACCAACAAATTCAACAACAACCTCGAAATTGAAAAACACCAACAAATTCAACAACAACCTCAACATTGAAAAACAACAACAACCTCAACATTAAAAAACACCAACAAATTCAACAACAACCTCAACATTGAAAAACAACAACAACCTCAACATTGAAAAACACCAACAAATTCAACATTGAAAAACACCAACAAAATCAACAACAACCTCAACATTGAAAAACACCAACAAATTCAACAACAACCTCAACATTGAAAAACACCAACAAATTCAACAACAAACTCAACATTGAAAAACACCAACAAATTCAACAACAACCTCAACATTGAAAAACAACAAGAACCTCAACATTGAAAAACACCAACAAATTCAACAACAACCTCAACATTGAAAAGCACCAACAAATTCAACAACAACCTCAACATTGAAAAAAAACAACAACCTCAACATTGAAAAACACCAACAAATTCAACAACAACCTGAACATTGGAAAACAACAACAACCTCAACATTGAAAAACACCAACAAATTCAACAACAACCTCAACATTGAAAAACACCAACAAATTCAACAACAAACTCAAGATTGAAAAACACCAACAAATTCAACAACCTCAACATTGAAAAACAACAACAACCTCAACATTGAAAAACACCAACAAATTCAACAATAACCTCAACATTGAAAAACAACAACAACCTCAACATTGAAAAGCACCAACAAATTCAACAACAACCTCAACATTGAAAAACAACAACAACATCAACATTGAAAAACACCAACAAATTCAATAACAACCTCAACATTGAAAAACACCAACAAATTCAACAACAACCTCTACATTGAAAAACAACAACAAACACAACATTGAAAAACACCAACAAATTCAACAACAAACTCAAGATTGAAAAACACCAACATATTCAACAACCTCAACATTGAAGAACAACAACAACCTCAACATTGAAAAACACCAACAAATTCAACAACAAACTCAAGATTGAAAACCACCAACATATTCAACAACCTCAACATTGAAGAACAACAACAACCTCAACATTGAAAAACAACAACAACCTCAACATTGAAAAACACCAACAAATTCAACAACAACCTCAATATTGAAAAACAACAACAAACTCAACATTGAAAAACACCAACAAATTCAACAACAACCTCAACATTGAAAAACACCAACAAATTCAACAATAACCTCAACATTGAAAAACACCAACAAATTCAACAACAACCTCAACATTGAATAACAACAACAACCTCAACTTTGAAAAACACCAACAAATTCAACAACAACCTCAACATTGAAAAACAACAACAAACTCAACATTGAAAAACACCAACAAATTCAACAACAACCTCAACATTGAAAAACAACAACAACCTCAACATTGAAAAACAGCAACAAATTCAACAATAACCTCAACATTGAAAAACAACATCAACCTCAACATTGAAAAACACCAACAAATTCAACAACAACCTCAACATTGAAAAACACCAACAAATTCAACAACAACCTCAACATTGAAAAACAACAACAACCTCAACATTGAAAAACACCAACAAATTCAACAACAACCTCAACATTGAAAAACAACAACAACCTCAACATTGAAAAACACTAACAAATTCAACAACAACCTCAACATTGAAAAACACCAACAAATTCAACAACAACCTCAGCATTGAAAAACAACAACAACCTCAACATTGAAAAACACCAACAAATTCAACAACAACCTCAACATTGAAAAACAACAACAACCTCAACACTGAAAAACACCAACAAATTCAAAAACAACTTCAACATTGAAAAACACCAACAAATTCAACAACAACCTCGAAATTGAAAAACACCAGCAAATTCAACAACAACCTCAACATTGAAAAACAACAACAACCTCAACATTGAAAAACAGCAACAAATTCAACAACAACCTCAACATTGAAAAACAACAACAACCTCAACATTGAAAAACACCAACAAATTCAACAACAACCTCAACATTGAAAAACAACAACAAATTCAACAACAACCTCAACATTGAAAAACACCAACAAATTCAACAACAAACTCAACATTGAAAAACACCAACAAATTCAACAACAACCTCAACATTGAAAAACAACAACAACCTCAACATTGAAAAACACCAACAAATTCAACAACAACCTCAACATTGAAAAGCACCAACAAATTCAACAACAACCTCAACATTGAAAAAAAACAACAACCTCAACATTGAAAAACACCAACAAATTCAACAACAACCTGAACATTGGAAAACAACAACAACCTCAACATTGAAAAACACCAACAAATTCAACAACTACCTCAACATTGAAAAACAACAACAACCTCAACATTGAAAAACACCAACAAATTCAACAACAACCTCAACATTGAAAAACAACAACAACCTCAACATTGAAAAACACCAACAAATTCAACAACAACCTCAACATTGAAAAACACCAACAAATTCAACAACAACCTCAGCTTTGAAAAACAACAACAACCTCAACATTGAAAAACACCAACAAATTCAACAACAACTTCAACATTGAAAAACACCAACAAATTCAACAACAACCTCGACATTGAAAAACACCATCAAATTCAACAACAACCTCAACATTGAAAAACACCAACAACTTCAAAATTGAAAAAACACCAACAAATTCAACAACAACCTCAACATTTAAAAACAACAACAACCTCAACATTGAAAAACACCAACAAATTCAACAACAACCTCAACATTGAAAAACACCAACAAATTCAGCAACAACCTCAACATTGAAAAACACCAACAAATTCAACAACAACCTCAATATTGAAAAACAACAACAAACTCAACATTGAAAAACACCAACAAATTCAACAACAACCTCAACATTGAAAAACACCAACAAATTCAACAATAACCTCAACATTGAAAAACACCAACAAATTCAACAACAACCTCAACATTGAATAACAACAACAACCTCAACTTTGAAAAACACCAACAAATTCAACAACAACCTCAACATTGAAAAACAACAACAAACTCAACATTGAAAAACACCAACAAATTCAACAACAACCTCAACATTGAAAAACACCAACAAATTCAACAACAACCTCAACATTGAAAAACAACAACAACCTCAACATTGAAAAACACCAACAAATTCAACAACAACCTCAACATTGAAAAACAACAACAACCTCAACATTGAAAAACACTAACAAATTCAACAACAACCTCAACATTGAAAAACACCAACAAATTCAACAACAACCTCAGCATTGAAAAACAACAACAACCTCAACATTGAAAAACACCAACAAATTCAACAACAACCTCAACATTGAAAAACAACAACAACCTCAACACTGAAAAACACCAACAAATTCAAAAACAACTTCAACATTGAAAAACACCAACAAATTCAACAACAACCTCGAAATTGAAAAACACCAGCAAATTCAACAACAACCTCAACATTGAAAAACAACAACAACCTCAACATTGAAAAACACCAACAAATTCAACAACAACCTCAACATTGAAAAACAACAACAACCTCAACATTGAAAAACACCAACAAATTCAACAACAACCTCAACATTGAAAAACAACAACAAATTCAACAACAACCTCAACATTGAAAAACACCAACAAATTCAACAACAAACTCAACATTGAAAAACACCAACAAATTCAACAACAACCTCAACATTGAAAAACAACAACAACCTCAACATTGAAAAACACCAACAAATTCAACAACAACCTCAACATTGAAAAGCACCAACAAATTCAACAACAACCTCAACATTGAAAAAAAACAACAACCTCAACATTGAAAAACACCAACAAATTCAACAACAACCTGAACATTGGAAAACAACAACAACCTCAACATTGAAAAACACCAACAAATTCAACAACTACCTCAACATTGAAAAACAACAACAACCTCAACATTGAAAAACACCAACAAATTCAACAACAACCTCAACATTGAAAAACAACAACAACCTCAACATTGAAAAACACCAACAAATTCAACAACAACCTCAACATTGAAAAACACCAACAAATTCAACAACAACCTCAGCTTTGAAAAACAACAACAACCTCAACATTGAAAAACACCAACAAATTCAACAACAACTTCAACATTGAAAAACACCAACAAATTCAACAACAACCTCGACATTGAAAAACACCATCAAATTCAACAACAACCTCAACATTGAAAAACACCAACAACTTCAAAATTGAAAAAACACCAACAAATTCAACAACAACCTCAACATTTAAAAACAACAACAACCTCAACATTGAAAAACACCAACAAATTCAACAACAACCTCAATATTGAAAAACACCAACAAATTCAGCAACAACCTCAACATTGAAAAACACCAACAAATTCAACAACAACCTCAATATTGAAAAACAACAACAAACTCAACATTGAAAAACACCAACAAATTCAACAACAACCTCAACATTGAAAAACACCAACAAATTCAACAATAACCTCAACATTGAAAAACACCAACAAATTCAACAACAACCTCAACATTGAATAACAACAACAACCTCAACTTTGAAAAACACCAACAAATTCAACAACAACCTCAACATTGAAAAACAACAACAAACTCAACATTGAAAAACACCAACAAATTCAACAACAACCTCAACATTGAAAAACAACAACAACCTCAACATTGAAAAACAGCAACAAATTCAACAATAACCTCAACATTGAAAAACAACATCAACCTCAACATTGAAAAACACCAACAAATTCAACAACAACCTCAACATTGAAAAACACCAACAAATTCAACAACAACCTCAACATTGAAAAACAACAACAACCTCAACATTGAAAAACACCAACAAATTCAACAACAACCTCAACATTGAAAAACAACAACAACCTCAACATTGAAAAACACTAACAAATTCAACAACAACCTCAACATTGAAAAACACCAACAAATTCAACAACAACCTCAGCATTGAAAAACAACAACAACCTCAACATTGAAAAACACCAACAAATTCAACAACAACCTCAACATTGAAAAACAACAACAACCTCAACACTGAAAAACACCAACAAATTCAAAAACAACTTCAACATTGAAAAACACCAACAAATTCAACAACAACCTCGAAATTGAAAAACACCAGCAAATTCAACAACAACCTCAACATTGAAAAACAACAACAACCTCAACATTGAAAAACACCAACAAATTCAACAACAACCTCAACATTGAAAAACAACAACAACCTCAACATTGAAAAACACCAACAAATTCAACAACAACCTCAACATTGAAAAACAACAACAAATTCAACAACAACCTCAACATTGAAAAACACCAACAAATTCAACAACAAACTCAACATTGAAAAACACCAACAAATTCAACAACAACCTCAACATTGAAAAACAACAACAACCTCAACATTGAAAAACACCAACAAATTCAACAACAACCTCAACATTGAAAAGCACCAACAAATTCAACAACAACCTCAACATTGAAAAAAAACAACAACCTCAACATTGAAAAACACCAACAAATTCAACAACAACCTGAACATTGGAAAACAACAACAACCTCAACATTGAAAAACACCAACAAATTCAACAACTACCTCAACATTGAAAAACAACAACAACCTCAACATTGAAAAACACCAACAAATTCAACAACAACCTCAACATTGAAAAACAACAACAACCTCAACATTGAAAAACACCAACAAATTCAACAACAACCTCAACATTGAAAAACACCAACAAATTCAACAACAACCTCAGCTTTGAAAAACAACAACAACCTCAACATTGAAAAACACCAACAAATTCAACAACAACTTCAACATTGAAAAACACCAACAAATTCAACAACAACCTCGACATTGAAAAACACCATCAAATTCAACAACAACCTCAACATTGAAAAACACCAACAACTTCAAAATTGAAAAAACACCAACAAATTCAACAACAACCTCAACATTTAAAAACAACAACAACCTCAACATTGAAAAACACCAACAAATTCAACAACAACCTCAACATTGAAAAACAACAACAACCTCAACATTGAAAAACACCAACAAATTCAACAACAACCTCAACATTGAAAAACACCAACAAATTCAACAACAAACTCAAGATTGAAAAACACCAACAAATTCTACAACCTCAACATTGAAAAACAACAACAACCTCAACATTGAAAAACACCAACAAATTCAACAACAACCTCAACATTGAAAACCACCAACAAATTCAACAACAACCTCAACATTGAAAAACAACAACAACCTCAACATTGAAAAACAACAACAAATTCAACAGCAACTTCAACATTGAAAAACAACAACAACCTCAACATTGAAAAACACCAACAAATTCAACAACAACCTCAACATTGAAAAACAACAACAAACTCAACATTGAAAAACACCAACAAATTCAACAACAACCTCAACATTGAAAAACAACAACAACCTCAACATTGAAAAACACCAACAAATTCAACAACAACCTCAGCATTGAAAAACAACAACAAACTCAACATTGAAAAACACCAACAAATTCAACAACAACCTCAACATTGAAAAACAACAACAACCTCAACATTGAAAAACACCAACAAATTCAACAACAACCTCAACATTGAAAAACAACAACAACCTCAACATTGAAAAACACCAACAAATTCAACAAAAACCTCAACATTGAAAAACAACAACAACCTCAACATTGAAAAACACCAACAAATTCAACAACAACCTCAACATTGAAAAACACCAACAAATTCAACAACAACCTCAGCATTGAAAAACAACAACAACCTCAACATTGAAAAACACCAACAAATTCAACAACAACCTCAACATTGAAAAACAACAACAACCTCAACATTGAAAAACACCAACAAATTCAACAAAAACTTCAACATTGAAAAACACCAACAAATTCAACAACAACCTCGAAATTGAAAAACACCAACAAATTCAACAACAACTTCAATATTGAAAAACACCAACAAATTCAACAACAACCTCGACATTGAAAAACACCATCAAATTCAACAACAACCTCAACATTGAAAAACAACAACAACCTCAAAATTGAAAAAACACCTACAAATTCAACAACAACCTCAACATTTAAAAACAACAACAACCTCAACATTGAAAAACACCAACAAATTCAACAACAACCTCAACATTGAAAAACACCAACAAATTCAACAACAACCTCAACATTGAAAAACACCAACAAACTCAACAACAACCTCAACATTGAAAATCAACAACAACCTCAACATTGAAAAACACCAACAAATTCAACAACAACCTCAACATTGAAAAACACCAACAAATTCAACAACAAACTCAAGATTGAAAAACACCAACAAATTCAACAACCTCAACATTGAAAAGCAACAACAACCTCAACATTGAAAAACACCAACAAATTCAACAATAACCTCAACATTGAAAAACAACAACAACCTCAACATTGAAAAGCACCAACAAATACAACAACAACCTCAACATTGAAAAACAACAACAACATCAACATTGAAAAACACCAACAAATTCAATAACAACCTCAACATTGAAAAACACCAACAAATTCAACCACAACCTCTACATTGAAAAACAACAACAAACACAACATTGAAAAACACCAACAAATTCAACAACAAACTCAAGATTGAAAAACACCAACATATTCAACAACCTCAACATTGAAAAACAACAACAACCTCAACATTGAAAAACACCAACAAATTCAACAACAACCTCAACATTGAAAACCACCAACAAATTCAACAACAACCTCAACATTGAAAAACAACAACAACCTCAACATTGAAAAACACCAACAAATTCAACAACAACCTCAACATTGAAAAACAACAACAACCTCAACATTGAAAAACACCAACAAATTCAACAACAACCTCAACATTGAAAAACAACAACAAACTCAACATTGAAAAACACCAACAAATTCAACAACAACCTCAACATTGAAAAACAACAACAACCTCAAGATTGAAAAACACCAACAAATTCAACAATAACCTCAACATTGAAAAAGAACAACAACCTCAAAATTGAAAAGCACCAACAAATTCAACAACAACCTCAGCATTGAAAAACAACAACAAACTCAACATTGAAAAACACCAACAAATTCAACAACAACCTCAACATTGAAAAACAACAACAACCTCAACATTGAAAAACACCAACAAATTCAACAACAACCTCAACATTGAAAAACAACAACAACCTCAACATTGAAAAACACCAACAAATTCAACAACAACCTCAACATTGAAAAGCACCAACAAATTCAACAACAACCTCAACACTGAAAAACAACAACAACCTCAACATTGAAAAACACCAACAAATTCAACAACAACCTCAACATTGAAAAACAACAACAACCTCAACATTGAAAAACACCAGCAAAATCAACAACAACCTCAACATTGAAAAACAACAACAACCTGAACATTGAAAAACAACAACAACCTCAACATTGAAAAACACCAACAAATTCAACAACAACCTCAACATTGAAAAACAACAACAACCTCAACATTGAAAAACACCAACAAATTCAATAACAACCTCAACATTGAAAAAAACCAACAAATTCAACAACAACCTCAGCATTGAAAAACAACATTAACCTCAACATTGAAAAACTCCAACAAATTCAACAACATCCTCAACATTGAAAAACAACAACAACCTCAACATTGAAAAACACCAACAAATTCAACAAAAACTTCAACATTGAAAAACACCAACAAATTCAACAACAACCTCGAAATTGAAAAACACCAACCAATTCAACAACAACTTCAACATTGAAAAACACCAACAAATTCAACAACAACCTCGACATTGAAAAACACCATCAAATTCAACAAAAACCTCAACATTGAAAAACACCAACAACCTCAAAATTGAAAAAACACCAACAAATTCAACAACAACCTCAACATTTAAAAACAACAACAACCTCAACATTGAAACACACCAACAAATTCAACAACAACCTCAACATTGAAAAACACCAACAAATTCAACAACAACCTCAACATTGAAAAACACCAACAAACTCAACAACAACCTCAACATTGAAAAACAACAACAACCTCAATATTGAAAATCACCAACAAATTCAACACCAACCTCAAGATTGAAAACCACCAACAAATTCAACAACAACCTCAACATTGAAAAACAACAACAACCTCAACATTGAAAAACACCAACAAATTCAACAACAACCTCAACATTGAAAAACAACAACAACCTCAACATTGAAAAACACCAACAAATTCAACAACAACCTCAACATTGAAAAACAACAACAAACTCAACATTGAAAAACACCAACAAATTCAACAACAACCTCAACATTGAAAAACAACAAAAACCTCAACATTGAAAAACACCAACAAATTCAACAACAACCTCAACATTGAAAAACACCAACAAATTCAACAACAACCTCAGCATTGAAAAACAACAACAACCTCAACATTGAAAAACACCAACAAATTCAACAACAACCTCAACATTGAAAAACAACAACAACCTCAACATTCAAAAACACCAACAAATTCAACAACAACTTCAACATTGAGAAAAACTAACAAATTCAACAACAACCTCGAAATTGAAAAACACCAACAAATTCAACAACAGCCTCAACATTGAAAAACAACAACAACCTCAACATTGAAAAACACCAACAAATTCAACAACAACCTCAACTTTGAAAAACAACAACAACCTCATCATGGAAAAACACCAACAAATTCAACAACAACCTTAACATTGAAAAACAACAACATCCTCAAAATTGAAAAACACCAACAAATTCAACAACAACCCCAACATTTAAAAACAACAACAACCTCAACATTGAAAAACAACAACAACCTCAACATTGAAAAACACCAACAAATTCAACAACAACCTCAACATTGAAAAACAACAACAAACTCAACATTGAAAAACACCAACAAATTCAACAACAACCTCAACATTGAAAAACAACAACAACCTCAACATTGACAAACACCAGCAAATTCAACAACAACTTCAACATTGAAAAACACCAACAAATTCAACAACAACCTCAACATTGAAAAACAACAACAACCTCAACATTGAAAAACACCAACAAATTCAACAACAACCTCAACATTGAAAAACAACAACAACCTCAACATTGAAAAACACCAACAAATTCAACACAACCTCAACATTGAAAAACACCAACAAATTCAACAACAACCTCAGCATTGAAAAACAACAACAACCTCAACATTGAAAAACACAAAACAAATTCTACAACAACCTCAACATTGAAAAACACCAACAAACTCAACATTGAAAAACACCAACAAATTCAACAAAAACTTCAACATTGAAAAACACCAACATATTCAACAACAACCTCGAAATTGAAAAACACCAACAAATTCAACAACAACTTCAACATTGAAAAACACCAACCAATTCAACAACAACCTCGACATTGAAAAACACCATCAATTTCAACAACAACCTCAACATTGAAAAACACCAACAACCTCAAAATTGAAAAAACACCAACAAATTCAACAACAAACTCAACATTTAAAAACAACAACAACCTCAACATTGAAAAACACCAACAAATTCAACAACAACCTCAACATTGAAACACACCAACAAATTAAACAACAACCTCAACATTGAAAAACACCAGCAAACTCAACAACAACCTCAACATTGAAAAACAACAACAACCTCAACATTGAAAAACACCAACAAATTCGACAACAGCCTCAACATTGAAAAACACCAACAAATTCAACAACAAACTCAGATTGAAAAACACCAACAAATTCAACAACCTCAACATTGAAAAACAACAACAACCTCAACATTGAAAAACACCAACAAATTCAACAACAACCTCAACATTGAAAAACACCAACAAATTCAACATCAACCTCAACATTGAAAAACAACAACAACCTGAACTTTGAAAAACACCAACAAATTCAACAACAACCTCAACATTGAAAAACAACAACAAACTCAACATTGAAAAACACCAACAAATTCAACAACAACCTCAACATTGAAAAACAACAACAAATTCAACAACAACCTCAACATTGAAAAACACCAACAAATTCAACAACAACCTCAGCTTTGAAAAACAACAACAACCTCAACATTGAAAAACACCAACAAATTCAACAACAACTTCAACATTGAAAAACACCAACAAATTCAACAACAACCTCGACATTGAAAAACACCATCAAATTCAACAACAACCTCAACATTGAAAAACACCAACAACTTCAAAATTGAAAAAACACCAACAAATTCAACAACAACCTCAACATTTAAAAACAACAACAACCTCAACATTGAAAAACACCAACAAATTCAACAACAACCTCAACATTGAAAAACACCAACAAATTCAGCAACAACCTCAACATTGAAAAACACCAACAAATTCAACAACAACCTCAATATTGAAAAACAACAACAAACTCAACATTGAAAAACACCAACAAATTCAACAACAACCTCAACATTGAAAAACACCAACAAATTCAACAATAACCTCAACATTGAAAAACACCAACAAATTCAACAACAACCTCAACATTGAATAACAACAACAACCTCAACTTTGAAAAACACCAACAAATTCAACAACAACCTCAACATTGAAAAACAACAACAAACTCAACATTGAAAAACACCAACAAATTCAACAACAACCTCAACATTGAAAAACAACAACAACCTCAACATTGAAAAACAGCAACAAATTCAACAATAACCTCAACATTGAAAAACAACATCAACCTCAACATTGAAAAACACCAACAAATTCAACAACAACCTCAACATTGAAAAACACCAACAAATTCAACAACAACCTCAACATTGAAAAACAACAACAACCTCAACATTGAAAAACACCAACAAATTCAACAACAACCTCAACATTGAAAAACAACAACAACCTCAACATTGAAAAACACTAACAAATTCAACAACAACCTCAACATTGAAAAACACCAACAAATTCAACAACAACCTCAGCATTGAAAAACAACAACAACCTCAACATTGAAAAACACCAACAAATTCAACAACAACCTCAACATTGAAAAACAACAACAACCTCAACACTGAAAAACACCAACAAATTCAAAAACAACTTCAACATTGAAAAACACCAACAAATTCAACAACAACCTCGAAATTGAAAAACACCAGCAAATTCAACAACAACCTCAACATTGAAAAACAACAACAACCTCAACATTGAAAAACACCAACAAATTCAACAACAACCTCAACATTGAAAAACAACAACAACCTCAACATTGAAAAACACCAACAAATTCAACAACAACCTCAACATTGAAAAACAACAACAAATTCAACAACAACCTCAACATTGAAAAACACCAACAAATTCAACAACAAACTCAACATTGAAAAACACCAACAAATTCAACAACAACCTCAACATTGAAAAACAACAACAACCTCAACATTGAAAAACACCAACAAATTCAACAACAACCTCAACATTGAAAAGCACCAACAAATTCAACAACAACCTCAACATTGAAAAAAAACAACAACCTCAACATTGAAAAACACCAACAAATTCAACAACAACCTGAACATTGGAAAACAACAACAACCTCAACATTGAAAAACACCAACAAATTCAACAACTACCTCAACATTGAAAAACAACAACAACCTCAACATTGAAAAACACCAACAAATTCAACAACAACCTCAACATTGAAAAACAACAACAACCTCAACATTGAAAAACACCAACAAATTCAACAACAACCTCAACATTGAAAAACACCAACAAATTCAACAACAACCTCAGCTTTGAAAAACAACAACAACCTCAACATTGAAAAACACCAACAAATTCAACAACAACTTCAACATTGAAAAACACCAACAAATTCAACAACAACCTCGACATTGAAAAACACCATCAAATTCAACAACAACCTCAACATTGAAAAACACCAACAACTTCAAAATTGAAAAAACACCAACAAATTCAACAACAACCTCAACATTTAAAAACAACAACAACCTCAACATTGAAAAACACCAACAAATTCAACAACAACCTCAACATTGAAAAACACCAACAAATTCAGCAACAACCTCAACATTGAAAAACACCAACAAACTCAGCAACAACCTCAACATTGAAAAACAACAACAACCTCAACATTGAAAAACACCAACAAATTCAACAACAACCTCAACATTGAAAAACACCAACAAATTCAACAACAAACTCAAGATTGAAAAACACCAACAAATTCAACAACCTCAACATTGAAAAACAACAACAACCTCAACATTGAAAAACACCAACAAATTCAACAACAACCTCAACATTGAAAACCACCAACAAATTCAACAACAACCTCAACATTGAAAAACAACAACAACCTCAACATTGAAAAACAACAACAAATTCAACAGCAACTTCAACATTGAAAAACAACAACAACCTCAACATTGAAAAACACCAACAAATTCAACAACAACCTCAACATTGAAAAACAACAACAAACTCAACATTGAAAAACACCAACAAATTCAACAACAACCTCAACATTGAAAAACAACAACAACCTCAACATTGAAAAACACCAACAAATTCAACAACAACCTCAGCATTGAAAAACAACAACAAACTCAACATTGAAAAACACCAACAAATTCAACAACAACCTCAACATTGAAAAACAACAACAACCTCAACATTGAAAAACACCAACAAATTCAACAACAACCTCAACATTGAAAAACAACAACAACCTCAACATTGAAAAACACCAACAAATTCAACAAAAACCTCAACATTGAAAAACAACAACAACCTCAACATTGAAAAACACCAACAAATTCAACAACAACCTCAACATTGAAAAACACCAACAAATTCAACAACAACCTCAACATTGAAAAACAACAACAACCTCAACATTGAAAAACACCAACAAATTCAACAAAAACTTCAACATTGAAAAACACCAACAAATTCAACAACAACCTCGAAATTGAAAAACACCAACAAATTCAACAACAACTTCAATATTGAAAAACACCAACAAATTCAACAACAACCTCGACATTGAAAAACACCATCAAATTCAACAACAACCTCAACATTGAAAAACAACAACAACCTCAAAATTGAAAAAACACCTACAAATTCAACAACAACCTCAACATTTAAAAACAACAACAACCTCAACATTGAAAAACACCAACAAATTCAACAACAACCTCAACATTGAAAAACACCAACAAATTCAACAACAACCTCAACATTGAAAAACACCAACAAACTCAACAACAACCTCAACATTGAAAATCAACAACAACCTCAACATTGAAAAACACCAACAAATTCAACAACAACCTCAACATTGAAAAACACCAACAAATTCAACAACAAACTCAAGATTGAAAAACACCAACAAATTCAACAACCTCAACATTGAAAAGCAACAACAACCTCAACATTGAAAAACACCAACAAATTCAACAATAACCTCAACATTGAAAAACAACAACAACCTCAACATTGAAAAGCACCAACAAATACAACAACAACCTCAACATTGAAAAACAACAACAACATCAACATTGAAAAACACCAACAAATTCAATAACAACCTCAACATTGAAAAACACCAACAAATTCAACCACAACCTCTACATTGAAAAACAACAACAAACACAACATTGAAAAACACCAACAAATTCAACAACAAACTCAAGATTGAAAAACACCAACATATTCAACAACCTCAACATTGAAAAACAACAACAACCTCAACATTGAAAAACACCAACAAATTCAACAACAACCTCAACATTGAAAACCACCAACAAATTCAACAACAACCTCAACATTGAAAAACAACAACAACCTCAACATTGAAAAACACCAACAAATTCAACAACAACCTCAACATTGAAAAACAACAACAACCTCAACATTGAAAAACACCAACAAATTCAACAACAACCTCAACATTGAAAAACAACAACAAACTCAACATTGAAAAACACCAACAAATTCAACAACAACCTCAACATTGAAAAACAACAACAACCTCAAGATTGAAAAACACCAACAAATTCAACAGTAACCTCAACATTGAAAAAGAACAACAACCTCAAAATTGAAAAGCACCAACAAATTCAACAACAACCTCAGCATTGAAAAACAACAACAAACTCAACATTGAAAAACACCAACAAATTCAACAACAACCTCAACATTGAAAAACAACAACAACCTCAACATTGAAAAACACCAACAAATTCAACAACAACCTCAACATTGAAAAACAACAACAACCTCAACATTGAAAAACACCAACAAATTCAACAACAACCTCAACATTGAAAAGCACCAACAAATTCAACAACAACCTCAACACTGAAAAACAACAACAACCTCAACATTGAAAAACACCAACAAATTCAACAACAACCTCAACATTGAAAAACAACAACAACCTCAACATTGAAAAACACCAGCAAAATCAACAACAACCTCAACATTGAAAAACAACAACAACCTGAACATTGAAAAACAACAACAACCTCAACATTGAAAAACACCAACAAATTCAACAACAACCTCAACATTGAAAAACAACAACAACCTCAACATTGAAAAACACCAACAAATTCAATAACAACCTCAACATTGAAAAACACCAACAAATTCAACAACAACCTCAGCATTGAAAAACAACATTAACCTCAACATTGAAAAACTCCAACAAATTCAACAACATCCTCAACATTGAAAAACAACAACAACCTCAACATTGAAAAACACCAACAAATTCAACAAAAACTTCAACATTGAAAAACACCAACAAATTCAACAACAACCTCGAAATTGAAAAACACCAACCAATTCAACAACAACTTCAACATTGAAAAACACCAACAAATTCAACAACAACCTCGACATTGAAAAACACCATCAAATTCAACAAAAACCTCAACATTGAAAAACACCAACAACCTCAAAATTGAAAAAACACCAACAAATTCAACAACAACCTCAACATTTAAAAACAACAACAACCTCAACATTGAAACACACCAACAAATTCAACAACAACCTCAACATTGAAAAACACCAACAAACTCAACAACAACCGCAACATTGAAAAACAACAACAACCTCAATATTGAAAAACACCAACAAATTCAACACCAACCTCAACATTGAAAAACACCAACAAATTCAACAACAAACTCAAGATTGAAAAAGACCAACAAATTCAACAACCTCAACATTGAAAAACAACAACAACCTCAACATTGAAAAACACCAACAAATTCAACAACAACCGCAACATTGAAAACCACCAACAAATTCAACAACAACCTCAACATTGAAAAACAACAACAACCTCAACATTGAAAAACACCAACAAATTCAACAACAACCTCAACATTGAAAAACAACAACAACCTCAACATTGAAAAACACCAACAAATTCAACAACAACCTCAACATTGAAAAACAACAACAAACTCAACATTGAAAAACACCAACAAATTCAACAACAACCTCAACATTGAAAAACAACAAAAACCTCAACATTGAAAAACACCAACAAATTCAACAACAACCTCAACATTGAAAAACACCAACAAATTCAACAACAACCTCAGCATTGAAAAACAACAACAACCTCAACATTGAAAAACACCAACAAATTCAACAACAACCTCAACATTGAAAAACAACAACAACCTCAACATTCAAAAACACCAACAAATTCAACAACAACTTCAACATTGAGAAAAACTAACAAATTCAACAACAACCTCGAAATTGAAAAACACCAACAAATTCAACAACAGCCTCAACATTGAAAAACAACAACAACCTCAACATTGAAAAACACCAACAAATTCAACAACAACCTCAACTTTGAAAAACAACAACAACCTCATCATGGAAAAACACCAACAAATTCAACAACAACCTTAACATTGAAAAACAACAACATCCTCAAAATTGAAAAACACCAACAAATTCAACAACAACCCCAACATTTAAAAACAACAACAACCTCAACATTGAAAAACAACAACAACCTCAACATTGAAAAACACCAACAAATTCAACAACAACCTCAACATTGAAAAACAACAACAAACTCAACATTGAAAAACACCAACAAATTCAACAACAACCTCAACATTGAAAAACAACAACAACCTCAACATTGACAAACACCAGCAAATTCAACAACAACTTCAACATTGAAAAACACCAACAAATTCAAGAACAACCTCAACATTGAAAAACAACAACAACCTCAACATTGAAAAACACCAACAAATTCAACAACAACCTCAACATTGAAAAACAACAACAACCTCAACATTGAAAAACACCAACAAATTCAACACAACCTCAACATTGAAAAACACCAACAAATTCAACAACAACCTCAGCATTGAAAAACAACAACAACCTCAACATTGAAAAACACAAAACAAATTCAACAACAACCTCAACATTGAAAAACACCAACAAACTCAACATTGAAAAACACCAACAAATTCAACAAAAACTTCAACATTGAAAAACACCAACATATTCAACAACAACCTCGAAATTGAAAAACACCAACAAATTCAACAACAACCTCGACATTGAAAAACACCATCAAATTCAACAACAACCTCAACATTGAAAAACAACAACAACCTCAAAATTGAAAAAACACCTACAAATTCAACAACAACCTCAACATTTAAAAACAACAACAACCTCAACATTGAAAAACACCAACAAATTCAACAACAACCTCAACATTGAAAAACACCAACAAATTCAACAACAACCTCAACATTGAAAAACACCAACAAACTCAACAACAACCTCAACATTGAAAATCAACAACAACCTCAACATTGAAAAACACCAACAAATTCAACAACAACCTCAACATTGAAAAACACCAACAAATTCAACAACAAACTCAAGATTGAAAAACACCAACAAATTCAACAACCTCAACA
The DNA here is from genome assembly GCA_026770705.1 of Isurus oxyrinchus. NCBI lineage: Eukaryota > Metazoa > Chordata > Chondrichthyes > Lamniformes > Lamnidae > Isurus > Isurus oxyrinchus. The sequence goes on along the minus strand of JANJGN010000334.1, from coordinate 351,088 downwards.
TTGAAAAGCAACAACAACCTCAACATTGAAAAACACCAACAAATTCAACAATAACCTCAACATTGAAAAACAACAACAACCTCAACATTGAAAAGCACCAACAAATACAACAACAACCTCAACATTGAAAAACAACAACAACATCAACATTGAAAAACACCAACAAATTCAATAACAACCTCAACATTGAAAAACACCAACAAATTCAACCACAACCTCTACATTGAAAAACAACAACAAACACAACATTGAAAAACACCAACAAATTCAACAACAAACTCAAGATTGAAAAACACCAACATATTCAACAACCTCAACATTGAAAAACAACAACAACCTCAACATTGAAAAACACCAACAAATTCAACAACAACCTCAACATTGAAAACCACCAACAAATTCAACAACAACCTCAACATTGAAAAACAACAACAACCTCAACATTGAAAAACACCAACAAATTCAACAACAACCTCAACATTGAAAAACAACAACAACCTCAACATTGAAAAACACCAACAAATTCAACAACAACCTCAACATTGAAAAACAACAACAAACTCAACATTGAAAAACACCAACAAATTCAACAACAACCTCAACATTGAAAAACAACAACAACCTCAAGATTGAAAAACACCAACAAATTCAACAGTAACCTCAACATTGAAAAAGAACAACAACCTCAAAATTGAAAAGCACCAACAAATTCAACAACAACCTCAGCATTGAAAAACAACAACAAACTCAACATTGAAAAACACCAACAAATTCAACAACAACCTCAACATTGAAAAACAACAACAACCTCAACATTGAAAAACACCAACAAATTCAACAACAACCTCAACATTGAAAAACAACAACAACCTCAACATTGAAAAACACCAACAAATTCAACAACAACCTCAACATTGAAAAGCACCAACAAATTCAACAACAACCTCAACACTGAAAAACAACAACAACCTCAACATTGAAAAACACCAACAAATTCAACAACAACCTCAACATTGAAAAACAACAACAACCTCAACATTGAAAAACACCAGCAAAATCAACAACAACCTCAACATTGAAAAACAACAACAACCTGAACATTGAAAAACAACAACAACCTCAACATTGAAAAACACCAACAAATTCAACAACAACCTCAACATTGAAAAATAACAACAACCTCAACATTGAAAAACACCAACAAATTCAATAACAACCTCAACATTGAAAAACACCAACAAATTCAACAACAACCTCAGCATTGAAAAACAACATTAACCTCAACATTGAAAAACTCCAACAAATTCAACAACATCCTCAACATTGAAAAACAACAACAACCTCAACATTGAAAAACACCAACAAATTCAACAAAAACTTCAACATTGAAAAACACCAACAAATTCAACAACAACCTCGAAATTGAAAAACACCAACCAATTCAACAACAACTTCAACATTGAAAAACACCAACAAATTCAACAACAACCTCGACATTGAAAAACACCATCAAATTCAACAAAAACCTCAACATTGAAAAACACCAACAACCTCAAAATTGAAAAAACACCAACAAATTCAACAACAACCTCAACATTTAAAAACAACAACAACCTCAACATTGAAACACACCAACAAATTCAACAACAACCTCAACATTGAAAAACACCAACAAACTCAACAACAACCGCAACATTGAAAAACAACAACAACCTCAATATTGAAAAACACCAACAAATTCAACACCAACCTCAACATTGAAAAACACCAACAAATTCAACAACAAACTCAAGATTGAAAAAGACCAACAAATTCAACAACCTCAACATTGAAAAACAACAACAACCTCAACATTGAAAAACACCAACAAATTCAACAACAACCGCAACATTGAAAACCACCAACAAATTCAACAACAACCTCAACATTGAAAAACAACAACAACCTCAACATTGAAAAACACCAACAAATTCAACAACAACCTCAACATTGAAAAACAACAACAACCTCAACATTGAAAAACACCAACAAATTCAACAACAACCTCAACATTGAAAAACAACAACAAACTCAACATTGAAAAACACCAACAAATTCAACAACAACCTCAACATTGAAAAACAACAAAAACCTCAACATTGAAAAACACCAACAAATTCAACAACAACCTCAACATTGAAAAACACCAACAAATTCAACAACAACCTCAGCATTGAAAAACAACAACAACCTCAACATTGAAAAACACCAACAAATTCAACAACAACCTCAACATTGAAAAACAACAACAACCTCAACATTCAAAAACACCAACAAATTCAACAACAACTTCAACATTGAGAAAAACTAACAAATTCAACAACAACCTCGAAATTGAAAAACACCAACAAATTCAACAACAGCCTCAACATTGAAAAACAACAACAACCTCAACATTGAAAAACACCAACAAATTCAACAACAACCTCAACTTTGAAAAACAACAACAACCTCATCATGGAAAAACACCAACAAATTCAACAACAACCTTAACATTGAAAAACAACAACATCCTCAAAATTGAAAAACACCAACAAATTCAACAACAACCCCAACATTTAAAAACAACAACAACCTCAACATTGAAAAACAACAACAACCTCAACATTGAAAAACACCAACAAATTCAACAACAACCTCAACATTGAAAAACAACAACAAACTCAACATTGAAAAACACCAACAAATTCAACAACAACCTCAACATTGAAAAACAACAACAACCTCAACATTGACAAACACCAGCAAATTCAACAACAACTTCAACATTGAAAAACACCAACAAATTCAAGAACAACCTCAACATTGAAAAACAACAACAACCTCAACATTGAAAAACACCAACAAATTCAACAACAACCTCAACATTGAAAAACAACAACAACCTCAACATTGAAAAACACCAACAAATTCAACACAACCTCAACATTGAAAAACACCAACAAATTCAACAACAACCTCAGCATTGAAAAACAACAACAACCTCAACATTGAAAAACACAAAACAAATTCAACAACAACCTCAACATTGAAAAACACCAACAAACTCAACATTGAAAAACACCAACAAATTCAACAAAAACTTCAACATTGAAAAACACCAACATATTCAACAACAACCTCGAAATTGAAAAACACCAACAAATTCAACAACAACTTCAACATTGAAAAACACCAACCAATTCAACAACAACCTCGACATTGAAAAACACCATCAAATTCAACAACAACCTCAACATTGAAAAACACCAACAACCTCAAAATTGAAAAAACACCAACAAATTCAACAACAAACTCAACATTTAAAAACAACAACAACCTCAACATTGAAAAACACCAACAAATTCAACAACAACCTCAACATTGAAACACACCAACAAATTAAACAACAACCTCAACATTGAAAAACACCAGCAAACTCAACAACAACCTCAACATTGAAAAACAACAACAACCTCAACATTGAAAAACACCAACAAATTCGACAACAGCCTCAACATTGAAAAACACCAACAAATTCAACAACAAACTCAGATTGAAAAACACCAACAAATTCAACAACCTCAACATTGAAAAACAACAACAACCTCAACATTGAAAAACACCAACAAATTCAACAACAACCTCAACATTGAAAAACACCAACAAATTCAACAACAACCTCAACATTGAAAAACAACAACAACCTGAACTTTGAAAAACACCAACAAATTCAACAACAACCTCAACATTGAAAAACAACAACAAACTCAACATTGAAAAACACCAACAAATTCAACAACAACCTCAACATTGAAAAACAACAACAACCTCAAGATTGAAAAACACCAACAAATTCAACAATAACCTCAACATTGAAAAACAACAACAACCTCAACATTGAAAAGCACCAACAAATTCAACAACAACCTCAGCATTGAAAAACAACAACAAACTCAACATTGAAAAACACCAACAAATTCAACAACAACCTCAACATTGAAAAACAACAACAACCTCAACATTGAAAAACACCAACAAATTCAACAACAACCTCAACATTGAAAAGCACCAACAAATTCAACAACAACCTCAAAACTGAAAAACAACAACAACCTCAACATTGAAAAACACCAACAAATTCAACAACAACCTCAACATTGAAAAACACCAACAAATTCAACAACAACCTCAACATTGAAAAGCACCAACAAATTCAACAACAACCTCAACTTTGAAAAACAACAACAACCTCAACATTGAAAAACACCAACAAATTCAACAACAACTTCAACATTGAGAAAAACTAACAAATTCAACAACAACCTCGAAATTGAAAAACACCAACAAATTCAACAACAGCCTCAACATTGAAAAACAACAACAACCTCAACATTGAAAAACACCAACAAATTCAACAACAACCTCAACTTTGAAAAACACCAACAAATTCAACAACAACCTCAGCATTGAAAAACAACATTAACCTCAACATTGAAAAACTCCAACAAATTCAACAACATCCTCAACATTGAAAAACAACAACAACCTCAACATTGAAAAACACCAACAAATTCAACAAAAACTTCAACATTGAAAAACACCAACAAATTCAACAACAACCTCGAAATTGAAAAACACCAACCAATTCAACAACAACTTCAACATTGAAAAACACCAACAAATTCAACAACAACCTCGACATTGAAAAACACCATCAAATTCAACAAAAACCTCAACATTGAAAAACACCAACAACCTCAAAATTGAAAAAACACCAACAAATTCAACAACAACCTCAACATTTAAAAACAACAACAACCTCAACATTGAAACACACCAACAAATTCAACAACAACCTCAACATTGAAAAACACCAACAAATTCAACAACAACCTCAACATTGAAAAACACCAACAAACTCAACAACAACCTCAACATTGAAAAACAACAACAACCTCAATATTGAAAAACACCAACAAATTCAACACCAACCTCAACATTGAAAAACACCAACAAATTCAACAACAAACTCAAGATTGAAAAAGACCAACAAATTCAACAACCTCTACATTGAAAAACAACAACAACCTCAACATTGAAAAACACCAACAAATTCAACAACAACCGCAACATTGAAAACCACCAACAAATTCAACAACAACCTCAACATTGAAAAACAACAACAACCTCAACATTGAAAAACACCAACAAATTCAACAACAACCTCAACATTGAAAAACAACAACAACCTCAACATTGAAAAACACCAACAAATTCAACAACAACCTCAACATTGAAAAACAACAACAAACTCAACATTGAAAAACACCAACAAATTCAACAACAACCTCAACATTGAAAAACAACAAAAACCTCAACATTGAAAAACACCAACAAATTCAACAACAACCTCAACATTGAAAAACACCAACAAATTCAACAACAACCTCAGCATTGAAAAACAACAACAACCTCAACATTGAAAAACACCAACAAATTCAACAACAACCTCAACATTGAAAAACAACAACAACCTCAACATTCAAAAACACCAAAAAATTCAACAACAACTTCAACATTGAGAAAAACTAACAAATTCAACAACAACCTCGAAATTGAAAAACACCAACAAATTCAACAACAGCCTCAACATTGAAAAACAACAACAACCTCAACATTGAAAAACACCAACAAATTCAACAACAACCTCAACTTTGAAAAACAACAACAACCTCATCATGGAAAAACACCAACAAATTCAACAACAACCTTAACATTGAAAAACAACAACATCCTCAAAATTGAAAAACACCAACAAATTCAACAACAACCCCAACATTTAAAAACAACAACAACCTCAACATTGAAAAACAACAACAACCTCAACATTGAAAAACACCAACAAATTCAACAACAACCTCAACATTGAAAAACAACAACAAACTCAACATTGAAAAACACCAACAAATTCAACAACAACCTCAACATTGAAAAACAACAACAACCTCAACATTGACAAACACCAGCAAATTCAACAACAACTTCAACATTGAAAAACACCAACAAATTCAACAACAACCTCAACATTGAAAAACAACAACAACCTCAACATTGAAAAACACCAACAAATTCAACAACAACCTCAACATTGAAAAACAACAACAACCTCAACATTGAAAAACACCAACAAATTCAACACAACCTCAACATTGAAAAACACCAACAAATTCAACAACAACCTCAGCATTGAAAAACAACAACAACCTCAACATTGAAAAACACAAAACAAATTCAACAACAACCTCAACATTGAAAAACACCAACAAACTCAACATTGAAAAACACCAACAAATTCAACAAAAACTTCAACATTGAAAAACACCAACATATTCAACAACAACCTCGAAATTGAAAAACACCAACAAATTCAACAACAACTTCAACATTGAAAAACACCAACCAATTCAACAACAACCTCGACATTGAAAAACACCATCAAATTCAACAACAACCTCAACATTGAAAAACACCAACAACCTCAAAATTGAAAAAACACCAACAAATTCAACAACAAACTCAACATTTAAAAACAACAACAACCTCAACATTGAAAAACACCAACAAATTCAACAACAACCTCAACATTGAAACACACCAACAAATTAAACAACAACCTCAACATTGAAAAACACCAGCAAACTCAACAACAACCTCAACATTGAAAAACAACAACAACCTCAACATTGAAAAACACCAACAAATTCGACAACAGCCTCAACATTGAAAAACACCAACAAATTCAACAACAAACTCAGATTGAAAAACACCAACAAATTCAACAACCTCAACATTGAAAAACAACAACAACCTCAACATTGAAAAACACCAACAAATTCAACAACAACCTCAACATTGAAAAACACCAACAAATTCAACAACAACCTCAACATTGAAAAACAACAACAACCTGAACTTTGAAAAACACCAACAAATTCAACAACAACCTCAACATTGAAAAACAACAACAAACTCAACATTGAAAAACACCAACAAATTCAACAACAACCTCAACATTGAAAAACAACAACAACCTCAAGATTGAAAAACACCAACAAATTCAACAATAACCTCAACATTGAAAAACAACAACAACCTCAACATTGAAAAGCACCAACAAATTCAACAACAACCTCAGCATTGAAAAACAACAACAAACTCAACATTGAAAAACACCAACAAATTCAACAACAACCTCAACATTGAAAAACAACAACAACCTCAACATTGAAAAACACCAACAAATTCAACAACAACCTCAACATTGAAAAGCACCAACAAATTCAACAACAACCTCAAAACTGAAAAACAACAACAACCTCAACATTGAAAAACACCAACAAATTCAACAACAACCTCAACATTGAAAAACACCAACAAATTCAACAACAACCTCAACATTGAAAAGCACCAACAAATTCAACAACAACCTCAACATTGAAAAACAACAACAACCTCAACATTGAAAAACACCAACAAATTCAACAACAACTTCAACATTGAGAAAAACTAACAAATTCAACAACAACCTCGAAATTGAAAAACACCAACAAATTCAACAACAGCCTCAACATTGAAAAACAACAACAACCTCAACATTGAAAAACACCAACAAATTCAACAACAACCTCAACTTTGAAAAACAACAACAACCTCATCATGGAAAAACACCAACAAATTCAACAACAACCTTAACATTGAAAAACAACAACATCCTCAAAATTGAAAAACACCAACAAATTCAACAACAACCCCAACATTTAAAAACAACAACAACCTCAACATTGAAAAACAACAACAACCTCAACATTGAAAAACACCAACAAATTCAACAACAACCTCAACATTGAAAAACAACAACAAACTCAACATTGAAAAACACCAACAAATTCAACAACAACCTCAACATTGAAAAACAACAACAACCTCAACATTGACAAACACCAACAAATTCAACAACAACTTCAACATTGAAAAACACCAACAAATTCAACAACAACCTCAACATTGAAAAACAACAACAACCTCAACATTGAAAAACACCAACAAATTCAACAACAACCTCAACATTGAAAAACAACAACAACCTCAACATTGAAAAACACCAACAAATTCAACACAACCTCAACATTGAAAAACACCAACAAATTCAACAACAACCTCAGCATTGAAAAACAACAACAACCTCAACATTGAAAAACACCAACAAACTCAACATTGAAAAACACCAACAAATTCAACAAAAACTTCAACATTGAAAAACACCAACATATTCAACAACAACCTCGAAATTGAAAAACACCAACAAACTCAACATTGAAAAACACCAACAAATTCAACAACAACTTCAACATTGAAAAACACCAACCAATTCAACAACAACCTCGACATTGAAAAACACCATCAAATTCAACAACAACCTCAACATTGAAAAACACCAACAACCTCAAAATTGAAAAAACACCAACAAATTCAACAACAAACTCAACATTTAAAAACAACAACAACCTCAACATTGAAAAACACCAACAAATTCAACAACAACCTCAACATTGAAACACACCAACAAATTAAACAACAACCTCAACATTGAAAAACACCAGCAAACTCAACAACAACCTCAACATTGAAAAACAACAACAACCTCAACATTGAAAAACACCAACAAATTCGACAACAACCTCAACATTGAAAAACACCAACAAATTCAACAACAAACTCAAGATTGAAAAACACCAACAAATTCAACAACCTCAACATTGAAAAACAACAACAACCTCAACATTGAAAAACACCAACAATTTCAACAACAACCTCAACATTGAAAAACACCAACAAATTCAACAACAACCTCAACATTGAAAAACAACATCAACCTGAACTTTGAAAAACACCAACAAATTCAACAACAACCTCAACATTGAAAAACAACAACTAACTCAACATTGAAAAACACCAACAAATTCAACAACAACCTCAACATTGAAAAACAACAACAACCTCAAGATTGAAAAACACCAACAAATTCAACAATAACCTCAACATTGAAAAACAACAACAACCTCAAGATTGAAAAGCACCAACAAATTCAACAACAACCTCAGCATTGAAAAACAACAACAAACTCAACATTGAAAAACACCAACAAATTCAACAACAACCTCAACATTGAAAAACAACAACAACCTCAACATTGAAAAACACCAACAAATTCAACAACAACCACAACATTGAAAAGCACCAACAAATTCAACAACAACCTCAAAACTGAAAAACAACAACAACCTCAACATTGAAAAACACCAACAAATTCAACAACAACCTCAACATTGAAAAACAACAACAACCTCAACATTGAAAAACACCAGCAAAATCAACAACAACCTCAACATTGAAAAACAACAACAACCTCAACATTGAAAAACAACAACAACCTCAACATTGAAAAACACCAACAAATTCAACAACAACCTCAACATTGAAAAACAACAACAACCTCAACATTGAAAAACACCAACAAATTCAATAACAACCTCAACATTGAAAAACACCAACAAATTCAACAACAACCTCAGCATTGAAAAACAACATTAACCTCAACATTGAAAAACACCAACAAATTCAACAACATCCTCAACATTGAAAAACAACAACAACCTCAACATTGAAAAACACCAACAAATTCAACAAAAACTTCAACATTGAAAAACACCAACAAATTCAACAACAACCTCGAAATTGAAAAACACCAACCAATTCAACAACAACTTCAACATTGAAAAACACCAACAAATTCAACAACAACCTCGACATTGAAAAACACCATCAAATTCAACAAAAACCTCAACATTGAAAAACACCAACAACCTCAAAATTGAAAAAACACCAACAAAGTCAACAACAACCTCAACATTTAAAAACAACAACAACCTCAACATTGAAACACACCAACAAATTCAACAACAACCTCAACATTGAAAAACACCAACAAATTCAACAACAACCTCAACATTGAAAAACACCAACAAACTCAACAACAACCTCAACATTGAAAAACAACAACAACCTCAATATTGAAAAACACCAACAAATTCAACACCAACCTCAACATTGAAAAACACCAACAAATTCAACAACAAACTCAAGATTGAAAAAGACCAAAAAATTCAACAACCTCAACATTGAAAAACAACAACAACCTCAACATTGAAAAACACCAACAAATTCAACAACAACCGCAACATTGAAAACCACCAACAAATTCAACAACAACCTCAACATTGAAAAACAACAACAACCTCAACATTGAAAAACACCAACAAATTCAACAACAACCTCAACATTGAAAAACAACAACAACCTCAACATTGAAAAACACCAACAAATTCAACAACAACCTCAACATTGAAAAACAACAACAAACTCAACATTGAAAAACACCAACAAATTCAACAACAACCTCAACATTGAAAAACAACAACAACCTCAACATTGAAAAACACCAACAAATTCAACAACAACCTCAACATTGAAAAGCACCAACAAATTCAACAACAACCTCAAAACTGAAAAACAACAACAACCTCAACATTGAAAAACACCAACAAATTCAACAACAACCTCAACATTGAAAAACACCAACAAATTCAACAACAACCTCAACATTGAAAAGCACCAACAAATTCAACAACAACCTCAACATTGAAAAACAACAACAACCTCAACATTGAAAAACACCAACAAATTCAACAACAACTTCAACATTGAGAAAAACTAACAAATTCAACAACAACCTCGAAATTGAAAAACACCAACAAATTCAACAACAGCCTCAACATTGAAAAACAACAACAACCTCAACATTGAAAAACACCAACAAATTCAACAACAACCTCAACTTTGAAAAACAACAACAACCTCATCATGGAAAAACACCAACAAATTCAACAACAACCTTAACATTGAAAAACAACAACATCCTCAAAATTGAAAAACACCAACAAATTCAACAACAACCCCAACATTTAAAAACAACAACAACCTCAACATTGAAAAACAACAACAACCTCAACATTGAAAAACACCAACAAATTCAACAACAACCTCAACATTGAAAAACAACAACAAACTCAACATTGAAAAACACCAACAAATTCAACAACAACCTCAACATTGAAAAACAACAACAACCTCAACATTGACAAACACCAACAAATTCAACAACAACTTCAACATTGAAAAACACCAACAAATTCAACAACAACCTCAACATTGAAAAACAACAACAACCTCAACATTGAAAAACACCAACAAATTCAACAACAACCTCAACATTGAAAAACAACAACAACCTCAACATTGAAAAACACCAACAAATTCAACACAACCTCAACATTGAAAAACACCAACAAATTCAACAACAACCTCAGCATTGAAAAACAACAACAACCTCAACATTGAAAAACACCAACAAACTCAACATTGAAAAACACCAACAAATTCAACAAAAACTTCAACATTGAAAAACACCAACATATTCAACAACAACCTCGAAATTGAAAAACACCAACAAATTCAACAACAACTTCAACATTGAAAAACACCAACCAATTCAACAACAACCTCGACATTGAAAAACACCATCAAATTCAACAACAACCTCAACATTGAAAAACACCAACAACCTCAAAATTGAAAAAACACCAACAAATTCAACAACAAACTCAACATTTAAAAACAACAACAACCTCAACATTGAAAAACACCAACAAATTCAACAACAACCTCAACATTGAAACACACCAACAAATTAAACAACAACCTCAACATTGAAAAACACCAGCAAACTCAACAACAACCTCAACATTGAAAAACAACAACAACCTCAACATTGAAAAACACCAACAAATTCGACAACAACCTCAACATTGAAAAACACCAACAAATTCAACAACAAACTCAAGATTGAAAAACACCAACAAATTCAACAACCTCAACATTGAAAAACAACAACAACCTCAACATTGAAAAACACCAACAAATTCAACAACAACCTCAACATTGAAAAACACCAACAAATTCAACAACAACCTCAACATTGAAAAACAACATCAACCTGAACTTTGAAAAACACCAACAAATTCAACAACAACCTCAACATTGAAAAACAACAACTAACTCAACATTGAAAAACACCAACAAATTCAACAACAACCTCAACATTGAAAAACAACAACAACCTCAAGATTGAAAAACACCAACAAATTCAACAATAACCTCAACATTGAAAAACAACAACAACCTCAAGATTGAAAAGCACCAACAAATTCAACAACAACCTCAGCATTGAAAAACAACAACAAACTCAACATTGAAAAACACCAACAAATTCAACAACAACCTCAACATTGAAAAACAACAACAACCTCAACATTGAAAAACACCAACAAATTCAACAACAACCACAGCATTGAAAAGCACCAACAAATTCAACAACAACCTCAAAACTGAAAAACAACAACAACCTCAACATTGAAAAACACCAACAAATTCAACAACAACCTCAACATTGAAAAACAACAACAACCTCAACATTGAAAAACACCAGCAAAATCAACAACAACCTCAACATTGAAAAACAACAACAACCTCAACATTGAAAAACACCAACAAATTCAACAACAACCTCAACATTGAAAAACAACAACAACCTCAACATTGAAAAACACCAACAAATTCAATAACAACCTCAACATTGAAAAACACCAACAAATTCAACAACAACCTCAGCATTGAAAAACAACATTAACCTCAACATTGAAAAACACCAACAAATTCAACAACATCCTCAACACTGAAAAACAACAACAACCTCAACATTGAAAAACACCAACAAATTCAACAAAAACTTCAACATTGAAAAACACCAACAAATTCAACAACAACCTCGAAATTGAAAAACTCCAACCAATTCAACAACAACTTCAACATTGAAAAACACCAACAAATTCAACAACAACCTCGACATTGAAAAACACCATCAAATTCAACAAAAACCTCAACATTGAAAAACACCAACAACCTCAAAATTGAAAAAACACCAACAAAGTCAACAACAACCTCAACATTTAAAAACAACAACAACCTCAACATTGAAACACACCAACAAATTCAACAACAACCTCAACATTGAAAAACACCAACAAATTCAACAACAACCTCAACATTGAAAAACACCAACAAACTCAACAACAACCTCAACATTGAAAAACAACAACAACCTCAATATTGAAAAACACCAACAAATTCAACACCAACCTCAACATTGAAAAACACCAACAAATTCAACAACAAACTCAAGATTGAAAAAGACCAACAAATTCAACAACCTCAACATTGAAAAACAACAACAACCTCAACATTGAAAAACACCAACAAATTCACCAACAACCGCAACATTGAAAACCACCAACAAATTCAACAACAACCTCAACATTGAAAAACAACAACAACCTCAACATTGAAAAACACCAACAAATTCAACAACAACCTCAACATTGAAAAACAACAACAACCTCAACATTGAAAAACACCAACAAATTCAACAACAACCTCAACATTGAAAAACAACAACAAACTCAACATTGAAAAACACCAACAAATTCAACAACAACCTCAACATTGAAAAACAACAAAAACCTGAACATTGAAAAACACCAACAAATTCAACAACAACCTCAACATTGAAAAACACCAACAAATTCAACAACAACCTCAGCATTGAAAAACAACAACAACCTCAACATTGAAAAACACCAACAAATTCAACAACAACCTCAACATTGAAAAACAACAACAACCTCAACATTGAAAAACACCAACAAATTCAACAACAACTTCAACATTGAGAAAAACTAACAAATTCAACAACAACCTCGAAATTGAAAAACACCAACAAATTCAACAACAGCCTCAACATTGAAAAACAACAACAACCTCAACATTGAAAAACACCAACAAATTCAGCAACAACCTCAACTTTGAAAAACAACAACAACCTCATCATGGAAAAACACCAACAAATTCAACAACAACCTCAACATTGAAAAACAACAACATCCTCAAAATTGAAAAACACCAACAAATTCAACAACAACCCCAACATTTAAAAACAACAACAACCTCAACATTGAAAAACAACAACAACCTCAACATTGAAAAACACCAACAAATTCAACAACAACCTCAACTTTGAAAAACAACAACAACCTCATCATGGAAAAACACCAACAAATTCAACAACAACCTTAACATTGAAAAACAACAACATCCTCAAAATTGAAAAACACCAACAAATTCAACAACAACCCCAACATTTAAAAACAACAACAACCTCAACATTGAAAAACAACAACAACCTCAACATTGAAAAACACCAACAAATTCAACAACAACCTCAACATTGAAAAACAACAACAAACTCAACATTGAAAAACACCAACAAATTCAACAACAACCTCAACATTGAAAAACAACAACAACCTCAACATTGACAAACACCAACAAATTCAACAACAACTTCAACATTGAAAAACACCAACAAATTCAACAACAACCTCAACATTGAAAAACAACAACAACCTCAACATTGAAAAACACCAACAAATTCAACAACAACCTCAACATTGAAAAACAACAACAACCTCAACATTGAAAAACACCAACAAATTCAACACAACCTCAACATTGAAAAACACCAACAAATTCAACAACAACCTCAGCATTGAAAAACAACAACAACCTCAACATTGAAAAACACCAACAAACTCAACATTGAAAAACACCAACAAATTCAACAAAAACTTCAACATTGAAAAACACCAACATATTCAACAACAACCTCGAAATTGAAAAACACCAACAAATTCAACAACAACTTCAACATTGAAAAACACCAACCAATTCAACAACAACCTCGACATTGAAAAACACTATCAAATTCAACAACAACCTCAACATTGAAAAACACCAACAACCTCAAAATTGAAAAAACACCAACAAATTCAACAACAAACTCAACATTTAAAAACAACAACAACCTCAACATTGAAAAACACCAACAAATTCAACAACAACCTCAACATTGAAACACACCAACAAATTAAACAACAACCTCAACATTGAAAAACACCAGCAAACTCAACAACAACCTCAACATTGAAAAACAACAACAACCTCAACATTGAAAAACACCAACAAATTCGACAACAACCTCAACATTGAAAAACACCAACAAATTCAACAACAAACTCAAGATTGAAAAACACCAACAAATTCAACAACCTCAACATTGAAAAACAACAACAACCTCAACATTGAAAAACACCAACAAATTCAACAACAACCTCAACATTGAAAAACACCAACAAATTCAACAACAACCTCAACATTGAAAAACAACATCAACCTGAACTTTGAAAAACACCAACAAATTCAACAACAACCTCAACATTGAAAAACAACAACTAACTCAACATTGAAAAACACCAACAAATTCAACAACAACCTCAACATTGAAAAACAACAACAACCTCAAGATTGAAAAACACCAACAAATTCAACAATAACCTCAACATTGAAAAACAACAACAACCTCAAGATTGAAAAGCACCAACAAATTCAACAACAACCTCAGCATTGAAAAACAACAACAAACTCAACATTGAAAAACACCAACAAATTCAACAACAACCTCAACATTGAAAAACAACAACAACCTCAACATTGAAAAACACCAACAAATTCAACAACAACCACAACATTGAAAAGCACCAACAAATTCAACAACAACCTCAAAACTGAAAAACAACAACAACCTCAACATTGAAAAACACCAACAAATTCAACAACAACCTCAACATTGAAAAACAACAACAACCTCAACATTGAAAAACACCAGCAAAATCAACAACAACCTCAACATTGAAAAACAACAACAACCTCAACATTGAAAAACAACAACAACCTCAACATTGAAAAACACCAACAAATTCAACAACAACCTCAACATTGAAAAACAACAACAACCTCAACATTGAAAAACACCAACAAATTCAATAACAACCTCAACATTGAAAAACACCAACAAATTCAACAACAACCTCAGCATTGAAAAACAACATTAACCTCAACATTGAAAAACACCAACAAATTCAACAACATCCTCAACATTGAAAAACAACAACAACCTCAACATTGAAAAACACCAACAAATTCAACAAAAACTTCAACATTGAAAAACACCAACAAATTCAACAACAACCTCGAAATTGAAAAACACCAACCAATTCAACAACAACTTCAACATCGAAAAACACCAACAAATTCAACAACAACCTCGACATTGAAAAACACCATCAAATTCAACAAAAACCTCAACATTGAAAAACACCAACAACCTCAAAATTGAAAAAACACCAACAAAGTCAACAACAACCTCAACATTTAAAAACAACAACAACCTCAACATTGAAACACACCAACAAATTCAACAACAACCTCAACATTGAAAAACACCAACAAATTCAACAACAACCTCAACATTGAAAAACACCAACAAACTCAACAACAACCTCAACATTGAAAAACAACAACAACCTCAATATTGAAAAACACCAACAAATTCAACACCAACCTCAACATTGAAAAACACCAACAAATTCAACAACAAACTCAAGATTGAAAAAGACCAACAAATTCAACAACCTCAACATTGAAAAACAACAACAACCTCAACATTGAAAAACACCAACAAATTCAACAACAACCGCAACATTGAAAACCACCAACAAATTCAACAACAACCTCAACATTGAAAAACAACAACAACCTCAACATTGAAAAACACCAACAAATTCAACAACAACCTCAACATTGAAAAACAACAACAACCTCAACATTGAAAAACACCAACAAATTCAACAACAACCTCAACATTGAAAAACAACAACAAACTCAACATTGAAAAACACCAACAAATTCAACAACAACCTCAACATTGAAAAACAACAAAAACCTCAACATTGAAAAACACCAACAAATTCAACAACAACCTCAACATTGAAAAACACCAACAAATTCAACAACAACCTCAGCATTGAAAAACAACAACAACCTCAACATTGAAAAACACCAACAAATTCAACAACAACCTCAACATTGAAAAACAACAACAACCTCAACATTGAAAAACACCAACAAATTCAACAACAACTTCAACATTGAGAAAAACTAACAAATTCAACAACAACCTCGAAATTGAAAAACACCAACAAATTCAACAACAGCCTCAACATTGAAAAACAACAACAACCTCAACATTGAAAAACACCAACAAATTCAACAACAACCTCAACTTTGAAAAACAACAACAACCTCATCATGGAAAAACACCAACAAATTCAACAACAACCTCAACATTGAAAAACAACAACATCCTCAAAATTGAAAAACACCAACAAATTCAACAACAACCCCAACATTGAAAAACAACAACAACCTCAACATTGAAAAACAACAACAACCTCAACATTGAAAAACACCAACAAATTCAACAACAACCTCAACATTGAAAAACAACAACAAACTCAACATTGAAAAACACCAACAAATTCAACAACAACCTCAACATTGAAAAACAACAACAACCTCAACATTGACAAACACCAACAAATTCAACAACAACTTCAACATTGAAAAACACCAACAAATTCAACAACAACCTCAACATTGAAAAACAACAACAACCTCAACATTGAAAAACACCAACAAATTCAACAACAACCTCAACATTGAAAAACAACAACAACCTCAACATTGAAAAACACCAACAAATTCAACACAACCTCAACATTGAAAA
Source organism: Isurus oxyrinchus (assembly GCA_026770705.1). Lineage (NCBI taxonomy): Eukaryota > Metazoa > Chordata > Chondrichthyes > Lamniformes > Lamnidae > Isurus > Isurus oxyrinchus. The sequence goes on along the minus strand of JANJGN010000334.1, from coordinate 333,093 downwards.
ACACCAACAAATTCAACAACAACCTCAGCATTGAAAAACAACAACAACCTCAACATTGAAAAACACCAAACAAATTCAACAACAACCTCAACATTGAAAAACACCAACAAACTCAACATTGAAAAATACCAACAAATTCAACAAAAACTTCAACATTGAAAAACACCAACATATTCAACAACAACCTCGAAATTGAAAAACACCAACAAATTCAACAACAACTTCAACATTGAAAGACACCAACCAATTCAACAACAACCTCGACATTGAAAAACACCATCAAATTCAACAACAACCTCAACATTGAAAAACACCAACAACCTCAAAATTGAAAAAACACCAACAAATTCAACAACAAACTCAACATTTAAAAACAACAACAACCTCAACATTGAAAAACACCAACAAATTCAACAACAACCTCAACATTGAAACACACCAACAATTTAAACAACAACCTCAACATTGAAAAACACCAGCAAACTCAACAACAACCTCAACATTGAAAAACAACAACAACCTCAACATTGAAAAACACCAACAAATTCGACAACAACCTCAAAATTGAAAAACACCAACAAATTCAACAACAAACTCAAGATTGAAAAACACCAACAAATTCAACAACCTCAACATTGAAAAACAACAACAACCTCAACATTGAAAAACACCAACAAATTCAACAACAACCTCAACATTGAAAAACACCAACAAATTCAACAACAACCTCAACATTGAAAAACAACAACAACCTGAACTTTGAAAAACACCAACAAATTCAACAACAACCTCAACATTGAAAAACAACAACAAACTCAACATTGAAAAACACCAACAAATTCAACAACAACCTCAACATTGAAAAACAACAACAACCTCAACATTGAAAAACACCAACAAATTCAACAATAACCTCAACATTGAAACACAACATCAACCTCAACATTGAAAAACACCAACAAATTCAACAACAACCTCAACATTGAAAAACACCAACAAATTCAACAACAACCTCAACATTGAAAAACAACAACAACCTCAACATTGAAAAACACCAACAAATTCAACAACAACCTCAACATTGAAAAACAACAACAACCTCAACATTGAAAAACACCAACAAATTCAACAACAACCTCAACATTGAAAAACAACAACAACCTCAACATTGAAAAACACCAACAAATTCAACACAACCTCAACATTGAAAAACACCAACAAATTCAACAACAACCTCAGCATTGAAAAACAACAACAACCTCAACATTGAAAAACACCAAACAAATTCAACAACAACCTCAACATTGAAAAACACCAACAAACTCAACATTGAAAAACACCAACAAATTCAACAAAAACTTCAACATTGAAAAACACCAACATATTCAACAACAACCTCGAAATTGAAAAACACCAACAAATTCAACAACAACTTCAACATTGAAAGACACCAACCAATTCAACAACAACCTCGACATTGAAAAACACCATCAAATTCAACAACAACCTCAACATTGAAAAACACCAACAACCTCAAAATTGAAAAAACACCAACAAATTCAACAACAAACTCAACATTTAAAAACAACAACAACCTCAACATTGAAAAACACCAACAAATTCAACAACAACCTCAACATTGAAACACACCAACAAATTAAACAACAACCTCAACATTGAAAAACACCAGCAAACTCAACAACAACCTCAACATTGAAAAACAACAACAACCTCAACATTGAAAAACACCAACAAATTCGACAACAACCTCAAAATTGAAAAACACCAACAAATTCAACAACAAACTCAAGATTGAAAAACACCAACAAATTCAACAACCTCAACATTGAAAAACAACAACAACCTCAACATTGAAAAACACCAACAAATTCAACAACAACCTCAACATTGAAAAACACCAACAAATTCAACAACAACCTCAACATTGAAAAACAACAACAACCTGAACTTTGAAAAACACCAACAAATTCAACAACAACCTCAACATTGAAAAACAACAACAAACTCAACATTGAAAAACACCAACAAATTCAACAACAACCTCAACATTGAAAAACAACAACAACCTCAACATTGAAAAACACCAACAAATTCAACAATAACCTCAACATTGAAAAACAACATCAACCTCAACATTGAAAAACACCAACAAATTCAACAACAACCTCAACATTGAAAAACACCAAATAATTCAACAACAACCTCAACATTGAAAAACAACAACAAACTCAACATTGAAAAACACCAACAAATTCAACAACAACCTCAACATTGAAAAACAACAACAACCTCAACATTGACAAACACCAACAAATTCAACAACAACTTCAACATTGAAAAACACCAACAAATTCAACAACAACCTCAACATTGAAAAACAACAACAACCTCAACATTGAAAAACACCAACAAATTCAACAACAACCTCAACATTGAAAAACAACAACAACCTCAACATTGAAAAACACCAACAAATTCAACACAACCTCAACATTGAAAAACACCAACAAATTCAACAACAACCTCAGCATTGAAAAACAACAACAACCTCAACATTGAAAAACACCAACAAACTCAACATTGAAAAACACCAACAAATTCAACAAAAACTTCAACATTGAAAAACACCAACATATTCAACAACAACCTCGAAATTGAAAAACACCAACAAATTCAACAACAACTTCAACATTGAAAAACACCAACCAATTCAACAACAACCTCGACATTGAAAAACACTATCAAATTCAACAACAACCTCAACATTGAAAAACACCAACAACCTCAAAATTGAAAAAACACCAACAAATTCAACAACAAACTCAACATTTAAAAACAACAACAACCTCAACATTGAAAAACACCAACAAATTCAACAACAACCTCAACATTGAAACACACCAACAAATTAAACAACAACCTCAACATTGAAAAACACCAGCAAACTCAACAACAACCTCAACATTGAAAAACAACAACAACCTCAACATTGAAAAACACCAACAAATTCGACAACAACCTCAACATTGAAAAACACCAACAAATTCAACAACAAACTCAAGATTGAAAAACACCAACAAATTCAACAACCTCAACATTGAAAAACAACAACAACCTCAACATTGAAAAACACCAACAAATTCAACAACACCTCAACATTGAAAAACGCCAACAAATTCAACAACAACCTCAACATTGAAAAACAACAACTAACTCAACATTGAAAAACACCAACAAATTCAACAACAACCTCAACATTGAAAAACAACAACAACCTCAAGATTGAAAAACACCAACAAATTCAACAATAACCTCAACATTGAAAAACAACAACAACCTCAAGATTGAAAAGCACCAACAAATTCAACAACAACCTCAGCATTGAAAAACAACAACAAACTCAACATTGAAAAACACCAACAAATTCAACAACAACCTCAACATTGAAAAACAACAACAACCTCAACATTGAAAAACACCAACAAATTCAACAACAACCACAACATTGAAAAGCACCAACAAATTCAACAACAACCTCAAAACTGAAAAACAACAACAACCTCAACATTGAAAAACACCAACAAATTCAACAACAACCTCAACATTGAAAAACAACAACAACCTCAACATTGAAAAACACCAGCAAAATCAACAACAACCTCAACATTGAAAAACAACAACAACCTCAACATTGAAAAACAACAACAACCTCAACATTGAAAAACACCAACAAATTCAACAACAACCTCAACATTGAAAAACAACAACAACCTCAACATTGAAAAACACCAACAAATTCAATAACAACCTCAACATTGAAAAACACCAACAAATTCAACAACAACCTCAGCATTGAAAAACAACATTAACCTCAACATTGAAAAACACCAACAAAGTCAACAACAACCTCAACATTTAAAAACAACAACAACCTCAACATTGAAACACACCAACAAATTCAACAACAACCTCAACATTGAAAAACACCAACAAATTCAACAACAACCTCAACATTGAAAAACACCAACAAACTCAACAACAACCTCAACATTGAAAAACAACAACAACCTCAATATTGAAAAACACCAACAAATTCAACACCAACCTCAACATTGAAAAACACCAACAAATTCAACAACAAACTCAAGATTGAAAAAGACCAACAAATTCAACAACCTCAACATTGAAAAACAACAACAACCTCAACATTGAAAAACACCAACAAATTCAACAACAACCGCAACATTGAAAACCACCAACAAATTCAACAACAACCTCAACATTGAAAAACAACAACAACCTCAACATTGAAAAACACCAACAAATTCAACAACAACCTCAACATTGAAAAACAACAACAACCTCAACATTGAAAAACACCAACAAATTCAACAACAACCTCAACATTGAAAAACAACAACAAACTCAACATTGAAAAACACCAACAAATTCAACAACAACCTCAACATTGAAAAACAACAAAAACCTCAACATTGAAAAACACCAACAAATTCAACAACAACCTCAACATTGAAAAACACCAACAAATTCAACAACAACCTCAGCATTGAAAAACAACAACAACCTCAACATTGAAAAACACCAACAAATTCAACAACAACCTCAACATTGAAAAACAACAACAACCTCAACATTGAAAAACACCAACAAATTCAACAACAACATCAACATTGAGAAAAACTAACAAATTCAACACCAACCTCGAAATTGAAAAACACCAACAAATTCAACAACAGCCTCAACATTGAAAAACAACAACAACCTCAACATTGAAAAACACCAACAAATTCAACAACAACCTCAACTTTGAAAAACAACAACAACCTCATCATGGAAAAACACCAACAAATTCAACAACAACCTCAACATTGAAAAACAACAACATCCTCAAAATTGAAAAACACCAACAAATTCAACAACAACCCCAACATTTAAAAACAACAACAACCTCAACATTGAAAAACAACAACAACCTCAACATTGAAAAACACCAACAAATTCAACAACAACCTCAACATTGAAAAACAACAACAAACTCAACATTGAAAAACACCAACAAATTCAACAACAACCTCAACATTGAAAAACAACAACAACCTCAACATTGACAAACACCAACAAATTCAACAACAACTTCAACATTGAAAAACACCAACAAATTCAACAACAACCTCAACATTGAAAAACAACAACAACCTCAACATTGCAAAACACCAACAAATTCAACAACAACCTCAACATTGAAAAACAACAACAACCTCAACATTGAAAAACACCAACAAATTCAACACAACCTCAACATTGAAAAACACCAACAAATTCAACAACAACCTCAGCATTGAAAAACAACAACAACCTCAACATTGAAAAACACCAAACAAATTCAACAACAACCTCAACATTGAATAACACCAACAAACTCAACATTGAAAAACACCAACAAATTCAACAAAAACTTCAACATTGAAAAACACCAACATATTCAACAACAACCTCGAAATTGAAAAACACCAACAAATTCAACAACAACTTCAACATTGAAAGACACCAACCAATTCAACAACAACCTCGACATTGAAAAACACCATCAAATTCAACAACAACCTCAACATTGAAAAACACCAACAACCTCAAAATTGAAAAAACACCAACAAATTCAACAACAAACTCAACATTTAAAAACAACAACAACCTCAACATTGAAAAACACCAACAAATTCAACAACAACCTCAACATTGAAACACACCAACAATTTAAACAACAACCTCAACATTGAAAAACACCAGCAAACTCAACAACAACCTCAACATTGAAAAACAACAACAACCTCAACATTGAAAAACACCCACAAATTCGACAACAACCTCAAAATTGAAAAACACCAACAAATTCAACAACAAACTCAAGATTGAAAAACACCAACAAATTCAACAACCTCAACATTGAAAAACAACAACAACCTCAACATTGAAAAACACCAACAAATTCAACAACAACCTCAACATTGAAAAACACCAACAAATTCAACAACAACCTCAACATTGAAAAACAACAACAACCTGAACTTTGAAAAACACCAACAAATTCAACAACAACCTCAACATTGAAAAACAACAACAAACTCAACATTGAAAAACACCAACAAATTCAACAACAACCTCAACATTGAAAAACAACAACAACCTCAACATTGAAAAACACCAACAAATTCAACAATAACCTCAACATTGAAACACAACATCAACCTCAACATTGAAAAACACCAACAAATTCAACAACAACCTCAACATTGAAAAACACCAACAAATTCAACAACAACCTCAACATTGAAAAACAACAACAACCTCAACATTGAAAAACACCAACAAATTCAACAACAACCTCAACATTGAAAAACAACAACAACCTCAACATTGAAAAACACCAACAAATTCAACAACAACCTCAACATTGAAAAACAACAACAACCTCAACATTGAAAAACACTAACAAATTCAACAACAACCTCAACATTGAAAAACACCAACAAATTCAACAACAACCTCAGCATTGAAAAACAACAACAACCTCAACATTGAAAAACACCAACAAATTCAACAACAACCTCAACATTGAAAAACAACAACAACCTCAACATTGAAAAACACCAACAAATACAACAACAGCTTCAACATTGAAAAACACCAACAAATTCAACAACAACCTCGAAATTGAAAAAACACCAACAAATTCAACAACAATCTCAACATTGAAAAACAACAACAACCTCAACATTGAAAAACACCAACAAATTCAACAACAACCTCAACATTGAAAAACAACAACAACCTCAACATTGAAAAACACCAGCAAATTCAACAACAACCTCAACATTGAAAAACAACAACAACCTCAATATTGAAAAACACCAACAAATTCAACAACAACCTCAACATTGAAAAACAACAACAACCTCAACATTGAAAAACACCAACAAATTCAACAACAACCTCAACATTGAAAAACACCAACAAATTCAACAACAACCTCAGCTTTGAAAAACAACAACAACCTCACATTGAAAAACACCAACAAATTCAACAACAACTTCAACATTGAAAAACACCAACAAATTCAACAACAACCTCGACATTGAAAAACACCATCAAATTCAACAACAACCTCAGCATTGAAAAACACCAACAACCTCAAAATTGAAAAAACAAAAACAAATTCAACAACAACCTCAACATTTAAAAACAACAACAACCTCAACATTGAAAAACACCAAGAAATTCAACAACAACCTCAACATTGAAAAACACCAACAAATTCAACAACAACCTCAACATTGAAAAACACCAACAAACTCAACAACAACCTCAACATTGAAAAACAACAACAACCTCAACATTGAAAAACAACAACAAATTCAACAACAACCTCAACATTGAAAAACACCAACAAATTCAACAACAAACTCAAGATTGAAAAACACCAACAAATTCAACAACCTCAACATTGAAAAACAACAACAACCTCAACATTGAAAAACACCAACAAATTCAACAACAACCTCAACATTGAAAACCACCAACAAATTCAACAACAACCTCAACATTGAAAAACAACAACAACCTCAACATTGAAAAACACCAACAAATTCAACAACAACCTCAACATTGAAAAACAACAACAACCTCAACATTGAAAAACACCAACAAGTTCAACAACAACCTCAACATTGAAAAACAACAACAAACTCAACATTGAAAAACACCAACAAATTCAACAACAACCTCAACATTGAAAAACAACAACAACCTCAACATTGAAAAACACCAACAAATTCAACAAAAACCTCAATATTGAAAAACAACAACAACCTCAACATTGAAAAACACCAACAAATTCAACAACAACCTCAACATTGAAAAAACACCAACAAATTCAACAACAACCTCAGCATTGAAAAACAACAACAACCTCAACATTGAAAAACACCAACAAATTCAACAACAACCTCAACATTGAAAAACAACAACAACCTCAACATTGAAAAACACCAACTAATTCAACAAAAACTTCAACATTGAAAAACACCAACAAATTCAACAACAACCTCGAAATTGAAAAACACCAACAAATTCAACAACAACCTCAACATTGAAAAACACCAACAAATTCAACAACAACCTCAACATTGAAAAACAACAACAAACTCAACATTGAAAAACACCAACAAATTCAACAACAACCTCAACATTGAAAAACAACAACAACCTCAACATTGACAAACACCAACAAATTCAACAACAACTTCAACATTGAAAAACACCAACAAATTCAACAACAACCTCAACATTGAAAAACAACAACAACCTCAACATTGAAAAACACCAACAAATTCAACAACAACCTCAACATTGAAAAACAACAACAACCTCAACATTGAAAAACACCAACAAATTCAACACAACCTCAACATTGAAAAACACCAACAAATTCAACAACAACCTCAGCATTGAAAAACAACAACAACCTCAACATTGAAAAACACCAAACAAATTCAACAACAACCTCAACATTGAAAAACACCAACAAACTCAACATTGAAAAACACCAACAAATTCAACAAAAACTTCAACATTGAAAAACACCAACATATTCAACAACAACCTCGAAATTGAAAAACACCAACAAATTCAACAACAACTTCAACATTGAAAGACACCAACCAATTCAACAACAACCTCGACATTGAAAAACACCATCAAATTCAACAACAACCTCAACATTGAAAAACACCAACAACCTCAAAATTGAAAAAAACACCAACAAATTCAACAACAAACTCAACATTTAAAAACAACAACAACCTCAACATTGAAAAACACCAACAAATTCAACAACAACCTCAACATTGAAACACACCAACAAATTAAACAACAACCTCAACATTGAAAAACACCAGCAAACTCAAAAACAACCTCAACATTGAAAAACAACAACAACCTCAACATTGAAAAACACCAACAAATTCGACAACAACCTCAAAATTGAAAAACACCAACAAATTCAACAACAAACTCAAGATTGAAAAACACCAACAAATTCAACAACCTCAACATTGAAAAACAACAACAACCTCAACATTGAAAAACACCAACAAATTCAACAACAACCTCAACATTGAAAAACACCAACAAATTCAACAACAACCTCAACATTGAAAAACACCAACAACCTGAACTTTGAAAAACACCAACAAATTCAACAACAACCTCAACATTGAAAAACAACAACAAACTCAACATTGAAAAACACCAACAAATTCAACAACAACCTCAACATTGAAAAACAACAACAACCTCAACATTGAAAAACACCAACAAATTCAACAATAACCTCAACATTGAAAAACAACATCAACCTCAACATTGAAAAACACCAACAAATTCAACAACAACCTCAACATTGAAAAACACCAACAAATTCAACAACAACCTCAACATTGAAAAACAACAACAAACTCAACATTGAAAAGCACCAACAAATTCAACAACAACCTCAACATTGAAAAACAACAACAACCTCAACATTGACAAACACCAACAAATTCAACAACAACTTCAACATTGAAAAACACCAACAAATTCAACAACAACCTCAACATTGAAAAACAACAACAACCTCAACATTGAAAAACACCAACAAATTCAACAACAACCTCAACATTGAAAAACAACAACAACCTCAACATTGAAAAACACCAACAAATTCAACAACAACCTGAACATTTAAAAACAACAACAACCTCAACATTGAAAAACAACAACAACCTCAACATTGAAAAACACCAACAAATTCAACAACAACCTCAACATTGAAAAACAACAACAAACTCAACATTGAAAAACACCAACAAATTCAACAACAACCTCAACATTGAAAAACAACAACAACCTCAACATTGACAAACACCAACAAATTCAACAACAACTTCAACATTGAAAAACACCAACAAATTCAACAACAACCTCAACATTGAAAAACAACAACAACCTCAACATTGAAAAACACCAACAAATTCAACAACAACCTCAACATTGAAAAACAACAACAACCTCAACATTGAAAAACACCAACAAATTCAACACAACCTCAACATTGAAAAACACCAACAAATTCAACAACAACCTCAGCATTGAAAAACAACAACAACCTCAACATTGAAAAACACCAAACAAATTCAACAACAACCTCAACATTGAAAAACACCAACAAACTCAACATTGAAAAACACCAACAAATTCAACAAAAACTTCAACATTGAAAAACACCAACATATTCAACAACAACCTCGAAATTGAAAAACACCAACAAATTCAACAACAACTTCAACATTGAAAGACACCAACCAATTCAACAACAACCTCGACATTGAAAAACACCATCAAATTCAACAACAACCTCAACATTGAAAAACACCAACAACCTCAAAATTGAAAAAACACCAACAAATTCAACAACAAACTCAACATTTAAAAACAACAACAACCTCAACATTGAAAAACACCAACAAATTCAACAACAACCTCAACATTGAAACACACCAACAATTTAAACAACAACCTCAACATTGAAAAACACCAGCAAACTCAACAACAACCTCAACATTGAAAAACAACAACAACCTCAACATTGAAAAACACCCACAAATTCGACAACAACCTCAAAATTGAAAAACACCAACAAATTCAACAACAAACTCAAGATTGAAAAACACCAACAAATTCAACAACCTCAACATTGAAAAACAACAACAACCTCAACATTGAAAAACACCAACAAATTCAACAACAACCTCAACATTGAAAAACACCAACAAATTCAACAACAACCTCAACATTGAAAAACAACAACAACCTGAACTTTGAAAAACACCAACAAATTCAACAACAACCTCAACATTGAAAAACAACTACAAACTCAACATGAAAAACACCAACAAATTCAACAACAACCTCAACATTGAAAAACAACAACAACCTCAACATTGAAAAACACCAACAAATTCAACAATAACCTCAACATTGAAACACAACATCAACCTCAACATTGAAAAACACCAACAAATTCAACAACAACCTCAACATTGAAAAACACCAACAAATTCAACAACAACCTCAACATTGAAAAACAACAACAACCTCAACATTGAAAAACACCAACAAATTCAACAACAACCTCAACATTGAAAAACAACAACAACCTCAACATTGAAAAACACCAACAAATTCAACAACAACCTCAACATTGAAAAACAACAACAACCTCAACATTGAAAAACACTAACAAATTCAACAACAACCTCAACATTGAAAAACACCAACAAATTCAACAACAACCTCAGCATTGAAAAACAACAACAACCTCAACATTGAAAAACACCAACAAATTCAACAACAACCTCAACATTGAAAAACAACAACAACCTCAACATTGAAAAACACCAACAAATACAACAACAGCTTCAACATTGAAAAACACCAACAAATTCAACAACAACCTCGAAATTGAAAAACACCAACAAATTCAACAACAATCTCAACATTGAAAAACAACAACAACCTCAACATTGAAAAACACCAACAAATTCAACAACAACCTCAACATTGAAAAACAACAACAACCTCAACATTGAAAAACACGAGCAAATTCAACAACAACCTCAACATTGAAAAACAACAACAACCTCAATATTGAAAAACACCAACAAATTCAACAACAACCTCAACATTGAAAAACAACAACAACCTCAACATTGAAAAACACCAACAAATTCAACAACAACCTCAACATTGAAAAACACCAACAAATTCAACAACAACCTCAGCTTTGAAAAACAACAACAACCTCAACATTGAAAAACACCAACAAATTCAACAACAACTTCAACATTGAAAAACACCAACAAATTCAACAACAACCTCGACATTGAAAAACACCATCAAATTCAACAACAACCTCAGCATTGAAAAACACCAACAACCTCAAAATTGAAAAAACACAAACAAATTCAACAACAACCTCAACATTTAAAAACAACAACAACCTCAACATTGAAAAACACCAAGAAATTCAACAACAACCTCAACATTGAAAAACACCAACAAATTCAACAACAACCTCAACATTGAAAAACACCAACAAACTCAACAACAACCTCAACATTGAAAAACAACAACAACCTCAACATTGAAAAACAACAACAAATTCAACAACAACCTCAACATTGAAAAACACCAACAAATTCAACAACAAACTCAAGATTGAAAAACACCAACAAATTCAACAACCTCAACATTGAAAAACAACAACAACCTCAACATTGAAAAACACCAACAAATTCAACAACAACCTCAACATTGAAAACCACCAACAAATTCAACAACAACCTCAACATTGAAAAACAACAACAACCTCAACATTGAAAAACACCAACAAATTCAACAACAACCTCAACATTGAAAAACAACAACAACCTCAACATAGAAAAACACCAACAAGTTCAACAACAACCTCAACATTGAAAAACAACAACAAACTCAACATTGAAAAACACCAACAAATTCAACAACAACCTCAACATTGAAAAACAACAACAACCTCAACATTGAAAAACACCAACAAATTCAACAAAAACCTCAATATTGAAAAACAACAACAACCTCAACATTGAAAAACACCAACAAATTCAACAACAACCTCAACATTGAAAAACACCAACAAATTCAACAACAACCTCAGCATTGAAAAACAACAACAACCTCAACATTGAAAAACACCAACAAATTCAACAACAACCTCAACATTGAAAAACAACAACAACCTCGAAATTGAAAAACACCAACTAATTCAACAAAAACTTCAACATTGAAAAACACCAACAAATTCAACAACAACCTCGAAATTGAAAAACACCAACAAATTCAACAACAACCTCAACATTGAAAAACACCAACAAATTCAACAACAACCTCAACATTGAAAAACAACAACAAACTCAACATTGAAAAACACCAACAAATTCAACAACAACCTCAACATTGAAAAACAACAACAACCTCAACATTGACAAACACCAACAAATTCAACAACAACTTCAACATTGAAAAACACCAACAAATTCAACAACAACCTCAACATTGAAAAACAACAACAACCTCAACATTGAAAAACACCAACAAATTCAACAACAACCTCAACATTGAAAAACAACAACAACCTCAACATTGAAAAACACCAACAAATTCAACACAACCTCAACATTGAAAAACACCAACAAATTCAACAACAACCTCAGCATTGAAAAACAACAACAACCTCAACATTGAAAAACACCAAACAAATTCAACAACAACCTCAACATTGAAAAACACCAACAAACTCAACATTGAAAAACACCAACAAATTCAACAAAAACTTCAACATTGAAAAACACCAACATATTCAACAACAACCTCGAAATTGAAAAACACCAACAAATTCAACAACAACTTCAACATTGAAAGACACCAACCAATTCAACAACAACCTCGACATTGAAAAACACCATCAAATTCAACAACAACCTCAACATTGAAAAACACCAACAACCTCAAAATTGAAAAAACACCAACAAATTCAACAACAAACTCAACATTTAAAAACAACAACAACCTCAACATTGAAAAACACCAACAAATTCAACAACAACCTCAACATTGAAACACACCAACAAATTAAACAACAACCTCAACATTGAAAAACACCAGCAAACTCAACAACAACCTCAACATTGAAAAACAACAACAACCTCAACATTGAAAAACACCAACAAATTCGACAACAACCTCAAAATTGAAAAACACCAACAAATTCAACAACAAACTCAAGATTGAAAAACACCAACAAATTCAACAACCTCAACATTGAAAAACAACAACAACCTCAACATTGAAAAACACCAACAAATTCAACAACAACCTCAACATTGAAAAACACCAACAAATTCAACAACAACCTCAACATTGAAAAACAACAACAACCTGAACTTTGAAAAACACCAACAAATTCAACAACAACCTCAACATTGAAAAACAACAACAAACTCAACATTGAAAAACACCAACAAATTCAACAACAACCTCAACATTGAAAAACAACAACAACCTCAACATTGAAAAACACCAACAAATTCAACAATAACCTCAACATTGAAAAACAACATCAACCTCAACATTGAAAAACACCAACAAATTCAACAACAACCTCAACATTGAAAAACACCAACAAATTCAACAACAACCTCAACATTGAAAAACAACAACAAACTCAACATTGAAAAACACCAACAAATTCAACAACAACCTCAACATTGAAAAACAACAACAACCTCAACATTGACAAACACCAACCAATTCAACAACAACTTCAACATTGAAAAACACCAACAAATTCAACAACAACCTCAACATTGAAAAACAACAACAACCTCAACATTGAAAAACACCAACAAATTCAACAACAACCTCAACATTGAAAAACAACAACAACCTCAACATTGAAAAACACCAACAAATTCAACACAACCTCAACATTGAAAAACACCAACAAATTCAACAACAACCTCAGCATTGAAAAACAACAACAACCTCAACATTGAAAAACACCAACAAACTCAACATTGAAAAACACCAACAAATTCAACAAAAACTTCAACATTGAAAAACACCAACATATTCAACAACAACCTCGAAATTGAAAAACACCAACAAATTCAACAACAACTTCAACATTGAAAAACACCAACCAATTCAACAACAACCTCGACATTGAAAAACACTATCAAATTCAACAACAACCTCAACATTGAAAAACACCAACAACCTCAAAATTGAAAAAACACCAACAAATTCAACAACAAACTCAACATTTAAAAACAACAACAACCTCAACATTGAAAAACACCAACAAATTCAACAACAACCTCAACATTGAAACACACCAACAAATTAAACAACAACCTCAACATTGAAAAACACCAGCAAACTCAACAACAACCTCAACATTGAAAAACAACAACAACCTCAACATTGAAAAACACCAACAAATTCGACAACAACCTCAACATTGAAAAACACCAACAAATTCAACAACAAACTCAAGATTGAAAAAGACCAACAAATTCAACAACCTCAACATTGAAAAACAACAACAACCTCAACATTGAAAAACACCAACAAATTCAACAACAACCTCAACATTGAAAAACACCAACAAATTCAACAACAACCTCAACATTGAAAAACAACATCAACCTGAACTTTGAAAAACACCAACAAATTCAACAACAACCTCAACATTGAAAAACAACAACTAACTCAACATTGAAAAACACCAACAAATTCAACAACAACCTCAACATTGAAAAACAACAACAACCTCAAGATTGAAAAACACCAACAAATTCAACAATAACCTCAACATTGAAAAACAACAACAACCTCAAGATTGAAAAGCACCAACAAATTCAACAACAACCTCAGCATTGAAAAACAACAACAAACTCAACATTGAAAAACACCAACAAATTCAACAACAACCTCAACATTGAAAAACAACAACAACCTCAACATTGAAAAACACCAACAAATTCAACAACAACCACAACATTGAAAAGCACCAACAAATTCAACAACAACCTCAAAACTGAAAAACAACAACAACCTCAACATTGAAAAACACCAACAAATTCAACAACAACCTCAACATTGAAAAACAACAACAACCTCAACATTGAAAAACACCAGCAAAATCAACAACAACCTCAACATTGAAAAACAACAACAACCTCAACATTGAAAAACAACAACAACCTCAACATTGACAAACACCAACCAATTCAACAACAACTTCAACATTGAAAAACACCAACAAATTCAACAACAACCTCAACATTGAAAAACAACAACAACCTCAACATTGAAAAACACCAACAAATTCAACAACAACCTCAACATTGAAAAACAACAACAACCTCAACATTGAAAAACACCAACAAATTCAACACAACCTCAACATTGAAAAACACCAACAAATTCAACAACAACCTCAGCATTGAAAAACAACAACAACCTCAACATTGAAAAACACCAACAAACTCAACATTGAAAAACACCAACAAATTCAACAAAAACTTCAACATTGAAAAACACCAACATATTCAACAACAACCTCGAAATTGAAAAACACCAACAAATTCAACAACAACTTCAACATTGAAAAACACCAACCAATTCAACAACAACCTCGACATTGAAAAACACTATCAAATTCAACAACAACCTCAACATTGAAAAACACCAACAACCTCAAAATTGAAAAAACACCAACAAATTCAACAACAAACTCAACATTTAAAAACAACAACAACCTCAACATTGAAAAACACCAACAAATTCAACAACAACCTCAACATTGAAACACACCAACAAATTAAACAACAACCTCAACATTGAAAAACACCAGCAAACTCAACAACAACCTCAACATTGAAAAACAACAACAACCTCAACATTGAAAAACACCAACAAATTCGACAACAACCTCAACATTGAAAAACACCAACAAATTCAACAACAAACTCAAGATTGAAAAACACCAACAAATTCAACAACCTCAACATTGAAAAACAACAACAACCTCAACATTGAAAAACACCAACAAATTCAACAACAACCTCAACATTGAAAAACACCAACAAATTCAACAACAACCTCAACATTGAAAAACAACATCAACCTGAACTTTGAAAAACACCAACAAATTCAACAACAACCTCAACATTGAAAAACAACAACTAACTCAACATTGAAAAACACCAACAAATTCAACAACAACCTCAACATTGAAAAACAACAACAACCTCAAGATTGAAAAACACCAACAAATTCAACAATAACCTCAACATTGAAAAACAACAACAACCTCAAGATTGAAAAGCACCAACAAATTCAACAACAACCTCAGCATTGAAAAACAACAACAAACTCAACATTGAAAAACACCAACAAATTCAACAACAACCTCAAAACTGAAAAACAACAACAACCTCAACATTGAAAAACACCAACAAATTCAACAACAACCTCAACATTGAAAAACAACAACAACCTCAACATTGAAAAACACCAGCAAAATCAACAACAACCTCAACATTGAAAAACAACAACAACCTCAACATTGAAAAACAACAACAACCTCAACATTGAAAAACACCAACAAATTCAACAACAACCTCAACATTGAAAAACAACAACAACCTCAACACTGAAAAACACCAACAAATTCAATAACAACCTCAACATTGAAAAACACCAACAAATTCAACAACAACCTCAGCATTGAAAAACAACATTAACCTCAACATTGAAAAACACCAACAAATTCAACAACATCCTCAACATTGAAAAACAACAACAACCTCAACATTGAAAAACACCAACAAATTCAACAAAAACTTCAACATTGAAAAACACCAACAAATTCAACAACAACCTCGAAATTGAAAAACACCAACCAATTCAACAACAACTTCAACATCGAAAAACACCAACAAATTCAACAACAACCTCGACATTGAAAAACACCATCAAATTCAACAAAAACCTCAACATTGAAAAACACCAACAACCTCAAAATTGAAAAAACACCAACAAAGTCAACAACAACCTCAACATTTAAAAACAACAACAACCTCAACATTGAAACACACCAACAAATTCAACAACAACCTCAACATTGAAAAACACCAACAAATTCAACAACAACCTCAACATTGTAAAACACCAACAAACTCAACAACAACCTCAACATTGAAAAACAACAACAACCTCAATATTGAAAAACACCAACAAATTCAACACCAACCTCAACATTGAAAAACACCAACAAATTCAACAACAAACTCAAGATTGAAAAAGACCAACAAATTCAACAACCTCAACATTGAAAAACAACAACAACCTCAACATTGAAAAACACCAACAAATTCAACAACAACCGCAACATTGAAAACCACCAACAAATTCAACAACAACCTCAACATTGAAAAACAACAACAACCTCAACATTGAAAAACACCAACAAATTCAACAACAACCTCAACATTGAAAAACAACAACAACCTCAACATTGAAAAACACCAACAAATTCAACAACAACCTCAACATTGAAAAACAACAACAAACTCAACATTGAAAAACACCAACAAATTCAACAACAACCTCAACATTGAAAAACAACAAAAACCTCATCATTGAAAAACACCAACAAATTCAACAACAACCTCAACATTGAAAAACACCAACAAATTCAACAACAACCTCAGCATTGAAAAACAACAACAACCTCAACATTGAAAAACACCAACAAATTCAACAACAACCTCAAAATTGAAAAAGAACAACAACCTCAACATTGAAAAACACCAACAAATTCAACAACAACTTCAACATTGAGAAAAACTAACAAATTCAACAACAACCTCGAAATTGAAAAACACCAACAAATTCAACAACAGCCTCAACATTGAAAAACAACAACAACCTCAACATTGAAAAACACCAACAAATTCAACAACAACCTCAACTTTGAAAAACAACAACAACCTCATCATGGAAAAACACCAACAAATTCAACAACAACCTCAACATTGAAAAACAACAACATCCTCAAAATTGAAAAACACCAACAAATTCAACAACAACCCCAACATTTAAAAACAACAACAACCTCAACATTGAAAAACAACAACAACCTCAACATTGAAAAACACCAACAAATTCAACAACAACCTCAACATTGAAAAACAACAACAAACTCAACATTGAAAAACACCAACAAATTCAACAACAACCTCAACATTGAAAAACAACAACAACCTCAACATTGACAAACACCAACAAATTCAACAACAACTTCAACATTGAAAAACACCAACAAATTCAACAACAACCTCAACATTGAAAAACAACAACAACCTCAACATTGAAAAACACCAACAAATTCAACAACAACCTCAACATTGAAAAACAACAACAACCTCAACATTGAAAAACACCAACAAATTCAACACAACCTCAACATTGAAGAACACCAACAAATTCAACAACAACCTCAGCATTGAAAAACAACAACAACCTCAACATTGAAAAACACCAAACAAATTCAACAACAACCTCAACATTGAAAAACACCAACAAACTCAACATTGAAAAACACCAACAAATTCAACAAAAACTTCAACATTGAAAAACACCAACATATTCAACAACAACCTCGAAATTGAAAAACACCAACAAATTCAACAACAACTTCAACATTGAAAGACACCAACCAATTCAACAACAACCTCGACATTGAAAAACACCATCAAATTCAACAACAACCTCAACATTGAAAAACACCAACAACCTCAAAATTGAAAAAACACCAACAAATTCAACAACAAACTCAACATTTAAAAACAACAACAACCTCAACATTGAAAAACACCAACAAATTCAACAACAACCTCAACATTGAAACACACCAACAATTTAAACAACAACCTCAACATTGAAAAACACCAGCAAACTCAACAACAACCTCAACATTGAAAAACAACAACAACCTCAACATTGAAAAACACCAACAAATTCGACAACAACCTCAAAATTGAAAAACACCAACAAATTCAACAACAAACTCAAGATTGAAAAACACCAACAAATTCAACAACCTCAACATTGAAAAACAACAACAACCTCAACATTGAAAAACACCAACAAATTCAACAACAACCTCAACATTGAAAAACACCAACAAATTCAACAACAACCTCAACATTGAAAAACAACAACAACCTGAACTTTGAAAAACACCAACAAATTCAACAACAACCTCAACATTGAAAAACAACAACAAACTCAACATTGAAAAACACCAACAAATTCAACAACAACCTCAACATTGAAAAACAACAACAACCTCAACATTGAAAAACACCAACAAATTCAACAATAACCTCAACATTGAAACACAACATCAACCTCAACATTGAAAAACACCAACAAATTCAACAACAACCTCAACATTGAAAAACACCAACAAATTCAACAACAACCTCAACATTGAAAAACAACAACAACCTCAACATTGAAAAACACCAACAAATTCAACAACAACCTCAACATTGAAAAACAACAACAACCTCAACATTGAAAAACACCAACAAATTCAACAACAACCTCAACATTGAAAAACAACAACAACCTCAACATTGAAAAACACTAACAAATTCAACAACAACCTCAACATTGAAAAACACCAACAAATTCAACAACAACCTCAGCATTGAAAAACAACAACAACCTCAACATTGAAAAACACCAACAAATTCAACAACAACCTCAACATTGAAAAACAACAACAACCTCAACATTGAAAAACACCAACAAATACAACAACAGCTTCAACATTGAAAAACACCAACAAATTCAACAACAACCTCGAAATTGAAAAACACCAACAAATTCAACAACAATCTCAACATTGAAAAACAACAACAACCTCAACATTGAAAAACACCAACAAATTCAACAACAACCTCAACATTGAAAAACAACAACAACCTCAACATTGAAAAACACCAGCAAATTCAACAACAACCTCAACATTGAAAAACAACAACAACCTCAACATTGAAAAACACCAACAAATTCAACAACAACCTCAACATTGAAAAACAACAACAACCTCAACATTGAAAAACACCAACAAATTCAACAACAACCTCAACATTGAAAAACACCAACAAATTCAACAACAACCTCAGCTTTGAAAAACAACAACAACCTCAACATTGAAAAACACCAACAAATTCAACAACAACTTCAACATTGAAAAACACCAACAAATTCAACAACAACCTCGACATTGAAAAACACCATCAAATTCAACAACAACCTCAGCATTGAAAAACACCAACAACCTCAAAATTGAAAAAACACAAACAAATTCAACAACAACCTCAACATTTAAAAACAACAACAACCTCAACATTGAAAAACACCAAGAAATTCAACAACAACCTCAACATTGAAAAACACCAACAAATTCAACAACAACCTCAACATTGAAAAACACCAACAAACTCAACAACAACCTCAACATTGAAAAACAACAACAACCTCAACATTGAAAAACAACAACAAATTCAACAACAACCTCAACATTGAAAAACACCAACAAATTCAACAACAAACTCAAGATTGAAAAACACCAACAAATTCAACAACCTCAACATTGAAAAACAACAACAACCTCAACATTGAAAAACACCAACAAATTCAACAACAACCTCAACATTGAAAACCACCAACAAATTCAACAACAACCTCAACATTGAAAAACAACAACAACCTCAACATTGAAAAACACCAACAAATTCAACAACAACCTCAACATTGAAAAACAACAACAACCTCAACATTGAAAAACACCAACAAGTTCAACAACAACCTCAACATTGAAAAACAACAACAAACTCAACATTGAAAAACACCAACAAATTCAACAACAACCTCAACATTGAAAAACAACAACAACCTCAACATTGAAAAACACCAACAAATTCAACAAAAACCTCAATATTGAAAAACAACAACAACCTCAACATTGAAAAACACCAACAAATTCAACAACAACCTCAACATTGAAAAACACCAACAAATTCAACAACAACCTCAGCATTGAAAAACAACAACAACCTCAACATTGAAAAACACCAACAAATTCAACAACAACCTCAACATTGAAAAACAACAACAACCTCAACATTGAAAAACACCAACTAATTCAACAAAAACTTCAACATTGAAAAACACCAACAAATTCAACAACAACCTCGAAATTGAAAAACACCAACAAATTCAACAACAACCTCAACATTGAAAAACACCAACAAATTCAACAACAACCTCAACATTGAAAAACAACAACAAACTCAACATTGAAAAACACCAACAAATTCAACAACAACCTCAACATTGAAAAACAACAACAACCTCAACATTGACAAACACCAACAAATTCAACAACAACTTCAACATTGAAAAACACCAACAAATTCAACAACAACCTCAACATTGAAAAACAACAACAACCTCAACATTGAAAAACACCAACAAATTCAACAACAACCTCAACATTGAAAAACAACAACAACCTCAACATTGAAAAACACCAACAAATTCAACACAACCTCAACATTGAAAAACACCAACAAATTCAACAACAACCTCAGCATTGAAAAACAACAACAACCTCAACATTGAAAAACACCAAACAAATTCAACAACAACCTCAACATTGAAAAACACCAACAAACTCAACATTGAAAAACACCAACAAATTCAACAAAAACTTCAACATTGAAAAACACCAACATATTCAACAACAACCTCGAAATTGAAAAACACCAACAAATTCAACAACAACTTCAACATTGAAAGACACCAACCAATTCAACAACAACCTCGACATTGAAAAACACCATCAAATTCAACAACAACCTCAACATTGAAAAAGACCAACAACCTCAAAATTGAAAAAACACCAACAAATTCAACAACAAACTCAACATTTAAAAACAACAACAACCTCAACATTGAAAAACACCAACAAATTCAACAACAACCTCAACATTGAAACACACCAACAAATTAAACAACAACCTCAACATTGAAAAACACCAGCAAACTCAACAACAACCTCAACATTGAAAAACAACAACAACCTCAACATTGAAAAACACCAACAAATTCGACAACAACCTCAAAATTGAAAAACACCAACAAATTCAACAACAAACTCAAGATTGAAAAACACCAACAAATTCAACAACCTCAACATTGAAAAACAACAACAACCTCAACATTGAAAAACACCAACAAATTCAACAACAACCTCAACATTGAAAAACACCAACAAATTCAACAACAACCTCAACATTGAAAAACAACAACAACCTGAACTTTGAAAAACACCAACAAATTCAACAACAACCTCAACATTGAAAAACAACAACAAACTCAACATTGAAAAACACCAACAAATTCAACAACAACCTCAACATTGAAAAACAACAACAACCTCAACATTGAAAAACACCAACAAATTCAACAATAACCTCAACATTGAAAAACAACATCAACCTCAACATTGAAAAACACCAACAAATTCAACAACAACCTCAACATTGAAAAACACCAACAAATTCAACAACAACCTCAACATTGAAAAACAACAACAACCTCAACATTGAAAAACACCAACAAATTCAACAACAACCTCAACATTGAAAAACAACAACAACCTCAACATTGAAAAACACCAACAAATTCAACAACAACCTCAACATTGAAAAACACCAACAAATTCAACAACAACCTCAGCATTGAAAAACAACAACAACCTCAACATTGAAAAACACCAACAAATTCAACAACAACCTCAACATTGAAAAACAACAACAACCTCAACATTGAAAAACACCAACAAATACAACAACAGCTTCAACATTGAAAAACACCAACAAATTCAACAACAACCTCGAAATTGAAAAACACCAACAAATTCAACAACAATCTCAACATTGAAAAACAACAACAACCTCAACATTGAAAAACACCAACAAATTCAACAACAACCTCAACATTGAAAAACAACAACAACCTCAACATTGAAAAACACCAGCAAATTCAACAACAACCTCAACATTGAAAAACAACAACAACCTCAACATTGAAAAACACCAACAAATTCAACAACAACCTCAACATTGAAAAACAACAACAACCTCAACATTGAAAAACACCAACAAATTCAACAACAACCTCAACATTGAAAAACACCAACAAATTCAACAACAACCTCAGCTTTGAAAAACAACAACAACCTCAACATTGAAAAACACCAACAAATTCAACAACAACTTCAACATTGAAAAACACGAACAAATTCAACAACAACCTCGACATTGAAAAACACCATCAAATTCAACAACAACCTCAGCATTGAAAAACACCAACAACCTCAAAATTGAAAAAACACAAACAAATTCAACAACAACCTCAACATTTAAAAACAACAACAACCTCAACATTGAAAAACACCAAGAAATTCAACAACAACCTCAACATTGAAAAACACCAACAAATTCAACAACAACCTCAACATTGAAAAACACCAACAAATTCAACAACAACCTCAACATTGAAAAACACCAACAAATTCAACAACAAACTCAAGATTGAAAAACACCAACAAATTCAACAACCTCAACATTGAAAAACAACAACAACCTCAACATTGAAAAACACCAACAAATTCAACAACAACCTCAACAATGAAAAACACCAACAAATTCAACAACAACCTCAGCATTGAAAAACAACAACAACCACAACATTGAAAAACACCAACAAATTCAACAACAACCTCAACTTTGAAAAACAACAACAACCTCATCATGGAAAAACACCAACAAATTCAACAACAACCTTAACATTGAAAAACAACAACATCCTCAAAATTGAAAAACACCAACAAATTCAACAACAACCCCAACATTTAAAAACAACAACAACCTCAACATTGAAAAACAACAACAACCTCAACATTGAAAAACACCAACAAATTCAACAACAACCTCAACATTGAAAAACAACAACAAACTCAACATTGAAAAACACCAACAAATTCAACAACAACCTCAACATTGAAAAACAACAACAACCTCAACATTGACAAACACCAACAAATTCAACAACAACTTCAACATTGAAAAACACCAACAAATTCAACAACAACCTCAACATTGAAAAACAACAACAACCTCAACATTGAAAAACACCAACAAATTCAACAACAACCTCAACATTGAAAAACAACAACAACCTCAACATTGAAAAACACCAACAAATTCAACACAACCTCAACATTGAAAAACACCAACAAATTCAACAACAACCTCAGCATTGAAAAACAACAACAACCTCAACATTGAAAAACACCAACAAACTCAACATTGAAAAACACCAACAAATTCAACAAAAACTTCAACATTGAAAAACACCAACATATTCAACAACAACCTCGAAATTAAAAAACACCAACAAATTCAACAACAACTTCAACATTGAAAGACACCAACCAATTCAACAACAACCTCGACATTGAAAAACACCATCAAATTCAACAACAACCTCAACATTGAAAAACACCAACAACCTCAAAATTGAAAAAACACCAACAAATTCAACAACAAACTCAACATTTAAAAACAACAACAACCTCAACATTGAAAAACACCAACAAATTCAACAACAACCTCAACATTGAAACACACCAACAAATTAAACAACAACCTCAACATTGAAAAACACCAGCAAACTCAACAACAACCTCGACATTGAAAAACAACAACAACCTCAACATTGAAAAACACCAACAAATTCGACAACAACCTCAACATTGAAAAACACCAACAAATTCAACAACAAACTCAAGATTGAAAAACACCAACAAATTCAACAACCTCAACATTGAAAAACAACAACAACCTCAACATTGAAAAACACCAACAAATTCAACAACAACCTCAACATTGAAAAACACCAACAAATTCAACAACAACCTCAACATTGAAAAACAACATCAACCTGAACTTTGAAAAACACCAACAAATTCAACAACAACCTCAACATTGAAAAACAACAACTAACTCAACATTGAAAAACACCAACAAATTCAACAACAACCTCAACATTGAAAAACAACAACAACCTCAAGATTGAAAAACACCAACAAATTCAACAATAACCTCAACATTGAAAAACAACAACAACCTCAAGATTGAAAAGCACCAACAAATTCAACAACAACCTCAGCATTGAAAAACAACAACAAACTCAACATTGAAAAACACCAACAAATTCAACAACAACCTCAACATTGAAAAACAACAACAACCTCAACATTGAAAAACACCAACAAATTCAACAACAACCTCAACATTGAAAAACAACAACAACCTCAACATTGAAAAACACCAACAAATTCAACAAAAACCTCAACATTGAAAAACAACAACAACCTCAACATTGAAAAACACCAACAAATTCAACAACAACCTCAACATTGAAAAACACCAACAAATTCAACAACAACCTCAGCATTGAAAAACAACAACAACCTCAACATTGAAAAACACCAACAAATTCAACAACAACCTCAACATTGAAAAACAACAACAACCTCAACATTGAATAACGCCAACAAATTCAACAAAAACTTCAACATTGAAAAACACCAACAAATTCAACAACAACCTCAACATTGAAAAACAACAACAACCTCAACATTGAAAAACACCAACAAATTCAACAACAACCACAACATTGAAAAGCACCAACAAATTCAACAACAACCTCAAAACTGAAAAACAACAACAACCTCAACATTGAAAAACACCAACAAATTCAACAACAACCTCAACATTGAAAAACAACAACAACCTCAACATTGAAAAACACCAGCAAAATCAACAACAACCTCAACATTGAAAAACAACAACAACCTCAACATTGAAAAACAACAACAACCTCAACATTGAAAAACACCAACAAATTCAACAACAACCTCAACATTGAAAAACAACAACAACCTCAACATTGAAAAACACCAACAAATTCAATAACAACCTCAACATTGAAAAACACCAACAGATTCAACAACAACCTCAGCATTGAAAAACAACATTAACCTCAACATTGAAAAACACCAACAAATTCAACAACATCCTCAACATTGAAAAACAACAACAACCTCAACATTGAAAAACACCAACAAATTCAACAAAAACTTCCACATTGAAAAACACCAACAAATTCAACAACAACCTCGAAATTGAAAAACACCAACCAATTCAACAACAACTTCAACATTGAAAAACACCAACAAATTCAACAACAACCTCGACATTGAAAAACACCATCAAATTCAACAAAAACCTCAACATTGAAAAACACCAACAACCTCAAAATTGAAAAAACACCAACAAAGTCAACAACAACCTCAACATTTAAAAACAACAACAACCTCAACATTGAAACACACCAACAAATTCAACAACAACCTCAACATTGAAAAACACCAACAAATTCAACAACAACCTCAACATTGAAAAACACCAACAAACTCAACAACAACCTCAACATTGAAAAACAACAACAACCTCAATATTGAAAAACACCAACAAATTCAACACCAACCTCAACATTGAAAAACACCAACAAATTCAACAACAAACTCAAGATTGAAAAAGACCAACAAATTCAACAACCTCAACATTGAAAAACAACAACAACCTCAACATTGAAAAACACCAACAAATTCAACAACAACCGCAACATTGAAAACCACCAACAAATTCAACAACAACCTCAACATTGAAAAACAACAACAACCTCAACATTGAAAAACACCAACAAATTCAACAACAACCTCAACATTGAAAAACAACAACAACCTCAACATTGAAAAACACCAACAAATTCAACAACAACCTCAACATTGAAAAACAACAACAAACTCAACATTGAAAAACACCAACAAATTCAACAACAACCTCAACATTGAAAAACAACAAAAACCTCAACATTGAAAAACACCAACAAATTCAACAACAACCTCAACATTGAAAAACACCAACAAATTCAACAACAACCTCAGCATTGAAAAACAACAACAACCTCAACATTGAAAAACACCAACAAATTCAACAACAACCTCAACATTGAAAAACAACAACAACCTCAACATTGAAAAACACCAACAAATTCAACAACAACTTCAACATTGAGAAAAACTAACAAATTCAACAACAACCTCGAAATTGAAAAACACCAACAAATTCAACAACAGCCTCAACATTGAAAAACAACAACAACCTCAACATTGAAAAACACCAACAAATTCAACAACAACCTCAACTTTGAAAAACAACAACAACCTCAACATTGAAAAACACCAACAAATTCAACAACAACCCCAACATTTAAAAACAACAACAACCTCAACATTGAAAAACAACAACAACCTCAACATTGAAAAACACCAACAAATTCAACAACAACCTCAACATTGAAAAACAACAACAAACTCAACATTGAAAAACACCAACAAGTTCAACAACAACCTCAACATTGAAAAACAACAACAACCTCAACATTGACAAACACCAACAAATTCAACAACAACTTCAACATTGAAAAACACCAACAAATTCAACAACAACCTCAACATTGAAAAACAACAACAACCTCAACATTGAAAAACACCAACAAATTCAACAACAACCTCAACATTGAAAAACAACAACAACCTCAACATTGAAAAACACCAACAAATTCAACACAACCTCAACATTGAAAAACACCAACAAATTCAACAACAACCTCAGCATTGAAAAACAACAACAACCTCAACATTGAAAAACACCAAACAAATTCAACAACAACCTCAACATTGAAAAACACCAACAAACTCAACATTGAAAAACACCAACAAATTCAACAAAAACTTCAACATTGAAAAACACCAACATATTCAACAACAACCTCGAAATTGAAAAACACCAACAAATTCAACAACAACTTCAACATTGAAAGACACCAACCAATTCAACAACAACCTCGACATTGAAAAACACCATCAAATTCAACAACAACCTCAACATTGAAAAACACCAACAACCTCAAAATTGAAAAAACACCAACAAATTCAACAACAAACTCAACATTTAAAAACAACAACAACCTCAACATTGAAAAACACCAACAAATTCAACAACAACCTCAACATTGAAACACACCAACAATTTAAACAACAACCTCAACATTGAAAAACACCAGCAAACTCAACAACAACCTCAACATTGAAAAACAACAACAACCTCAACATTGAAAAACACCAACAAATTCGACAACAACCTCAAAATTGAAAAACACCAACAAATTCAACAACAAACTCAAGATTGAAAAACACCAACAAATTCAACAACCTCAACATTGAAAAACAACAACAACCTCAACATTGAAAAACACCAACAAATTCAACAACAACCTCAACATTGAAAAACACCAACAAATTCAACAACAACCTCAACATTGAAAAACAACAACAACCTGAACTTTGAAAAACACCAACAAATTCAACAACAACCTCAACATTGAAAAACAACAACAAACTCAACATTGAAAAACACCAACAAATTCAACAACAACCTCAACTTTGAAAAACAACAACAACCTCAACATTGAAAAACACCAACAAATTCAACAATAACCTCAACATTGAAACACAACATCAACCTCAACATTGAAAAACACCAACAAATTCAACAACAACCTCAACATTGAAAAACACCAACAAATTCAACAACAACCTCAACATTGAAAAACAACAACAACCTCAACATTGAAAAACACCAACAAATTCAACAACAACCTCAACATTGAAAAACAACAACAACCTCAACATTGAAAAACACCAACAAATTCAACAACAACCTCAACATTGAAAAACAACAACAACCTCAACATTGAAAAACACTAACAAATTCAACAACAACCTCAACATTGAAAAACACCAACAAATTCAACAACAACCTCAGCATTGAAAAACAACAACAACCTCAACATTGAAAAACACCAACAAATTCAACAACAACCTCAACATTGAAAAACAACAACAACCTCAACATTGAAAAACACCAACAAATACAACAACAGCTTCAACATTGAAAAACACCAACAAATTCAACAACAACCTCGAAATTGAAAAACACCAACAAATTCAACAACAATCTCAACATTGAAAAACAACAACAACCTCAACATTGAAAAACACCAACAAATTCAACAACAACCTCAACATTGAAAAACAACAACAACCTCAACATTGAAAAACACCAGCAAATTCAACAACTACCTCAACATTGAAAAACAACAACAACCTCAACATTGAAAAACACCAACAAATTCAACAACAACCTCAACATTGAAAAACAACAACAACCTCAACATTGAAAAACACCAACAAATTCAACAACAACCTCAACATTGAAAAACACCAGCAAATTCAACAACAACCTCAACATTGAAAAACAACAACAACCTCAACATTGAAAAACACCAACAAATTCAACAACAATCTCAACATTGAAAAACAACAACAACCTCAACATTGAAAAACACCAACAAATTCAACAACAACCTCAACATTGAAAAACAACAACAACCTCAACATTGAAAAACACCAGCAAATTCAACAACAACCTCAACATTGAAAAACAACAACAACCTCAACATTGAAAAACACCAACAAATTCAACAACAACCTCAACATTGAAAAACAACAACAACCTCAACATTGAAAAACACCAACAAATTCAACAACAACCTCAACATTGAAAAACACCAACAAATTCAACAACAACCTCAGCTTTGAAAAACAACAACAACCTCAACATTGAAAAACACCAACAAATTCAACAACAACTTCAACATTGAAAAACACCAACAAATTCAACAACAACCTCGACATTGAAAAACACCATCAAATTCAACAACAACCTCAGCATTGAAAAACACCAACAACCTCAAAATTGAAAAAACACAAACAAATTCAACAACAACCTCAACATTTAAAAACAACAACAACCTCAACATTGAAAAACACCAAGAAATTCAACAACAACCTCAACATTGAAAAACACCAACAAATTCAACAACAACCTCAACATTGAAAAACACCAACAAACTCAACAACAACCTCAACATTGAAAAACAACAACAACCTCAACATTGAAAAACAACAACAAATTCAACAACAACCTCAACATTGAAAAACACCAACAAATTCAACAACAAACTCAAGATTGAAAAACACCAACAAATTCAACAACCTCAACATTGAAAAACAACAACAACCTCAACATTGAAAAACACCAACAAATTCAACAACAACCTCAACATTGAAAACCACCAACAAATTCAACAACAACCTCAACATTGAAAAACAACAACAACCTCAACATTGAAAAACACCAACAAATTCAACAACAACCTCAACATTGAAAAACAACAACAACCTCAACATTGAAAAACACCAACAAGTTCAACAACAACCTCAACATTGAAAAAAAAACAACAAACTCAACATTGAAAAACACCAACAAATTCAACAACAACCTCAACATTGAAAAACAACAACAACCTCAACATTGAAAAACACCAACAAATTCAACAAAAACCTCAATATTGAAAAACAACAACAACCTCAACATTGAAAAACACCAACAAATTCAACAACAACCTCAACATTGAAAAACACCAACAAATTCAACAACAACCTCAGCATTGAAAAACAACAACAACCTCAACATTGAAAAACACCAACAAATTCAACAACAACCTCAACATTGAAAAACAACAACAACCTCAACATTGAAAAACACCAACTAATTCAACAAAAACTTCAACATTGAAAAACACCAACAAATTCAACAACAACCTCGAAATTGAAAAACACCAACAAATTCAACAACAACCTCAACATTGAAAAACACCAACAAATTCAACAACAACCTCAACATTGAAAAACAACAACAAACTCAACATTGAAAAACACCAACAAATTCAACAACAACCTCAACATTGAAAAACAACAACAACCTCAACATTGACAAACACCAACAAATTCAACAACAACTTCAACATTGAAAAACACCAACAAATTCAACAACAACCTCAGCATTGAAAAACAACAACAACCTCAACATTGAAAAACACCAAACAAATTCAACAACAACCTCAACATTGAAAAACACCAACAAACTCAACATTGAAAAACACCAACAAATTCAACAAAAACTTCAACATTGAAAAACACCAACATATTCAACAACAACCTCGAAATTGAAAAACACCAACAAATTCAACAACAACTTCAACATTGAAAGACACCAACCAATTCAACAACAACCTCGACATTGAAAAACACCATCAAATTCAACAACAACCTCAACATTGAAAAACACCAACAACCTCAAAATTGAAAAAACACCAACAAATTCAACAACAAACTCAACATTTAAAAACAACAACAACCTCAACATTGAAAAACACCAACAAATTCAACAACAACCTCAACATTGAAACACACCAACAATTTAAACAACAACCTCAACATTGAAAAACACCAGCAAACTCAACAACAACCTCAACATTGAAAAACAACAACAACCTCAACATTGAAAAACACCAACAAATTCGACAACAACCTCAAAATTGAAAAACACCAACAAATTCAACAACAAACTCAAGATTGAAAAACACCAACAAATTCAACAACCTCAACATTGAAAAACAACAACAACCTCAACATTGAAAAACACCAACAAATTCAACAACAACCTCAACATTGAAAAACACCAACAAATTCAACAACAACCTCAACATTGAAAAACAACAACAACCTGAACTTTGAAAAACACCAACAAATTCAACAACAACCTCAACATTGAAAAACAACAACAAACTCAACATTGAAAAACACCAACAAATTCAACAACAACCTCAACTTTGAAAAACAACAACAACCTCAACATTGAAAAACACCAACAAATTCAACAATAACCTCAACATTGAAACACAACATCAACCTCAACATTGAAAAACACCAACAAATTCAACAACAACCTCAACATTGAAAAACACCAACAAATTCAACAACAACCTCAACATTGAAAAACAACAACAACCTCAACATTGAAAAACACCAACAAATTCAACAACAACCTCAACATTGAAAAACAACAACAACCTCAACATTGAAAAACACCAACAAATTCAACAACAACCTCAACATTGAAAAACAACAACAACCTCAACATTGAAAAACACTAACAAATTCAACAACAACCTCAACATTGAAAAACACCAACAAATTCAACAACAACCTCAGCATTGAAAAACAACAACAACCTCAACATTGAAAAACACCAACAAATTCAACAACAACCTCAACATTGAAAAACAACAACAACCTCAACATTGAAAAACACCAACAAATACAACAACAGCTTCAACATTGAAAAACACCAACAAATTCAACAACAACCTCGAAATTGAAAAACACCAACAAATTCAACAACAATCTCAACATTGAAAAACAACAACAACCTCAACATTGAAAAACACCAACAAATTCAACAACAACCTCAACATTGAAAAACAACAACAACCTCAACATTGAAAAACACCAGCAAATTCAACAACTACCTCAACATTGAAAAACAACAACAACCTCAACATTGAAAAACACCAACAAATTCAACAACAACCTCAACATTGAAAAACAACAACAACCTCAACATTGAAAAACACCAACAAATTCAACAACAACCTCAACATTGAAAAACACCAGCAAATTCAACAACAACCTCAACATTGAAAAACAACAACAACCTCAACATTGAAAAACACCAACAAATTCAACAACAATCTCAACATTGAAAAACAACAACAACCTCAACATTGAAAAACACCAACAAATTCAACAACAACCTCAACATTGAAAAACAACAACAACCTCAACTTTGAAAAACACCAGCAAATTCAACAACAACCTCAACATTGAAAAACAACAACAACCTCAACATTGAAAAACACCAACAAATTCAACAACAACCTCAACATTGAAAAACAACAACAACCTCAACATTGAAAAACACCAACAAATTCAACAACAACCTCAACATTGAAAAACACCAACAAATTCAACAACAACCTCAGCTTTGAAAAACAACAACAACCTCAACATTGAAAAACACCAACAAATTCAACAACAACTTCAACATTGAAAAACACCAACAAATTCAACAACAACCTCGACATTGAAAAACACCATCAAATTCAACAACAACCTCAGCATTGAAAAACACCAACAACCTCAAAATTGAAAAAACACAAACAAATTCAACAACAACCTCAACATTTAAAAACAACAACAACCTCAACATTGAAAAACACCAAGAAATTCAACAACAACCTCAACATTGAAAAACACCAACAAATTCAACAACAACCTCAACATTGAAAAACACCAACAAACTCAACAACAACCTCAACATTGAAAAACAACAACAACCTCAACATTGAAAAACAACAACAAATTCAACAACAACCTCAACATTGAAAAACACCAACAAATTCAACAACAAACTCAAGATTGAAAAACACCAACAAATTCAACAACCTCAACATTGAAAAACAACAACAACCTCAACATTGAAAAACACCAACAAATTCAACAACAACCTCAACATTGAAAACCACCAACAAATTCAACAACAACCTCAACATTGAAAAACAACAACAACCTCAACATTGAAAAACACCAACAAATTCAACAACAACCTCAACATTGAAAAACAACAACAACCTCAACATTGAAAAACACCAACAAGTTCAACAACAACCTCAACATTGAAAAAAAAACAACAAACTCAACATTGAAAAACACCAACAAATTCAACAACAACCTCAACATTGAAAAACAACAACAACCTCAACATTGAAAAACACCAACAAATTCAACAAAAACCTCAATATTGAAAAACAACAACAACCTCAACATTGAAAAACACCAACAAATTCAACAACAACCTCAACATTGAAAAACACCAACAAATTCAACAACAACCTCAGCATTGAAAAACAACAACAACCTCAACATTGAAAAACACCAACAAATTCAACAACAACTTCAACATTGAAAAACAACAACAACCTCAACATTGAAAAACACCAACTAATTCAACAAAAACTTCAACATTGAAAAACACCAACAAATTCAACAACAACCTCGAAATTGAAAAACACCAACAAATTCAACAACAACCTCAACATTGAAAAACACCAACAAATTCAACAACAACCTCAACATTGAAAAACAACAACAAACTCAACATTGAAAAACACCAACAAATTCAACAACAACCTCAACATTGAAAAACAACAACAACCTCAACATTGACAAACACCAACAAATTCAACAACAACTTCAACATTGAAAAACACCAACAAATTCAACAACAACCTCAACATTGAAAAACAACAACAACCTCAACATTGAAAAACACCAACAAATTCAACAACAACCTCAACATTGAAAAACAACAACAACCTCAACATTGAAAAACACCAACAAATTCAACACAACCTCAACATTGAAAAACACCAACAAATTCAACAACAACCTCAGCATTGAAAAACAACAACAACCTCAACATTGAAAAACACCAAACAAATTCAACAACAACCTCAACATTGAAAAACACCAACAAACTCAACATTGAAAAACACCAACAAATTCAACAAAAACTTCAACATTGAAAAACACCAACATATTCAACAACAACCTCGAAATTGAAAAACACCAACAAATTCAACAACAACTTCAACATTGAAAGACACCAACCAATTCAACAACAACCTCGACATTGAAAAACACCATCAAATTCAACAACAACCTCAACATTGAAAAACACCAACAACCTCAAAATTGAAAAAACACCAACAAATTCAACAACAAACTCAACATTTAAAAACAACAACAACCTCAACATTGAAAAACACCAACAAATTCAACAACAACCTCAACATTGAAACACACCAACAAATTAAACAACAACCTCAACATTGAAAAACACCAGCAAACTCAACAACAACCTCAACATTGAAAAACAACAACAACCTCAACATTGAAAAACACCAACAAATTCGACAACAACCTCAAAATTGAAAAACACCAACAAATTCAACAACAAACTCAAGATTGAAAAACACCAACAAATTCAACAACCTCAACATTGAAAAACAACAACAACCTCAACATTGAAAAACACCAACAAATTCAACAACAACCTCAACATTGAAAAACACCAACAAATTCAACAACAACCTCAACATTGAAAAACAACAACAACCTGAACTTTGAAAAACACCAACAAATTCAACAACAACCTCAACATTGAAAAACAACAACAAACTCAACATTGAAAAACACCAACAAATTCAACAACAACCTCAACATTGAAAAACAACAACAACCTCAACATTGAAAAACACCAACAAATTCAACAACAAACTCAAGATTGAAAAACACCAACAAATTCAACAACCTCAACATTGAAAAACAACAACAACCTCAACATTGAAAAACACCAACAAATTCAACAACAACCTCAACATTGAAAACCACCAACAAATTCAACAACAACCTCAACATTGAAAAACAACAACAACCTCAACATTGAAAAACACCAACAAATTCAACAACAACCTCAACATTGAAAAACAACAACAACCTCAACATTGAAAAACACCAACAAGTTCAACAACAACCTCAACATTGAAAAAAAAACAACAAACTCAACATTGAAAAACACCAACAAATTCAACAACAACCTCAACATTGAAAAACAACAACAACCTCAACATTGAAAAACACCAACAAATTCAACAAAAACCTCAATATTGAAAAACAACAACAACCTCAACATTGAAAAACACCAACAAATTCAACAACAACCTCAACATTGAAAAACACCAACAAATTCAACAACAACCTCAGCATTGAAAAACAACAACAACCTCAACATTGAAAAACACCAACAAATTCAACAACAACCTCAACATTGAAAAACAACAACAACCTCAACATTGAAAAACACCAACTAATTCAACAAAAACTTCAACATTGAAAAACACCAACAAATTCAACAACAACCTCGAAATTGAAAAACACCAACAAATTCAACAACAACCTCAACATTGAAAAACACCAACAAATTCAACAACAACCTCAACATTGAAAAACAACAACAAACTCAACATTGAAAAACACCAACAAATTCAACAACAACCTCAACATTGAAAAACAACAACAACCTCAACATTGACAAACACCAACAAATTCAACAACAACTTCAACATTGAAAAACACCAACAAATTCAACAACAACCTCAACATTGAAAAACAACAACAACCTCAACATTGAAAAACACCAACAAATTCAACAACAACCTCAACATTGAAAAACAACAACAACCTCAACATTGAAAAACACCAACAAATTCAACACAACCTCAACATTGAAAAACACCAACAAATTCAACAACAACCTCAGCATTGAAAAACAACAACAACCTCAACATTGAAAAACACCAAACAAATTCAACAACAACCTCAACATTGAAAAACACCAACAAACTCAACATTGAAAAACACCAACAAATTCAACAAAAACTTCAACATTGAAAAACACCAACATATTCAACAACAACCTCGAAATTGAAGAACACCAACAAATTCAACAACAACTTCAACATTGAAAGACACCAACCAATTCAACAACAACCTCGACATTGAAAAACACCATCAAATTCAACAACAACCTCAACATTGAAAAACACCAACAACCTCAAAATTGAAAAACACCAACAAATTCAACAAAAACCTCAACATTGAAACACACCAACAAATTAAACAACAACCTCAACATTGAAAAACACCAGCAAACTCAACAACAACCTCAACATTGAAAAACAACAACAACCTCAACATTGAAAAACACCAACAAATTCGACAACAACCTCAAAATTGAAAAACACCAACAAATTCAACAACAAACTCAAGATTGAAAAACACCAACAAATTCAACAACCTCAACATTGAAAAACAACAACAACCTCAACATTGAAAAACACCAACAAATTCAACAACAACCTCAACATTGAAAAACACCAACAAATTCAACAACAACCTCAACATTGAAAAACAACAACAACCTGAACTTTGAAAAACACCAACAAATTCAACAACAACCTCAACATTGAAAAACAACAACAAACTCAACATTGAAAAACACCAACAAATTCAACAACAACCTCAACATTGAAAAACAACAACAACCTCAACATTGAAAAACACCAACAAATTCATCAATAACCTCAACTTTGAGAAACAACATCAACCTCAACATTGAAAAACGCCAACAAATTCAACAACAACCTCAACATTGAAAAACACCAACAAATTCAACAACAACCTCAACATTGAAAAACAACAACAACCTCAACATTGAAAAACACCAACAAATTCAACAACAACCTCAACATTGAAAAACAACAACTACCTCAACATTGAAAAACACCAACAAATTCAACAACAACCTCAACATTGAAAAACAACAGCAAATTCAACAACAACCTCAGCATTGAAAAACAACAACAACCTCAACATTGAAAAACACCAACAAATTCAACAACAACCTCAACATTGAAAAACAACAACAACCTCAACATTGAAAAACACCAACAAATACAACAACAGCTTCAACATTGAAAAACACCAACAAATTCAACAACAACCTCGAAATTGAAAAACACCAACAAATTCAACAACAATCTCAACATTGAAAAACAACAACAACCTCAACATTGAAAAACACCAACAAATTCAACAACAACCTCAACATTGAAAAACAACAACAACCTCAACATTGAAAAACACCAGCAAATTCAACAACAACCTCAACATTGAAAAACAACAACAACCTCAACATTGAAAAACACCAACAAATTCAACAACAACCTCAACATTGAAAAACAACAACAACCTCAACATTGAAAAACACCAACAAATTCAACAACAACCTCAACATTGAAAAACACCAACAAATTCAACAACAACCTCAGCTTTGAAAAACAACAACAACCTCAACATTGAAAAACACCAACAAATTCAACAACAACTTCAACATTGAAAAACACCAACAAATTCAACAACAACCTCGACATTGAAAAACACCATCAAATTCAACAACAACCTCAGCATTGAAAAACACCAACAACCTCAAAATTGAAAAAACACAAACAAATTCAACAACAACCTCAACATTTAAAAACAACAACAACCTCAACATTGAAAAACACCAAGAAATTCAACAACAACCTCAACATTGAAAAACACCAACAAATTCAACAACAACCTCAACATTGAAAAACACCAACAAACTCAACAACAACCTCAACATTGAAAAACAACAACAACCTCAACATTGAAAAACACCAACAAATTCAACAACAACCTCAACATTGAAAAACACCAACAAATTCAACAACAAACTCAAGATTGAAAAACACCAACAAATTCAACAACCTCAACATTGAAAAACAACAACAACCTCAACATTGAAAAACACCAACAAATTCAACAACAACCTCAACATTGAAAACCACCAACAAATTCAACAACAACCTCAACATTGAAAAACAACAACAACCTCAACATTGAAAAACACCAACAAATTCAACAACAACCTCAACATTGAAAAACAACAACAACCTCAACATTGAAAAACACCAACAAGTTCAACAACAACCTCAACATTGAAAAACAACAACAAACTCAACATTGAAAAACACCAACAAATTCAACAACAACCTCAACATTGAAAAACAACAACAACCTCAACATTGAAAAACACCAACAAATTCAACAAAAACCTCAATATTGAAAAACAACAACAACCTCAACATTGAAAAACACCAACAAATTCAACAACAACCTCAACATTGAAAAACACCAACAAATTCAACAACAACCTCAGCATTGAAAAACAACAACAACCTCAACATTGAAAAACACCAACAAATTCAACAACAACCTCAACATTGAAAAACAACAACAACCTCAACATTGAAAAACAGCAACTAATTCAACAAAAACTTCAACATTGAAAAACACCAATAAATTCAACAACAACCTCGAAATTGAAAAACACCAACAAATTCAACAACAACTTCAACATTGAAAAACACGAACAAATTCAACAACAACCTCGACATTGAAAAACACCATCAAATTCAACAACAACCTCAACATTGAAAAACACCAATAACCTCAAAATTGAAAAAACACCAACAAATTCAACAACAACCTCAACATTTAAAAACAACAACAACCTCAACATTGAAAAACACCAACAAATTCAACAACAACCTCAACATTGAAAAACACCAACAAATTCAACAACAACCTCAACATTGAAAAACACCAACAAACTCAACAACAACCTCAACATTGAAAAACAACAACAACCTCAACATTGAAAAACACCAACAAATTCAACAACAACCTCAACATTGAAAAACACCAACAAATTCAGCAACAAACTCAAGATTGAAAAACACCAACAAATTCAACAACCTCAACATTGAAAAACAACAACAACCTCAACATTGAAAAACACCAACAAATTCAACAACAACCTCAACATTGAAAAACACCAACAAATTCAACAACAACCTCGACATTGAAAAACACCATCAAATTCAACAACAACCTCAACATTGAAAAACACCAACAACCTCAAAATTGAAAAAACACCAACAAATTCAACAACAACCTCAACATTTAAAAACAACAACAACCTCAACATTGAAAAACACCAACAAATTCAACAACAACCTCAACATTGAAAAACACCAACAAATTCAACAACAACTCAACATTTAAAAACACCAACAAACTCAACAACAACTTCAACATTGAAAAACAACAACAACCTCAACATTGAAAAACACCAACAAATTCAACAACAACCTCAACATTGAAAAACAACAACAACCTCAACATTGAAAAACACCAACAAATTGAATAACAACCTCAACTTTGAAAAACACCAACAAATTCAACAACAACCTCTACATTGAAAAACAACAACAAACTCAACATTGAAAAACACCAACAAATTCAACAACAACCTCAACATTGAAAAACACCAACAAATTCAACAACAAACTCAAGATTGAAAAACACCAACAAATTCAACAACCTCAACATTGAAAAACAACAACAACCTCAACATTGAAAAACACCAACAAATTCAACAACAACCTCAACATTGAAAAACAACAACAACCTCAACATTGAAAAACACCAACAAATTCAACAACAACCTCAGCATTGAAAAACAACAACAAACTCAACATTGAAAAACACCAACAAATTCAACAACAACCTCAACATTGAAAAACAACAACAACCTCAACATTGAAAAACACCAACAAATTCAACAATAACCTCAACATTGAAAAACAACAACAACCTCAACATTGAAAAGCACCAACAAATTCAACAACAACCTCAGCATTGAAAAACAACAACAAACTCAACATTGAAAAACACCAACAAATTCAACAACAACCTCAACATTGAAAAACAACAACAACCTCAACATTGAAAAACACCAACAAATTCAACAACAACCTCAACATTGAAAAACAACAACAACCTCAACATTGAAAAACACCAACAAATTCAACAAAAACCTCAACATTGAAAAACAACAAAAACCTCAACATTGAAAAACACCAACAAATTCAACAACAACCTCAACATTGAAAACCACCAACAAATTCAACAACAACCTCAACATTGAAAAACAACAACAACCTCAACATTGAAAAACACCAACAAATTCAACAACAACATCAACATTGAAAAATAACAACAACCTCAACATTGAAAAACACCAACAAGTTCAACAACAACCTCAACATTGAAAAACAACAACAAACTCAACATTGAAAAACACCAACAAATTCAACAACAACCTCAACATTGAAAAACAACAACAACCTCAACATTGAAAAACACCAACAAATTCAACAAAAACCTCAATACTGAAAAACAACAACAACCTCAACATTGAAAAACACCAACAAATTCAACAACAACCTCAACATTGAAAAACACCAACAAATTCAACAACAACCTCAGCATTGAAAAACAACAACAACCTCAACATTGAAAAACACCAACAAATTCAACAACAACCTCAACATTGAAAAACAACAACAACCTCAACATTGAAAAACACCAACAAATTCAACAAAAACTTCAACATTGAAAAACACCAACAAATTCAACAACAACCTCGAAATTGAAAAACACCAACAAATTCAACAACAACTTCAACATTGAAAAACACCAACAAATTCAACAACAACCTCGACATTGAAAAACACCATCAAATTCAACAACAACCTCAACATTGAAAAACACCAATAACCTCAAAATTGAAAAAACACCAACAAATTCAACAACAACCTCAACATTTAAAAACAACAACAACCTCAACATTGAAAAACACCAACAAATTCAACAACAACCTCAACATTGAAAAACACCAACAAATTCAACAACAACCTCAACATTGAAAAACACCAACAAACTCAACAACATCCTCAACATTGAAAAACAACAACAACCTCAACATTGAAAAACACCAACAAATTCAACAACAACCTCAACATTGAAAAACACCAACAAATTCAACAACAAACTCAAGATTGAAAAACACCAACAAATTCAACAACCTCAACATTGAAAAACAACAACAACCTCAACATTGAAAAACACCAACAAATTCAACAATAACCTCAACATTGAAAAACAACAACAACCTCAACATTGAAAAGCACCAACAAATTCAACAACAACCTCAGCATTGAAAAACAACAACAAACTCAACATTGAAAAACACCAACAAGTTCAACAACATCCTCAACATTGAAAAACAACAACAAACTCAACATTGAAAAACACCAACAAATTCAACAACAACCTCAACATTGAAAAACAACAACAACCTCAACATTGAAAAACACCAACAAATTCAACAAAAACCTCAATACTGAAAAACAACAACAACCTCAACATTGGAAAACACCAACAAATTCAACAAAAACCTCAACATTGAAAAACACCAACAAATTCAACAACAACCTCAGCATTGAAAAACAACAACAACCTCAACATTGAAAAACACCAACAAATTCAACAACAACCTCAACATTGAAAAACAACAACAACCTCAACATTGAAGAACACCAACAAATTCAACAAAAACTTCAACATTGAAAAACACCAACAAATTCAACAACAACCTCGAAATTGAAAAACACCAACAAATTCAACAACTTCAACATTGAAAAACACCAACAAATTCAACAACAACCTCGACATTGAAAAACACCACCAAATTCAACAACAACCTCAACATTGAAAAACACCAATAACCTCAAAATTGAAAAAACACCAACAAATTCAACAACAACCTCAACATTTAAAAACAACAACAACCTCAACATTGAAAAACACC
The DNA here is from genome assembly GCA_026770705.1 of Isurus oxyrinchus. NCBI lineage: Eukaryota > Metazoa > Chordata > Chondrichthyes > Lamniformes > Lamnidae > Isurus > Isurus oxyrinchus. The sequence continues at coordinate 289,624 of JANJGN010000334.1, read as the reverse complement.
AACAAATTCAACAACAACCTCAACATTGAAAAACACCAACAAATTCAACAACAACCTCAACATTGAAAAACACCAACAAACTCAACAACATCCTCAACATTGAAAAACAACAACAACCTCAACATTGAAAAACACCAACAAATTCAACAACAACCTCAACATTGAAAAGCACCAACAAATTCAACAACAAACTCAAGATTGAAAAACACCAACAAATTCAACAACCTCAACATTGAAAAACAACAACAACCTCAACATTGAAAAACACCAACAAATTCAACAACAACCTCAACATTGAAAAACACCAACAAATTCAACAACAACCTCGACATTGAAAAACACCATCAAATTCAACAAAAACCTCAACATTGAAAAACACCAACAACCTCAACATTGAAAAAACACCAACAAATTCAACAACAACCTCAACATTTAAAAACAACAACAACCTCAACATTGAAAAACACCAACAAATTCAACAACAACCTCAACATTGAAAAACACCAACAAATTCAACAACAACCTCAACATTTAAAAACACCAACAAACTCAACAACAACTTCAACATTGAAAAACAACAACAACCTCAACATTGAAAAACACCAACAAATTCAACAACAACCTCAACATTGAAAAACAACAACAACATCAACATTTAAAAACACCAACAATTTCAATAACAACCTCAACATTGAAAAACACCAACAAATTCAACAACAACCTCTACATTGAAAAACAACAGCAAACTCAACATTGAAAAACACCAACAAATTCAACAACAACCTCAACATTGAGAAACACCAACAAATTCAAGAACAAACTCAACATTGAAAAACACCAACAAATTCAACAACCTCAACATTGAAAAACAACAACAACCTCAACATTGAAAAACACCAACAAATTCAACAACAACCTCAACATTGAAAAACAACAACAACCTCAACATTGAAAAACACCAACAAATGCAACAACAACCTCAACATTGAAAAACAACAACAAACTCAACATTGAAAAACACCAACAAATTCAACAACAACCTCAACATTGAAAAACAACAACAACCTCAACATTGAGAAACACCAACAAATTCAACAATAACCTCAACATTGAAAAACAACAACAACCTCAACATTGAAAAGCACCAACAAATTCAACAACAACCGCAGCATTGAAAAACAACAACAAACTCAACATTGAAAAACACCAACAAATTCAACAACAACCTCAACATTGAAAAACAACAACAACCTCAACATTAAAAAACACCAACAAATTCAACAAAAACCTCAACATTGAAAAACAACAACAACCTCAACATTGAAAAACACCAACAAATTCAACAACCACCTCAAGATTGAAAAACACCAACAAATTCAACAACAACCTCAGCACTGAAAAACAACAACAACCTCAACATTGAAAAACACCAACAAATTCAACAACAACCTCGAAATTGAAAAAAACCAACAAATTCAACAACAACTTCAACATTGAAAAACACCAACAAATTCAACAACAACCTCGACATTGAAAAACACCATCAAATTCAACAACAACCTCAACATTTAAAAACACCAACAACCACAAAATTGAAAAAACACCAACAAATTCAACAACAACATCAACATTTAAAAACAACAACAACCTCAACATTGAAAAACACCAACAAATTCAACAACAACCTCAACATTGAAAAACACCAACAAATTCAACAACAACCTCAACATTGAAAAACACCAACAAACTCAACAACAACCTCAACATTGAAAAACAACAACAACCTCAACATTGAAAAACACCAACAAATTCAACAACAACCTCAACATTGAAAAACAGCAACAAATTCAACAACAAACTCAAGATTGAAAAACACCAAGAAATTCAACAACCTCAACATTGAAAAACAACAACAACCTCGAAATTGAAAAACACCAACAAATTCAACAACAACCTCAACATTGAAAAACACCAACAAATTCAACAACAACCTCGACATTGAAAAACACCATCAAATTCAACAACAACCTCAACATTGAAAAACACCAACAACCTCAAAATTGAAAAAACACCAACAAATTCAACAACAACCTCAACATTTAAAAACAACAACAACCTCAACATTGAAAAACACCAACAAATTCAACAACAACCTCAACATTGAAAAACACCAACAAATTCAACAACAACCTCAACATTGAAAAACACCAACAAACTCAACATTGAAAAACACCAACAAATTCAACAACAACCTCAACATTGAAAAACAACAACAACCTCAACATTGAAAAACACCAACAAATTCAATAACAACCTCAACATTGAAAAACACCAACAAATTCAACAACAACCTCTACATTGAAAAACAACAACAAAGTCAACATTGAAAAACACCAACAAATTCAACAACAACCTCAACATTGAAAAACAACAACAAATTCAACAACAAACTCAAGATTGAAAAACACCAACAAATTCAACAACCTCAACATTTAAAAACAACAACAACCTCAACATTGAAAAACACCAACAATTTCAACAACAACCTCAACATTGAAAACCACCAACAAATTCAACAACAACCTCAACATTGAAAAACAACAACAACCTCAACATTGAAAAACACCAACAAATTCAACAACAACCTCAACATTGAAAAACAACAACAACCTCAACATTGAAAAACACCAACAAATACAACAACAACCTCAACATTGAAAAACAACAACAAACTCAACATTGAAAAACACCAACAAATTCAACAACGACCTCAACATTGAAAAACAACAACAACCTCAACATTGAAAAACACCAACAAATTCAACAACAACCTCAACATTGAAAAACACCAACAAATTCAACAACAACCTCAGCATTGAAAAACAACAACAACCTCAACATTGAAAAACACCAACAAATTCAACAACAACCTCAACATTGAAAAACAACAACAACCTCAACATTGAAAAACACCAACAAATTCAACAAAAACTTCAACATTGAAAAACACCAACAAATTCAAGAACAACCTCGAAATTGAAAAACACCAACAAATTGAACAACAACTTCAACATTGAAAAACACCAACAAATTCAACAACAACCTCGACATTGAAAAACACCATCAAATTCAACAACAACCTCAACATTGAAAAACACCAACAACCTCAAAATTGAAAAAACACCAACAAATTCAACAACAACCTCAACATTTAAAAACAACAACAACCTCAACATTGAAAAACACCAACAAATTCAACAACAACCTCAACATTGAAAAACACCAACAAATTCAACAACAACCTCAACATTGAAAAACACCAACAAACTCAACAACAACCTCAACATTGAAAAACAACAACAACCTCAACATTGAAAAACACCAACAAATTCAACAACAACCTCAACATTGAAAAACATCAACAAATGCAACAACAAACTCAAGATTGAAAAACACCAACAAGTTCAACAACCTCAACATTGAAAAACAACAACAACCTCAAGATTGAAAAACACCAACAAATTCAACAACAACCTCGACATTGAAAAACAGCATCAAATTCAACAACAACCTCAACATTGAAAAACACCAACAACCTCAAAATTGAAAAAACACCAACAAATTCAACAACAACCTCAACATTTAAAAACAACAACAACCTCAACATTGAAAAACACCAACAAATTCAACAACAACCTCAACATTGAAAAACACCAACAAATTCAACAACAACCTCAACATTGAAAAACACCAACAAACTCAACAACAACCTCAACATTGAAAAACAACAACAACCTCAACAAAGAAAAACACCAACAAATTCAACAACAACCTCAACATTGAAAAACAACAGCAACCTCAACATTGAGAAACACCAACAAATTCAACAATAACCTCAACATTGAAAAACAACAACAACCTCAACATTGAAAAGCACCAACAAATTCAACAACAACCTCAGCATTGAAAAACAACAACAAACTCAACATTGAAAAACACCAACAAATTCAACAACAACCTCAACATTGAAAAACAACAACAACCTCAACATTGAAAAACACCAACAAATTCAACAACAACCTCAACATTGAAAAACAACAACAACCTCAACATTGAAAAACACCAACAAATTCAACAAAAACCTCAACATTGAAAAACAACAACAACCTCAACATTGAAAAACACCAAAAAATTCAACAACCACCTCAACATTGAAAAACACCAACAAATTCAACAACAACCTCAGCATTGAAAAACAACAACAACCTCAGCATTGAAAAACACCAACAAATTCAACAACAACCTCAACATTGAAAAACACCAACAAACTCAACAACAACCTCAACATTGAAAAACAACAACAACCTCAATATTGAAAAACACCAACAAATTCAACACCAACCTCAACATTGAAAAACACCGACAAATTCAACAACAAACTCAAGATTGAAAAACACCAACAAATTCAACAACCTCAACATTGAAAAACAACAACAACCTCAACATTGAAAAACACCAACAAATTCAACAACAACCGCAACATTGAAAACCACCAACAAATTCAACAACAACCTCAACATTGAAAAACAACAACAACCTCAACATTGAAAAACACCAACAAATTCAACAACAACCTCAACATTGAAAAACAACAACAACCTCAACATTGAAAAACACCAACAAATTCAACAACAACCTCAACATTGAAAAACAACAACAAACTCAACATTGAAAAACACCAACAAATTCAACAACAACCTCAACATTGAAAAACAACAAAAACCTCAACATTGAAAAACACCAACAAATTCAACAACAACCTCAACATTGAAAAACACCAACAAATTCAACAACAACCTCAGCATTGAAAAACAACAACAACCTCGAAATTGAAAAACACCAACAAATTCAACAACAGCCTCAACATTGAAAAACAACAACAACCTCAACATTGAAAAACACCAACAAATTCAACAACAACCTCAACTTTGAAAAACAACAACAACCTCATCATGGAAAAACACCAACAAATTCAACAACAACCTCAACATTGAAAAACAACAACATCCTCAAAATTGAAAAACACCAACAAATTCAACAACAACCCCAACATTTAAAAACAACAACAACCTCAACATTGAAAAACAACAACAACCTCAACATTGAAAAACACCAACAAATTCAACAACAACCTCAACATTGAAAAACAACAACAAACTCAACATTGAAAAACACCAACAAATTCAACAACAACCTCAATATTGAAAAACAACAACAACCTCAACATTGACAAACACCAACAAATTCAACAACAACTTCAACATTGAAAAACACCAACAAATTCAACAACAACCTCAACATTGAAAAACAACAACAACCTCAACATTGAAAAACACCAACAAATTCAACAACAACCTCAACATTGAAAAACAACAACAACCTCAACATTGAAAAACACCAACAAATTCAACACAACCTCAACATTGAAAAACACCAACAAATTCAACAACAACCTCAGCATTGAAAAACAACAACAACCTCAACATTGAAAAACACCAAACAAATTCAACAACAACCTCAACATTGAAAAACACCAACAAACTCAACATTGAAAAACACCAACAAATTCAACAAAAACTTCAACATTGAAAAACACCAACATATTCAACAACAACCTCGAAATTGAAAAACACCAACAAATTCAACAACAACTTCAACATTGAAAAACACCAACCAATTCAACAACAACCTCGACATTGAAAAACACCATCAAATTCAACAACAACTTCAACATTGAAAAACACCAACAACCTCAAAATTGAAAAAACACCAACAAATTCAACAACAAACTCAACATTTAAAAACAACAACAACCTCAACATTGAAAAACACCAACAAATTCAACAACAACCTCAACATTGAAACACACCAACAAATTAAACAACAACCTCAACATTGAAAAACACCAGCAAACTCAACAACAACCTCAACATTGAAAAACAACAACAACCTCAACATTGAAAAACACCAACAAATTCGACAACAACCTCAACATTGAAAAACACCAACAAATTCAACAACAAACTCAAGATTGAAAAACACCAACAAATTCAACAACCTCAACATTGAAAAACAACAACAACCTCAACATTGAAAAACACCAACAAATTCAACAACAACCTCAACATTGAAAAACACCAACAAATTCAACAACAACCTCAACATTGAAAAACAACAACAACCTGAACTTTGAAAAACACCAACAAATTCAACAACAACCTCAACATTGAAAAACAACAACAAACTCAACATTGAAAAACACCAACAAATTCAACAACAACCTCAACATTGAAAAACAACAACAACCTCAACATTGAAAAACACCAACAAATTCAACAATAACCTCAACATTGAAAAACAACATCAAACTCAACATTGAAGAACACCAACAAATTCAACAACAACCTCAACATTGAAAAACACCAACAAATTCAACAACAACGTCAACATTGAAAAAACAACAACAACCTCAACATTGAAAAACACCAACAAATTCAACAACATCCTCAACATTGAAAAACAACAACAACCTCAACATTGAAAAACACCAACAAATTCAACAACAACCTCAACATTGAAAAACACCAACAAATTCAACAACAACCTCAGCATTGAAAAACAACAACAACCTCAACATTGAAAAACACCAACAAATTCAACAACAACCTCAACATTGAAAAACAACAACAACCTCAACATTGAAAAACACCAACAAATACAACAACAGCTTCAACATTGAAAAACACCAACAAATTCAACAACAACCTCGAAATTGAAAAACACCAACAAATTCAACAACAATCTCAACATTGAAAAACAACAACAACCTCAACATTGAAAAACACCAACAAATTCAACAACAACCTCAACATTGAAAAACAACAACAACCTCAACATTGAAAAACACCAGCAAATTCAACAACAACCTCAACATTGAAAAACAACAACAACCTCAACATTGAAAAACACCAACAAATTCAACAACAATCTCAACATTGAAAAACAACAACAACCTCAACATTGAAAAACACCAACAAATTCAACAACAACCTCAACATTGAAAAACACCAACAAATTCAACAACAACCTCAGCTTTGAAAAACAACAACAACCTCAACATTGAAAAACACCAACAAATTCAACAACAACTTCAACATTGAAAAACACCAACAAATTCAACAACAACCTCGACATTGAAAAACACCATCAAATTCAACAACAACCTCAGCATTGAAAAACACCAACAACCTCAAAATTGAAAAAACACAAACAAATTCAACAACAACCTCAACATTTAAAAACAACAACAACCTCAACATTGAAAAACACCAAGAAATTCAACAACAACCTCAACATTGAAAAACACCAACAAATTCAACAACAACCTCAACATTGAAAAACACCAACAAACTCAACAACAACCTCAACATTGAAAAACAACAACAACCTCAACATTGAAAAACACCAACAAATTCAACAACAACCTCAACATTGAAAAACACCAACAAATTCAACAACAAACTCAAGATTGAAAAACACCAACAAATTCAACAACCTCAACATTGAAAAACAACAACAACCTCAACATTGAAAAACACCAACAAATTCAACAACAACCTCAACATTGAAAACCACCAACAAATTCAACAACAACCTCGACATTGAAAAACACCATCAAATTCAACAACAACCTCAACATTTAAAAACACCAACAACCACAAAATTGAAAAAACACCAACAAATTCAACAACAACATCAACATTTAAAAACAACAACAACCTCAACATTGAAAAACACCAACAAATTCAACAACAACCTCAACATTGAAAAACACCAACAAATTCAACAACAACCTCAACATTGAAAAACACCAACAAACTCAACAACAACCTCAACATTGAAAAACAACAACAACCTCAACATTGAAAAACACCAACAAATTCAACAACAACCTCAACATTGAAAAACAGCAACAAATTCAACAACAAACTCAAGATTGAAAAACACCAAGAAATTCAACAACCTCAACATTGAAAAACAACAACAACCTCGAAATTGAAAAACACCAACAAATTCAACAACAACCTCAACATTGAAAAACACCAACAAATTCAACAACAACCTCGACATTGAAAAACACCATCAAATTCAACAACAACCTCAACATTGAAAAACACCAACAACCTCAAAATTGAAAAAACACCAACAAATTCAACAACAACCTCAACATTTAAAAACAACAACAACCTCAACATTGAAAAACACCAACAAATTCAACAACAACCTCAACATTGAAAAACACCAACAAATTCAACAACAACCTCAACATTGAAAAACACCAACAAACTCAACATTGAAAAACACCAACAAATTCAACAACAACCTCAACATTGAAAAACAACAACAACCTCAACATTGAAAAACACCAACAAATTCAATAACAACCTCAACATTGAAAAACACCAACAAATTCAACAACAACCTCTACATTGAAAAACAACAACAAAGTCAACATTGAAAAACACCAACAAATTCAACAACAACCTCAACATTGAAAAACAACAACAAATTCAACAACAAACTCAAGATTGAAAAACACCAACAAATTCAACAACCTCAACATTTAAAAACAACAACAACCTCAACATTGAAAAACACCAACAATTTCAACAACAACCTCAACATTGAAAACCACCAACAAATTCAACAACAACCTCAACATTGAAAAACAACAACAACCTCAACATTGAAAAACACCAACAAATTCAACAACAACCTCAACATTGAAAAACAACAACAACCTCAACATTGAAAAACACCAACAAATACAACAACAACCTCAACATTGAAAAACAACAACAAACTCAACATTGAAAAACACCAACAAATTCAACAACGACCTCAACATTGAAAAACAACAACAACCTCAACATTGAAAAACACCAACAAATTCAACAACAACCTCAACATTGAAAAACACCAACAAATTCAACAACAACCTCAGCATTGAAAAACAACAACAACCTCAACATTGAAAAACACCAACAAATTCAACAACAACCTCAACATTGAAAAACAACAACAACCTCAACATTGAAAAACACCAACAAATTCAACAAAAACTTCAACATTGAAAAACACCAACAAATTCAAGAACAACCTCGAAATTGAAAAACACCAACAAATTGAACAACAACTTCAACATTGAAAAACACCAACAAATTCAACAACAACCTCGACATTGAAAAACACCATCAAATTCAACAACAACCTCAACATTGAAAAACACCAACAACCTCAAAATTGAAAAAACACCAACAAATTCAACAACAACCTCAACATTTAAAAACAACAACAACCTCAACATTGAAAAACACCAACAAATTCAACAACAACCTCAACATTGAAAAACACCAACAAATTCAACAACAACCTCAACATTGAAAAACACCAACAAACTCAACAACAACCTCAACATTGAAAAACAACAACAACCTCAACATTGAAAAACACCAACAAATTCAACAACAACCTCAACATTGAAAAACATCAACAAATGCAACAACAAACTCAAGATTGAAAAACACCAACAAGTTCAACAACCTCAACATTGAAAAACAACAACAACCTCAAGATTGAAAAACACCAACAAATTCAACAACAACCTCGACATTGAAAAACAGCATCAAATTCAACAACAACCTCAACATTGAAAAACACCAACAACCTCAACATTGAAAAAACACCAACAAATTCAACAACAACCTCAACATTGAAAAACACCAACAAATTCAACAACAACCTCAACATTGAAAAACACCAACAAACTCAACAACAACCTCAACATTGAAAAACAACAACAACCTCAACAAAGAAAAACACCAACAAATTCAACAACAACCTCAACATTGAAAAACAACAGCAACCTCAACATTGAGAAACACCAACAAATTCAACAATAACCTCAACATTGAAAAACAACAACAACCTCAACATTGAAAAGCACCAACAAATTCAACAACAACCTCAGCATTGAAAAACAACAACAAACTCAACATTGAAAAACACCAACAAATTCAACAACAACCTCAACATTGAAAAACAACAACAACCTCAACATTGAAAAACACCAACAAATTCAACAACAACCTCAACATTGAAAAACAACAACAACCTCAACATTGAAAAACACCAACAAATTCAACAAAAACCTCAACATTGAAAAACAACAACAACCTCAACATTGAAAAACACCAAAAAATTCAACAACCACCTCAACATTGAAAAACACCAACAAATTCAACAACAACCTCAGCATTGAAAAACAACAACAACCTCAGCATTGAAAAACACCAACAAATTCAACAACAACCTCAACATTGAAAAACACCAACAAACTCAACAACAACCTCAACATTGAAAAACAACAACAACCTCAATATTGAAAAACACCAACAAATTCAACACCAACCTCAACATTGAAAAACACCGACAAATTCAACAACAAACTCAAGATTGAAAAACACCAACAAATTCAACAACCTCAACATTGAAAAACAACAACAACCTCAACATTGAAAAACACCAACAAATTCAACAACAACCGCAACATTGAAAACCACCAACAAATTCAACAACAACCTCAACATTGAAAAACAACAACAACCTCAACATTGAAAAACACCAACAAATTCAACAACAACCTCAACATTGAAAAACAACAACAACCTCAACATTGAAAAACACCAACAAATTCAACAACAACCTCAACATTGAAAAACAACAACAAACTCAACATTGAAAAACACCAACAAATTCAACAACAACCTCAACATTGAAAAACAACAAAAACCTCAACATTGAAAAACACCAACAAATTCAACAACAACCTCAACATTGAAAAACACCAACAAATTCAACAACAACCTCAGCATTGAAAAACAACAACAACCTCGAAATTGAAAAACACCAACAAATTCAACAACAGCCTCAACATTGAAAAACAACAACAACCTCAACATTGAAAAACACCAACAAATTCAACAACAACCTCAACTTTGAAAAACAACAACAACCTCATCATGGAAAAACACCAACAAATTCAACAACAACCTCAACATTGAAAAACAACAACATCCTCAAAATTGAAAAACACCAACAAATTCAACAACAACCCCAACATTTAAAAACAACAACAACCTCAACATTGAAAAACAACAACAACCTCAACATTGAAAAACACCAACAAATTCAACAACAACCTCAACATTGAAAAACAACAACAAACTCAACATTGAAAAACACCAACAAATTCAACAACAACCTCAATATTGAAAAACAACAACAACCTCAACATTGACAAACACCAACAAATTCAACAACAACTTCAACATTGAAAAACACCAACAAATTCAACAACAACCTCAACATTGAAAAACAACAACAACCTCAACATTGAAAAACACCAACAAATTCAACAACAACCTCAACATTGAAAAACAACAACAACCTCAACATTGAAAAACACCAACAAATTCAACACAACCTCAACATTGAAAAACACCAACAAATTCAACAACAACCTCAGCATTGAAAAACAACAACAACCTCAACATTGAAAAACACCAAACAAATTCAACAACAACCTCAACATTGAAAAACACCAACAAACTCAACATTGAAAAACACCAACAAATTCAACAAAAACTTCAACATTGAAAAACACCAACATATTCAACAACAACCTCGAAATTGAAAAACACCAACAAATTCAACAACAACTTCAACATTGAAAAACACCAACCAATTCAACAACAACCTCGACATTGAAAAACACCATCAAATTCAACAACAACCTCAACATTGAAAAACACCAACAACCTCAAAATTGAAAAAACACCAACAAATTCAACAACAAACTCAACATTTAAAAACAACAACAACCTCAACATTGAAAAACACCAACAAATTCAACAACAACCTCAACATTGAAACACACCAACAAATTAAACAACAACCTCAACATTGAAAAACACCAGCAAACTCAACAACAACCTCAACATTGAAAAACAACAACAACCTCAACATTGAAAAACACCAACAAATTCGACAACAACCTCAACATTGAAAAACACCAACAAATTCAACAACAAACTCAAGATTGAAAAACACCAACAAATTCAACAACCTCAACATTGAAAAACAACAACAACCTCAACATTGAAAAACACCAACAAATTCAACAACAACCTCAACATTGAAAAACACCAACAAATTCAACAACAACCTCAACATTGAAAAACAACAACAACCTGAACTTTGAAAAACACCAACAAATTCAACAACAACCTCAACATTGAAAAACAACAACAAACTCAACATTGAAAAACACCAACAAATTCAACAACAACCTCAACATTGAAAAACAACAACAACCTCAACATTGAAAAACACCAACAAATTCAACAATAACCTCAACATTGAAAAACAACATCAAACTCAACATTGAAAAACACCAACAAATTCAACAACAACCTCAACATTGAAAAACACCAACAAATTCAACAACAACGTCAACATTGAAAAAACAACAACAACCTCAACATTGAAAAACACCAACAAATTCAACAACATCCTCAACATTGAAAAACAACAACAACCTCAACATTGAAAAACACCAACAAATTCAACAACAACCTCAACATTGAAAAACACCAACAAATTCAACAACAACCTCAGCATTGAAAAACAACAACAACCTCAACATTGAAAAACACCAACAAATTCAACAACAACCTCAACATTGAAAAACAACAACAACCTCAACATTGAAAAACACCAACAAATACAACAACAGCTTCAACATTGAAAAACACCAACAAATTCAACAACAACCTCGAAATTGAAAAACACCAACAAATTCAACAACAATCTCAACATTGAAAAACAACAACAACCTCAACATTGAAAAACACCAACAAATTCAACAACAACCTCAACATTGAAAAACAACAACAACCTCAACATTGAAAAACACCAGCAAATTCAACAACAACCTCAACATTGAAAAACAACAACAACCTCAACATTGAAAAACACCAACAAATTCAACAACAATCTCAACATTGAAAAACAACAACAACCTCAACATTGAAAAACACCAACAAATTCAACAACAACCTCAACATTGAAAAACACCAACAAATTCAACAACAACCTCAGCTTTGAAAAACAACAACAACCTCAACATTGAAACCCACCAACAAATTCAACAACAACTTCAACAATGAAAAACACCAACAAATTCAACAACAACCTCGACATTGAAAAACACCATCAAATTCAACAACAACCTCAGCATTGAAAAACACCAACAACCTCAAAATTGAAAAAACACAAACAAATTCAACAACAACCTCAACATTTAAAAACAACAACAACCTCAACATTGAAAAACACCAAGAAATTCAACAACAACCTCAACATTGAAAAACACCAACAAATTCAACAACAACCTCAACATTGAAAAACACCAACAAACTCAACAACAACCTCAACATTGAAAAACAACAACAACCTCAACATTGAAAAACACCAACAAATTCAACAACAACCTCAACATTGAAAAACACCAACAAATTCAACAACAAACTCAAGATTGAAAAACACCAACAAATTCAACAACCTCAACATTGAAAAACAACAACAACCTCAACATTGAAAAACACCAACAAATTCAACAACAACCTCAACATTGAAAACCACCAACAAATTCAACAACAACCTCAACATTGAAAAACAACAACAACCTCAACATTGAAAAACACCAACAAATTCAACAACAACCTCAACATTGAAAAACAACAACAACCTCAACATTGAAAAACACCAACAAGTTCAACAACAACCTCAACATTGAAAAACAACAACAAACTCAACATTGAAAAACACCAACAAATTCAACAACAACCTCAACATTGAAAAACAACAACAACCTCAACATTGAAAAACACCAACAAATTCAACAAAAACCTCAATATTGAAAAACAACAACAACCTCAACATTGAAAAACACCAACAAATTCAACAACAACCTCAACATTGAAAAACACCAACAAATTCAACAACAACCTCAGCATTGAAAAACAACAACAACCTCAACATTGAAAAACACCAACAAATTCAACAACAACCTCAACATTGAAAAACAACAACAACCTCAACATTGAAAAACACCAACTAATTCAACAAAAACTTCAACATTGAAAAATACCAACAAATTCAACAACAACCTCGAAATTGAAAAACACCAACAAATTCAACAACAACTTCAACATTGAAAAACACCAACAAATTCAACAACAACCTCGACATTGAAAAACACCATCAAATTCAACAACAACCTCAACATTGAAAAACACCAATAACCTCAAAATTGAAAAAACACCAACAAATTCAACAACAACCTCAACATTTAAAAACAACAACAACCTCAACATTGAAAAACACCAACAAATTCAACAACAACCTCAACATTGAAAAACACCAACAAATTCAACAACAACCTCAACATTGAAAAACACCAACAAACTCAACAACAACCTCAACATTGAAAAACAACAACAACCTCAACATTGAAAAACACCAACAAATTCAACAACAACCTCAACATTGAAAAACACCAACAAATTCAACAACAAACTCAAGATTGAAAAACACCAACAAATTCAACAACCTCAACATTGAAAAACAACAACAACCTCAACATTGAAAAACACCAACAAATTCAACAACAACCTCAACATTGAAAAACACCAACAAATTCAACAACAACCTCGACATTGAAAAACACCATCAAATTCAACAACAACCTCAACATTGAAAAACACCAACAACCTCAAAATTGAAAAAACACCAACAAATTCAACAACAACCTCAACATTTAAAAACAACAACAACCTCAACATTGAAAAACACCAACAAATTCAACAACAACCTCAACATTGAAAAACACCAACAAATTCAACAACAACTCAACATTTAAAAACACCAACAAACTCAACAACAACTTCAACATTGAAAAACAACAACAACCTCAACATTGAAAAACACCAACAAATTCAACAACAACCTCAACATTGAAAAACAACAACAACCTCAACATTGAAAAACACCAACAAATTCAATAACAACCTCAACATTGAGAAACACCAACAAATTCAACAACAACCTCTACATTGTAAAACAACAACAAACTCAACATTGAAAAACACCAAATTCAACAACAACCTCAACATTGAAAAACACCAACAAATTCAACAACAAACTCAAGATTGAAAAACACCAACAAATTCAACAACCTCAACATTGAAAAACAACAACAACCTCAACATTGAAAAACACCAACAAATTCAACAACAACCTCAACATTGAAAAACAACAACAACCTCAACATTGAAAAACACCAACAAATTCAACAACAACCTCAGCATTGAAAAACAACAACAAACTCAACATTGAAAAACACCAACAAATTCAACAACAACCTCAACATTGAAAAACAACAACAACCTCAACATTGAAAAACACCAACAAATTCAACAATAACCTCAACATTGAAAAACAACAACAACATCAACATTGAAAAGCACCAACAAATTCAACAACAACCTCAGCATTGAAAAACAACAACAAACTCAACATTGAAAAACACCAACAAATTCAACAACAACCTCAACATCGAAAAACAACAACAACCTCAACATTGAAAAACACCAACAAATTCAACAACAACCTCAACATTGAAAAACAACAACAACCTCAACATTGAAAAACACCAACAAATTCAACAAAAACCTCAACATTGAAAAACAACAAAAACCTCAACATTGAAAAACACCAACAAATTCAACAACAACCTCAACATTGAAAACCACCAAGAAATTCAACAACAACCTCAACATTGAAAAACAACAACAACCTCAACATTGAAAAACACCAACAAATTCAACAACAACCTCAACATTGAAAAATAACAACAACCTCAACATTGAAAAACACCAACAAGTTCAACAACAACCTCAACATTGAAAAACAACAACAAACTCAACATTGAAAAACACCAACAAATTCAACAACAACCTCAACATTGAAAAACAACAACAACCTCAACATTGAAAAACACCAACAAATTCAACAACAACCTCAACATTGAAAAACAACAACAACCTCAACATTGAAAAACACCAACAAATTCAACAAAAACTTCAACATTGAAAAACACCAACAAATTCAACAACAACCTCGAAATTGAAAAACACCAACAAATTCAACAACAACTTCAACATTGAAAAACACCAACAAATTCAACAACAACCTCGACATTGAAAAACACCATCAAATTCAACAACAACCTCAACATTGAAAAACACCAATAATCTCAAAATTGAAAAAACACCAACAAATTCAACAACAACCTCAACATTTAAAAACAACAACAACCTCAACATTGAAAAACACCAACAAATTCAACAACAACCTCAACATTGAAAAACACCAACAAATTCAACAACAACCTCAACATTGAAAAACACCAACAAACTCAACAACATCCTCAACATTGAAAAACAACAACAACCTCAACATTGAAAAACACCAACAAATTCAACAACAACCTCAACATTGAAAAACACCAACAAATTCAACAACAAACTCAAGATTGAAAAACACCAACAAATTCAACAACCTCAACATTGAAAAACAACAACAACCACAACATTGAAAAACACCAACAAATTCAACAATAACCTCAACATTGAAAAACAACAACAACCTCAACATTGAAAAGCACCAACAAATTCAACAACAACCTCAGCATTGAAAAACAACAACAAACTCAACATTGAAAAACACCAACAAATTCAACAACAACCTCAACATTGAAAAACAACAGCAACCTCAACATTGAAAAACACCAACAAATTCAACAAAAACCTCAATACTGAAAAACAACAACAACCTCAACATTGGAAAACACCAACAAATTCAACAACAACCTCAACATTGAAAAACACCAACAAATTCAACAACAACCTCAGCATTGAAAAACAACAACAACCTCAACATTGAAAAACACCAACAAATTCAACAACAACCTCAACATTGAAAAACAACAACAACCTCAACATTGAAGAACACCAACAAATTCAACAAAAACTTCAACATTGAAAAACACCAACAAATTCAACAACAACCTCGAAATTGAAAAACACCAACAAATTCAACAACTTCAACATTGAAAAACACCAACAAATTCAACAACACCCTCGACATTGAAAAACACCACCAAATTCAACAACAACCTCAACATTGAAAAACACCAATAACCTCAAAATTGAAAAAACACCAACAAATTCAACAACAACCTCAACATTTAAAAACAACAACAACCTCAACATTGAAAAACACCAACAAATTCAACAACAACCTCAACATTGAAAAACACCAACAAATTCAACAACAACCTCAACATTGAAAAACACCAACAAACTCAACAACATCCTCAACATTGAAAAACAACAACAACCTCAACATTGAAAAACACCAACAAATTCAACAACAACCTCAACATTGAAAAGCACCAACAAATTCAACAACAAACTCAAGATTGAAAAACACCAACAAATTCAACAACCTCAACATTGAAAAACAACAACAACC
The DNA here is from genome assembly GCA_026770705.1 of Isurus oxyrinchus. Lineage (NCBI taxonomy): Eukaryota > Metazoa > Chordata > Chondrichthyes > Lamniformes > Lamnidae > Isurus > Isurus oxyrinchus. The sequence goes on along the minus strand of JANJGN010000334.1, from coordinate 271,846 downwards.
TCAACATTGAAAAACACCAACAAATTCAACAACAACCTCAACATTGAAAAACACCAACAAATTCAACAACAACCTCGACATTGAAAAACACCATCAAATTCAACAACAACCTCAACATTGAAAAACACCAACAACCTCAAAATTGAAAAAACACTAACAAATTCAACAACAACCTCAACATTTAAAAACAACAACAACCTCAACATTGAAAAACACCAACAAATTCAACAACAACCTCAACATTGAAAAACACCAACAAATTCAACAACAACCTCAACATTTAAAAACACCAACAAACTCAACAACAACTTCAACATTGAAAAACAACAACAACCTCAACATTGAAAAACACCAACAAATTCAACAACAACCTCAACATTGAAAAACAACAACAACCTCAACATTTAAAAACACCAACAAATTCAATAACAACCTCAACATTGAAAAACACCAACAAATTCAACAACAACCTCTACATTGAAAAACAACAACAAACTCAACATTGAAAAACACCAACAAACTCAACAACAACCTCAACATTGAAAAACACCAACAAATTCAACAACAAACTCAACATTGAAAAACACCAACAAATTCAACAACCTCAACATTGAAAAACAACAACAACCTCAACATTGAAAAACACCAACAAATTCAACAACAACCTCAACATTGAAAAACAACAACAACCTCAACATTGAAAAACACCAACAAATGCAACAACAACCTCAACATTGAAAAACAACAACAAACTCAACATTGAAAAACACCAACAAATTCAACAACAACCTCAACATTGAAAAACAACAACAACCTCAACATTGAGAAACACCAACAAATTCAACAATAACCTCAACATTGAAAAACAACAACAACCTCAACATTGAAAAGCACCAACAAATTCAACAACAACCTCAGCATTGAAAAACAACAACAAACTCAACATTGAAAAACACCAACAAATTCAACAACAACCTCAACATTGAAAAACAACAACAACCTCAACATTAAAAAACACCAACAAATTCAACAACAACCTCAACATTGAAAAACAACAACAACCTCAACATTGAAAAACACCAACAAATTCAACAAAAACCGCAACATTGAAAAACAACAACAACCTCAACATTGAAAAACACCAACAAATTCAACAACCACCTCAACATTGAAAAACACCAACAAATTCAACAACAACCTCAGCATTGAAAAACAACAACAACCTCAACATTGAAAAACACCAACAAATTCAACAACAACCTCGAAATTGAAAAAAACCAACAAATTCAACAACAACTTCAACATTGAAAAACACCAACAAATTCAACAACAACCTCGACATTGAAAAACACCATCAAATTCAACAACAACCTCAACATTTAAAAACACCAACAACCACAAAATTGAAAAAACACCAACAAATTCAACAACAACATCAACATTTAAAAACAACAACAACCTCAACATTGAAAAACACCAACAAATTCAACAACAACCTCAACATTGAAAAACACCAACAAATTCAACAACAACCTCAACATTGAAAAACACCAACAAACTCAACAACAACCTCAACATTGAAAAACAACAACAACCTCAACATTGAAAAACACCAACAAATTCAACAACAACCTCAACATTGAAAAACAGCAACAAATTCAACAACAAACTCAAGATTGAAAAACACCAACAAATTCAACAACCTCAACATTGAAAAACAACAACAACCTCGAAATTGAAAAACACCAACAAATTCAACAACAACCTCAACATTGAAAAACACCAACAAATTCAACAACAACCTCGACATTGAAAAACACCATCAAATTCAACAACAACCTCAACATTGAAAAACACCAACAACCTCAAAATTGAAAAAACACCAACAAATTCAACAACAACCTCAACATTTAAAAACAACAACAACCTCAACATTGAAAAACACCAACAAATTCAACAACAACCTCAACATTGAAAAACACCAACAAATTCAACAACAACCTCAACATTGAAAAACACCAACAAACTCAACATTGAAAAACACCAACAAATTCAACAACAACCTCAACATTGAAAAACAACAACAACCTCAACATTGAAAAACACCAACAAATTCAATAACAACCTCAACATTGAAAAACACCAACAAATTCAACAACAACCTCTACATTGAAAAACAACAACAAAGTCAACATTGAAAAACACCAACAAATTCAACAACAACCTCAACATTGAAAAACAACAACAAATTCAACAACAAACTCAAGATTGAAAAACACCAACAAATTCAACAACCTCAACATTTAAAAACAACAACAACCTCAACATTGAAAAACACCAACAAATTCAACAAAAACCTCAACATTGAAAACCACCAACAAATTCAACAACAACCTCAACATTGAAAAACAACAACAACCTCAACATTGAAAAACACCAACAAATTCAACAACAACCTCAACATTGAAAAACAACAACAACCTCAACATTGAAAAACACCAACAAATACAACAACAACCTCAACATTGAAAAACAACAACAAACTCAACATTGAAAAACACCAACAAATTCAACAACGACCTCAACATTGAAAAACAACAACAACCTCAACATTGAAAAAAACCAACAAATTCAACAACAACCTCAACATTGAAAAACACCAACAAATTCAACAACAACCTCAGCATTGAAAAACAACAACAACCTCAACATTGAAAAACACCAACAAATTCAACAACAACCTCAACATTGAAAAACAACAACAACCTCAACATTGAAAAACACCAACAAATTCAACAAAAACTTCAACATTGAAAAACACCAACAAATTCAACAACAACCTCGAAATTGAAAAACACCAACAAATTGAACAACAACTTCAACATTGAAAAACACCAACAAATACAACAACGACCTCAACATTGAAAAACAACATCAACCTCAACATTGAAAAAAACCAACAAATTCAACAACAACCTCAACATTGAAAAACACCAACAAATTCAACAACAACCTCAGCATTGACAAACAACAACAACCTCAACATTGAAAAACACCAACAAATTCAACAACAACCTCAACATTGAAAAACAACAACAACCTCAACATTGAAAAACACCAACAAATTCAACAAAAACTTCAACATTGAAAAACACCAACAAATTCAACAACAACCTCGAAATTGAAAAACACCAACAAATTGAACAACAACTTCAACATTGAAAAACACCAACAAATTCAACAACAACCTCGACATTGAAAAACACCATCAAATTCAACAACAACCTCAACATTGAAAAACACCAACAACCTCAAAATTGAAAAAACACCAACAAATTCAACAACAACCTCAACATTGAAAAACACCAACAAATTCAACAACAACCTCAACATTGAAAAACACCAACAAATTCAACAACAACCTCAACATTGAAAAACACCAACAAACTCAACAACAACCTCAACATTGAAAAACAACAACAACCTCAACATTGAAAAACACCAACAAATTCAACAACAACCTCAACATTGAAAAACACCAACAAATGCAACAACAAACTCAAGATTGAAAAACACCAACAAATTCAACAACGTCAACATTGAAAAACAACAACAACCTCAAGATTGAAAAACACCAACAAATTCAACAACAACCTCAACATTGAAAAACACCAACAAACTCAACATTGAAAAACACCAACAAATTCAACAACAACCTCAACATTGAAAAACACCAACAAATTCAATAACAACCTCAACATTGAAAAACACCAACAAATTCAACAACAACCTCTACATTGAAAAACAACAACAAAGTCAACATTGAAAAACACCAACAAATTCAACAACAACCTCAACATTGAAAAACAACAACAAATTCAACAACAAACTCAAGATTGAAAAACACCAACAAATTCAACAACCTCAACATTTAAAAACAACAACAACCTCAACATTGAAAAACACCAACAAATTCAACAAAAACCTCAACATTGAAAACCACCAACAAATTCAACAACAACCTCAACATTGAAAAACAACAACAACCTCAACATTGAAAAACACCAACAAATTCAACAACAACCTCAACATTGAAAAACAACAACAACCTCAACATTGAAAAACACCAACAAATACAACAACAACCTCAACATTGAAAAACAACAACAAACTCAACATTGAAAAACACCAACAAATTCAACAACGACCTCAACATTGAAAAACAACAACAACCTCAACATTGAAAAAAACCAACAAATTCAACAACAACCTCAACATTGAAAAACACCAACAAATTCAACAACAACCTCAGCATTGAAAAACAACAACAACCTCAACATTGAAAAACACCAACAAATTCAACAACAACCTCAACATTGAAAAACAACAACAACCTCAACATTGAAAAACACCAACAAATTCAACAAAAACTTCAACATTGAAAAACACCAACAAATTCAACAACAACCTCGAAATTGAAAAACACCAACAAATTGAACAACAACTTCAACATTGAAAAACACCAACAAATTCAACAACGACCTCAACATTGAAAAACAACAACAACCTCAACATTGAAAAAAACCAACAAATTCAACAACAACCTCAACATTGAAAAACACCAACAAATTCAACAACAACCTCAGCATTGAAAAACAACAACAACCTCAACATTGAAAAACACCAACAAATTCAACAACAACCTCAACATTGAAAAACAACAACAACCTCAACATTGAAAAACACCAACAAATTCAACAAAAACTTCAACATTGAAAAACACCAACAAATTCAACAACAACCTCGAAATTGAAAAACACCAACAAATTGAACAACAACTTCAACATTGAAAAACACCAACAAATTCAACAACAACCTCGACATTGAAAAACACCATCAAATTCAACAACAACCTCAACATTGAAAAACACCAACAACCTCAAAATTGAAAAAACACCAACAAATTCAACAACAACCTCAACATTTAAAAACAACAACAACCTCAACATTGAAAAACACCAACAAATTCAACAACAACCTCAACATTGAAAAACACCAACAAATTCAACAACAACCTCAACATTGAAAAACACCAACAAACTCAACAACAACGTCAACATTGAAAAACAACAACAACCTCAACATTGAAAAACACCAACAAATTCAACAACAACCTCAACATTGAAAAACACCAACAAATGCAACAACAAACTCAAGATTGAAAAACACCAACAAATTCAACAACCTCAACATTGAAAAACAACAACAACCTCAAGATTGAAAAACACCAACAAATTCAACAACAACCTCGACATTGAAAAACAGCATCAAATTCAACAACAACCTCAACATTGAAAAACACCAACAAATTCAACAACAACCTCAACATTGAAAAACACCAACAAACTCAACATTGAAAAACACCAACAAATTCAACAACAACCTCAACATTGAAAAACAACAACAACCTCAACATTGAAAAACACCAACCAATTCAATAACAACCTCAACATTGAAAAACACCAACAAATTCAACAACAACCTCTACATTGAAAAACAACAACAAAGTCAACATTGAAAAACACCAACAAATTCAACAACAACCTCAACATTGAAAAACAACAACAAATTCAACAACAAACTCAAGATTGAAAAACACCAACAAATTCAACAACCTCAACATTTAAAAACAACAACAACCTCAACATTGAAAAACACCAACAAATTCAACAAAAACCTCAACATTGAAAACCACCAACAAATTCAACAACAACCTCAACATTGAAAAACAACAACAACCTCAACATTGAAAAACACCAACAAATTCAACAACAACCTCAACATTGAAAAACAACAACAACCTCAACATTGAAAAACACCAACAAATACAACAACAACCTCAACATTGAAAAACAACAACAAACTCAACATTGAAAAACACCAACAAATTCAACAACGACCTCAACATTGAAAAACAACAACAACCTCAACATTGAAAAAAACCAACAAATTCAACAACAACCTCAACATTGAAAAACACCAACAAATTCAACAACAAACTCAGCATTGAAAAACAACAACAACCTCAACATTGAAAAACACCAACAAATTCAACAACAACCTCAACATTGAAAAACAACAACAACCTCAACATTGAAAAACACCAACAAATTCAACAAAAACTTCAACATTGAAAAACACCAACAAATTCAACAACAACCTCGAAATTGAAAAACACCAACAAATTGAACAAAAACTTCAACATTGAAAAACACCAACAAATTCAACAACGACCTCAACATTGAAAAACAACAACAACCTCAACATTGAAACAAACCAACAAATTCAACAACAACCTCAACATTGAAAAACACCAACAAATTCAACAACAACCTCAGCATTGAAAAACAACAACAACCTCAACATTGAAAAACACCAACAAATTCAACAACAACCTCAACATTGAAAAACAACAACAACCTCAACATTGAAAAACACCAACAAATTCAACAAAAACTCCAACATTGAAAAACACCAACAAATTCAACAACAACCTCGAAATTGAAAAACACCAACAAATTGAACAACAACCTCAACATTGAAAAACACCAACAAATTCAACAACAACCTCAACATTGAAAAACAACAACAACCTCAACATTGAAAAACACCAACAAATTCAACAACGACCTCAACATTGAAAAACAACAACAACCTCAACATTGAAAAAAACCAACAAATTCAACAACAACCTCAACATTGAAAAACACCAACAAATTCAACAACAACCTCAGCATTGAAAAACAACAACAACCTCAACATTGAAAAACACCAACAAATTCAACAACAACCTCAACATTGAAAAACAACAACAACCTCAACATTGAAAAACACCAACAAATTCAACAAAAACTTCAACATTGAAAAACACCAACAAATTCAACAACAACCTCGAAATTGAAAAACACCAACAAATTGAACAACAACTTCAACATTGAAAAACACCAACAAATTCAACAACGACCTCAACATTGAAAAACAACAACAACCTCAACATTGAAAAAAACCAACAAATTCAACAACAACCTCAACATTGAAAAACACCAACAAATTCAACAACAACCTCAGCATTGAAAAACAACAACAACCTCAACATTGAAAAACACCAACAAATTCAACAACAACCTCAACATTGAAAAACAACAACAACCTCAACATTGAAAAACACCAACAAATTAAACAAAAACTTCAACATTGAAAAACACCAACAAATTCAACAACAACCTCGAAATTGAAAAACACCAACAAATTGAACAACAACTTCAACATTGAAAAACACCAACAAATTCAACAACAACCTCGACATTGAAAAACACCATCAAATTCAACAACAACCTCAACATTGAAAAACACCAACAACCTCAAAATTGAAAAAACACCAACAAATTCAACAACAACCTCAACATTTAAAAACAACAACAACCTCAACATTGAAAAACACCAACAAATTCAACAACAACCTCAACATTGAAAAACACCAACAAATTCAACAACAACCTCAACATTGAAAAACACCAACAAACTCAACAACAACGTCAACATTGAAAAACAACAACAACCTCAACATTGAAAAACACCAACAAATTCAACAACAACCTCAACATTGAAAAACACCAACAAATGCAACAACAAACTCAAGATTGAAAAACACCAACAAATTCAACAACCTCAACATTGAAAAACAACAACAACCTCAAGATTGAAAAACACCAACAAATTCAACAACAACCTCGACATTGAAAAACAGCATCAAATTCAACAACAACCTCAACATTGAAAAACACCAACAAATTCAACAACAACCTCAACATTGAAAAACACCAACAAACTCAACATTGAAAAACACCAACAAATTCAACAACAACCTCAACATTGAAAAACAACAACAACCTCAACATTGAAAAACACCAACAAATTCAATAACAACCTCAACATTGAAAAACACCAACAAATTCAACAACAACCTCTACATTGAAAAACAACAACAAAGTCAACATTGAAAAACACCAACAAATTCAACAACAACCTCAACATTGAAAAACAACAACAAATTCAACAACAAACTCAAGATTGAAAAACACCAACAAATTCAACAACCTCAACATTTAAAAACAACAACAACCTCAACATTGAAAAACACCAACAAATTCAACAAAAACCTCAACATTGAAAACCACCAAAAAATTCAACAACAACCTCAACATTGAAAAACAACAACAACCTCAACATTGAAAAACACCAACAAATTCAACAACAACCTCAACATTGAAAAACAACAACAACCTCAACATTGAAAAACACCAACAAATACAACAACAACCTCAACATTGAAAAACAACAACAAACTCAACATTGAAAAACACCAACAAATTCAACAACGACCTCAACATTGAAAAACAACAACAACCTCAACATTGAAAAAAACCAACAAATTCAACAACAACCTCAACATTGAAAAACACCAACAAATTCAACAACAACCTCAGCATTGAAAAACAACAACAACCTCAACATTGAAAAACACCAACAAATTCAACAACAACCTCAACATTGAAAAACAACAACAACCTCAACATTGAAAAACACCAACAAATTCAACAAAAACTTCAACATTGAAAAACACCAACAAATTCAACAACAACCTCGAAATTGAAAAACACCAACAAATTGAACAACAACTTCAACATTGAAAAACACCAACAAATTCAACAACGACCTCAACATTGAAAAACAACAACAACCTCAACATTGAAAAAAACCAACAAATTCAACAACAACCTCAACATTGAAAAACACCAACAAATTCAACAACAACCTCAGCATTGAAAAACAACAACAACCTCAACATTGAAAACACCAACAAATTCAACAACAACCTCAACATTGAAAAACAACAACAACCTCAACATTGAAAAACACCAACAAATTCAACAAAAACTTCAACATTGAAAAACACCAACAAATTCAACAACAACCTCGAAATTGAAAAACACCAACAAATTGAACAACAACTTCAACATTGAAAAACACCAACAAATTCAACAACAACCTCGACATTGAAAAACACCATCAAATTCAACAACAACCTCAACATTGAAAAACACCAACAACCTCAAAATTGAAAAAACACCAACAAATTCAACAACAACCTCAACATTTAAAAACAACAACAACCTCAACATTGAAAAACACCAACAAATTCAACAACAACCTCAACATTGAAAAACACCAACAAATTCAACAACAACCTCAACATTGAAAAACACCAACAAACTCAACAACAACCTCAACATTGAAAAACAACAACAACCTCAACATTGAAAAACACCAACAAATTCAACAACAACCTCAACATTGAAAAACACCAACAAATGCAACAACAAACTCAAGATTGAAAAACACCAACAAATTCAACAACCTCAACATTGAAAAACAACAACAACCTCAAGATTGAAAAACACCAACAAATTCAACAACAACCTCGACATTGAAAAACAGCATCAAATTCAACAACAACCTCAACATTGAAAAACACCAACAACCTCAAAATTGAAAAAACACCAACAAATTCAACAACAACCTCAACATTTAAAAACAACAACAACCTCAACATTGAAAAACACCAACAAATTCAACAACAACCTCAACATTGAAAAACACCAACAAATTCAACAACAACCTCAACATTGAAAAACACCAACAAACTCAACAACAACCTCAACATTGAAAAACAACAACAACCTCAACAAAGAAAAACACCAACAAATTCAACAACAACCTCAACATTGAAAAACAACAGCAACCTCAACATTGAGAAACACCAACAAATTCAACAATAACCTCAACATTGAAAAACAACAACAACCTCAACATTGAAAAGCACCAACAAATTCAACAACAACCTCAGCATTGAAAAACAACAACAAACTCAACATTGAAAAACACCAACAAATTCAACAACAACCTCAACATTGAAAAACAACAACAACCTCAACATTGAAAAACACCAACAAATTCAACAACAACCTCAACATTGAAAAACAACAACAACCTCAACATTGAAAAACACCAACAAATTCAACAAAAACCTCAACATTGAAAAACAACAACAACCTCAACATTGAAAAACACCAACAAATTCAACAACCACCTCAACATTGAAAAACACCAACAAATTCAACAACAACCTCAGCATTGAAAAACAACAACAACCTCAACATTGAAAAACACCAACAAATTCAACAACAACCTCGAAATTGAAAAAAAACAACAAATTCAACAACAACTTCAACATTGAAAAACACCAACAAATTCAACAACAACCTCGACATTGAAAAACACCATCAAATTCAACAACAACCTCAACATTTAAAAACACCAACAACCTCAAAATTGAAAAAACACCAACAAATTCAACAACAACCTCAACATTTAAAAACAACAACAACCTCAACATTGAAAAACACCAACAAATTCAACAACAACCTCAACATTGAAAAACACCAACAAATTCAACAACAACCTCAACATTGAAAAACACCAACAAACTCAACAACAACCTCAACATTGAAAAACAACAACAACCTCAACATTGAAAAACACCAACAAATTCAACAACAACCTCAACATTGAAAAACAGCAACAAATTCAACAACAAACTCAAGATTGAAAAGCACCAACAAATTCAACAACCTCAACATTGAAAAACAACAACAACCTCGAAATTGAAAAACACCAACAAATTCAACAACAACCTCAACATTGAAAAACACCAACAAATTCAACAACAACCTCGACATTGAAAAACACCATCAAATTCAACAACAACCTCAACATTGAAAAACACCAACAACCTCAAAATTGAAAAAACACCAACAAATTCAACAACAACCTCAACATTTAAAAACAACAACAACCTCAACTTTGAAAAACACCAACAAATTCAACAACAACCTCAACATTGAAAAACACCAACAAATTCAACAACAACCTCAACATTGAAAAACACCAACAAACTCAACAACAACCTCAACATTGAAAAACAACAACAACCTCAACATTGAAAAACACCAACAAATTCAACAACAACCTCAACATTGAAAAACAACAACAACCTCAACATTGAAAAACACCAACAAATTCAATAACAACCTCAACATTGAAAAACACCAACAAATTCAACAACAACCTCTACATTGAAAAACAACAACAAACTCAACATTGAAAAACACCAACAAATTCAACAACTACCTCAACATTGAAAAACAACAACAAATTCAACAACAAACTCAAGATTGAAAAACACCAACAAATTCAACAACCTCAACATTTAAAAACAACAACAAACTCAACATTGAATAACACCAACAAATTCAACAACAACCTCAACATTGAAAACCACCAACAAATTCAACAACAACCTCAACATTGAAAAACAACAACAACCTCAACATTGAAAAACACCAACAAATTCAACAACAACCTCAACATTGAAAAACAACAACAAACTCAACATTGAAAAACAACAACAAACTCAACATTGAAAAACACCAACAAATTCAACAACGACCTCAACATTGAAAAACAACAACAACCTCAACATTGAAAAACACCTACAAATTCAACAACAACCTCAACATTGAAAAACACCAACAAATTCAACAACAACCTCAGCATTGAAAAACAACAACAACCTCAACATTGAAAAACACCAACAAATTCAACAACAACCTCAACATTGAAAAACAACAACAACCTCAACACTGAAAAACACCAACAAATTCAACAAAAACTTCAACATTGAAAAACACCAACAAATTCAACAACAACCTCGAAATTGAAAAACACCAACAAATTGAACAACAACTTCAACATTGAAAAACACCAACAAATTCAACAACAACCTCGACATTGAAAAACACCATCAAATTCAACAACAACCTCAACATTGAAAAACACCAACAACCTCAAAATTGAAAAAACACCAACAAATTCAATAACAACCTCAACATTTAAAAACAACAACAACCTCAACATTGAAAAACACCAACAAATTCAACAACAACCTCAACATTGAAAAACACCAACAAATTCAACAACAACCTCAACATTGAAAAACACCAACAAACTGAACAACAACCTCAACATTGAAAAACAACAACAACCTCAACATTGAAAAACACCAACAAATTCAACAACAACCTCAACATTGAAAAACACCAACAAATGCAACAACAAACTCAAGATTGAAAAACACCAACAAATTCAACAACCTCAACATTGAAAAACAACAACAACCTCAAGATTGAAAAACACCAACAAATTCAACAACAACCTCGACATTGAAAAGCAGCATCAAATTCAACAACAACCTCAACATTGAAAAACACCAACAACCTCAAAATTGAAAAAACACCAACAAATTCAACAACAACCTCAACATTTAAAAACAACAACAACCTCAACATTGAAAAACACCAACAAATTCAACAACAACCTCAACATTGAAAAACACCAACAAATTCAACAACAACCTCAACATTGAAAAACACCAACAAAATCAACAACAACCTCAACATTGAAAAACAACAACAACCTCAACAAAGAAAAACACCAACAAATTCAACAACAACCTCAACATTGAAAAACAACAACAACCTCAACATTGAAAAACACCAACAAATTCAATAACAACCTCAACATTGAAAAACACCAACAAATTCAACAACAACCTCTACATTGAAAAACAACAACAAACTCAACATTGAAAAACACCAACAAATTCAACAACAACCTCAACATTGAAAAACACCAACAAATTCAACAACAAACTCAAGATTGAAAAACACCAACAAATTCAACAACCTCAACATTGAAAAACAACAACAACCTCAACATTGAAAAACACCAACAAATTCAACAACAACCTCGACATTGAAAACCACCAACAAATTCAACAACAACCTCAACATTGAAAAACAACAACAACCTCAACATTGAAAAACACCAACAAATTCAACAACAACCTCAACATTGAAAAACAACAACAACCTCAACATTGAAAAACACCAACAAATTCAACAACAACCTCAACATTGAAAAACAACAACAAACTCAACATTGAAAAACACCAACAAATTCAACAACAACCTCAACTTTGAAAAACAACAACAACCTCAACATTGAAAAACACTAACAAATTCAACAATAACCTCAACATTGAGAAACAACAACAACCTCAACATTGAAAAGCACCAACAAATTCAACAACAACCTCAGCATTGAAAAACACCAACAAACTCAACATTGAAAAACACCAACAAATTCAACAACAACCTCAACATTGAAAAACAACAACAACCTCAACATTGAAAAACACCAACAAATTCAACAACAACCTCAACATTGAAAAACAACAACAACCTCAACATTGAAAAACACCAACAAATTCAACAAAAACCTCAACATTGAAAAACAACAACAACCTCAACATTGAAAAACACCAACAAATTCAACAACAACCTCAACATTGAAAAACACCAACAAATTCAACAACAACCTCAGCATTGAAAAACAACAACAACCTCAACATTGAAAAACACCAACAAATTCAACAACAACCTCAACATTGAAAAACAACAACAACCTCAACATTGAAAAACACCAACAAATTCAACAAAAACTTCAACATTGAAAAACACCAACAAATTCAACAACAACCTCGAAACTGAAAAACATCAACAAATTCAACAACAACTTCAATATTGAAAAACACCAACAAATTCAACAACAACCTCGACATTGAAAAACACCATCAAATTCAACAACAACCTCAACATTGAAAAACACCAACAACCTCAAAATTGAAAAAACACCACCAAATTCAACAACAACCTCAACATTTAAAAACAACAACAACCTCAACATTGAAAAACACCAACAAATTCAACAACAACCTCAACATTGAAAAACACCAACAAATTCAACAACAACCTCAACATTGAAAAACACCAACAAACTCAACAAAAACCTCAACATTGAAAAACAACAACAACCTCAACATTGAAAAACACCAACAAATTCAACAACAACCTCAACATTGAAAAACACCAACAAATTCAACAACAAACTCAAGATTGAAAAACACCAACAAATTCAACAACCTCAACATTGAAAAACAACAACAACCTCAACATTGAAAAACACCAACAAATTTAACAACAACCTCAACATTGAAAAACACCAACAAATTCAACAACAACCTCGACATTGAAAAACACCATCAAATTCAACAACAACCTCAACATTGAAAAACACCAACAACCTCAAAATTGAAAAAACACCAACAAATTCAACAACAACCTCAACATTTAAAAACAACAACAACCTCAACATTGAAAAACACCAACAAATTCAACAACAACCTCAACATTGAAAAACACCAACAAATTCAACAACAACCTCAACATTGAAAAACACCAACAAACTCAACAACAACCTCAACATTGAAAAACAACAACAACCTCAACATTGAAAAACACCAACAAATTCAACAACAACCTCAACATTGAAAAACAACAACAACCTCAACATTGAAAAACACCAACAAATTCAATAACAACCTCAACATTGAAAAACACCAACAAATTCAACAACAACCTCAACATTGAAAAACACCAACAAATTCAACAAAAACTTCAACATTGAAAAACACCAACAAATTCAACAACAACCTCGAAATTGAAAAACACCAACAAATTCAACAACAACTTCAACATTGAAAAACACCAACAAATTCAACAACAACCTCGACATTGAAAAAGACCATCAAATTCAACAACAACCTCTACATTGAAAAACACCAATAACCTCAAAATTGAAAAAAACACAAACAAATTCAACAACAACCTCAACATTTAAAAACAACAACAACCTCAACATTGAAAACAACAACAAATTCAACAACAACCCTCAACATTGAAAAACACCAACAAATTCAACAACAACCTCAACATTGAAAAACACCAACAAACTCAACAACATCCTCAACATTGAAAAACAACAACAACCTCAACATTGAAAAACACCAACAAATTCAACAACAACCTCAACATTGAAAAACACCAACAAATTCAACAACAAACTCAAGATTGAAAAACACCAACAAATTCAACAACCTCAACATTGAAAAACAACAACAACCTCAACATTGAAAAACACCAACAAATTCACCAACAACCTCAACATTGAAAAACACCAACAAATTCAACAACAACCTCGACATTGAAAAACACCATCAAGTTCAACAACAACCTCAACATTGAAAAACACCAACAACCTCAAAATTGAAAAAACAGCCAACAAATTCAACAACAACCTCAACATTTAAAAACAACAACAACCTCAACATTGAAAAACACCAACAAATTCAACAACAACCTCAACATTGAAAAACACCAACAAATTCAACAACAACCTCAACATTTAAAAAACACCAACAAACTCAACAACAACTTCAACATTGAAAAAACAACAACAACCTCAACATTGAAAAACACCAACAAATTCAACAACAACCTCAACATTGAAAAACAACAACAACCTCAACATTGAAAAACCCAACAAATTCAATAACAACCTCAACATTGAAAAACACCAACAATTTCAACAACAACCTCTACATTGAAAAACAACAACAAACTCAACATTGAAAAAACACCAACAAATTTAACAACAACCTCAACATTGAAAAACACCAACAAATTCAACGACAAACTCAAGATTGAAAAACACCAACAAATTCAACAAGCCTCAACATTGAAAAACAACAACAACCTCAACATTGAAAAACACCAACAAATTCAACAACAACCTCAACATTGAAAAACACCAACAAATTCAACAACAACCTCGACATTGAAAAACAACATCAAATTCAACAACAACCTGAACATTGAAAAACACCAACAACCTCAAAATTGAAAAAAACACCAACAAATTCAACAACAACCTCAACATTTAAAAACAACAACAACCTCAACATTGAAAAACAACAACAACCTCAACATTGAAAAACACCAACAAATTCAACAACAACCTCAACATTGAAAAACAACAACAAACTCAACATTGAAAAACACCAACAAATTCAACAACAACCTCAACATTGAAAAAACAACAACAACCTCAACATTGAAAAACACCAACAAATTCAACAACAACCTCAACATTGAAAAACACCAACAAATTCAACAACAACCTCAGCATTGAAAAACAACAACAACCTCAACATTGAAAAACACCAACAAATTCAACAACAACCTCAACATTGAAAAACAACAACAACCTCAACATTGAAAAACAACAACAAATTCAACAAAAACTTCAACATTGAAAAACACCAACAAATTCAACAACAACCTCGAAATTGAAAAACACCAACAAATTGAACAACAACTTCAACATTGAAAAACACCATCAAATTCAACAACAACCTCAACATTGAAAAACACCAAAAACCTCAAAATTGAAAAAATACCAACAAATTCAACAACAACCTCAACATTTAAAAACAACAACAACCTCAACATTGAAAAACAACAACAAATTCAACAACAACCTCAACATTGAAAAACACCAACAAATTCAACAACAACCTCAACATTGAAAAACACCAACAAACTCAACAACATCCTCAACATTGAAAAACAACAACAACCTCAACATTGAAAAACACCAACAAATTCAACAACAACCTCAACATTGAAAAACAACAACAACCTCAACATTGAAAAACACCAACAAATTCAACAACAACCTCAACATTGAAAAACACCAACAAATTCAACAACAACCTCGACATTGAAAAACACCATCAAGTTTCAACAACAACCTCAACATTGAAAAACACCAACAACCTCAAACTTGAAAAAACACCAACAAATTCAACAACAACCTCAACATTTAAAAACAACAACAACCTCAACATTGAAAAACACCAACAAATTCAACAACAACCTCAACATTGAAAAACACCAACAAATTCAACAACAACCTCAACATTGAAAACACCAACAAAGTCAACAACAACCTCAACATTGAAAAACAACAACAACCTCAACATTGAAAAACACCAACAAATTCAATAACAACCTCAACATTGATAAACACCAACAATTTCAACAACAACCTCTACATTGAAAAACAACAACAAACTCAACATTGAAAAACACCAACAAATTCAACAACAACCTCAACATTGAAAAACACCAACAAATTCAACAACAAACTCAAGATTGAAAAACACCAACAAATTCAACAACCTCAACATTGAAAAACAACAGCAACCTCAACATTGAAAAACACCAACAAATTCAACAACAACCTCAACATTGAAAAACAACAACAACCTCAACATTGAAAAACACCAACAAATTCAACAACAACCTCAACATTGAAAAACAACAACAAACTCAACATTGAAAAACACCAACAAATTCAACAACAACCTCAACATTGAAAAACAACAACAACCTCAACATTGAAAAACACCAACAAATTCAACAATAACCTCAACATTGAAAAACAACAACAACCTCAACATTGAAAAGCACCAACAAATTCAACAACAAACCTCAGCATTGAAAACAACAACAAAACTCAACATTGAAAAACACCAACAAATTCAACAACAACCTCAACATTGAAAAACAAACAACAACCTCAACATTGAAAAACACCAACAAATCAACAACAAACTCAACATTGAAAAACAACAACAACCTCAACATTGAAAAAACAGCAACAAATTCAACAAAAACCTCAACATTGAAAAACAACAACAACCTCAACATTGAAAAACACCAACAAATTCAACAACCACCTCAACATTGAAAAACACCAACAAATTCAACAACAACCTCAGCATTGAAAAACAACAACAAACTCAACATTGAAAAACACCAACAAATTCAACAACAACCTCGAAATTGAAAAACACCAAACAAATCAACAACAACTTCAACATTGAAAAACACCAACAAATTCACACAACAACATCGACATTGAAAAACAACATCAAATTCAACACAACCTGAACATTGAAAAACACCAACAACCTCAAAATTGAAAAAACACCAACAAATTCAACAACAACCTCAACATTTAAAAACAACAAACAACCTCAACATTGAAAAACAACAACAACCTCAACATTGAAAAACACCAACAAATTCAACAACAACCTCAACATTGAAAAACAACAACAACCTCAACATTGAAAAACACCAACAAATTCAACAACAACCTCAACATTGAAAAACACCAACAAATTCAACAACAACCTCAGCATTGAAAAACAACAACAACCTCAACATTGAAAAACACCAACAAATTCAACAACAACCTCAACATTGAAAAACAACAACAACCTCAACATTGAAAAACAACAACAAATTCAACAAAAACTTCAACATTGAAAAACACCAACAAATTCAACAACAACCTCGAAATTGAAAAACACCAACAAATTGAACAACAACTTCAACATTGAAAAACACCAACAAATTCAACAACAACCTCGACATTGAAAAACACCATCAAGTTCAACAACAACCTCAACATTGAAAAACACCAACAACCTCAAAATTGAAAAAATACCAACAAATTCAACAACAACCTCAACATTTAAAAACAACAACAACCTCAACATTGAAAAACACCAACAAATTCAACAACAACCTCAACATTGAAAAACACCAACAAATTCAACAACAACCTCAACATTGAAAAACACCAACAAACTCAACAACAAGCTCAACATTGAAAAACAACAACAACCTCAACATTGAAAAACACCAACAAATTCAACAACAACCTCAACATTGAAAAACACCAACAAATGCAACAACAAACTCAAGATTGAAAAACACCAACAAATTCAACAACCTCAACATTGAAAAACAACAACAACCTCAACATTGAAAAACACCAACAAATTCAACAACAACCTCGACATTGAAAAACAGCATCAAATTCAACAACAACCTCAACATTGAAAAACACCAACAACCTCAAAATTGAAAAAACACCAACAAATTCAACAACAACCTCAACATTTAAAAACAACAACAACCTCAACATTGAAAAACACCAACAAATTCAACAACAACCTCAACATTGAAAAACACCAACAAATTCAACAACAACCTCAACATTGAAAAACACCAACAAACTCAACAACAACCTCAACATTGAAAAACAACAACAACCTCAACATTGAAAAACACCAACAAATTCAACAACAACCTCAACATTGAAAAACAACAACAACCTCAACATTGAAAAACACCAACAAATTCAACAACAACGTCAACATTGAAAAACAACAACAAACTCAACATTGAAAAACACCAACAAATTCAACAACAACCTCAACATTGAAAAACAACAACAACCTCAACATTGAAAAACACCAACAAATTCAACAATAACCTCAACATTGAAAAACAACAACAACCTCAACATTGAAAAGCACCAACAAATTCAACAACAACCTCAGCATTGAAAAACAACAACAAACGCAACATTGAAAAACACGAACAAGTTCAACAACAACCTCAACATTGAAAAACAACAACAACCTCAACATTTAAAAACACCAACAAATTCAACAACAACCTCAACATCGAAAAACAACAACAACCTCAACATTGAAAAACACCAACAAATTCAACAAAAACCTCAACATTGAAAAACAACAACAACCTCAACATTGAAAAACACCAACAAATTCAACAACAACCTCAACATTGAAAAACACCAACAAATTCAACAACAACCTCAGCATTGAAAAACAACAACAACCTCAACATTGAAAAACACCAACAAATTCAACAACAACCTCAACATTGAAAAACACCAACAAACTCAACAACAAGCTCAACATTGAAAAACAACAACAACCTCAACATTGAAAAACACCAACAAATTCAACAACAACCTCAACATTGAAAAACACCAACAAATGCAACAACAAACTCAAGATTGAAAAACACCAACAAATTCAACAACCTCAACATTGAAAAACAACAACAACCTCAACATTGAAAAACACCAACAAATTCAACAACAACCTCGACATTGAAAAACAGCATCAAATTCAACAACAACCTCAACATTGAAAAACACCAACAACCTCAAAATTGAAAAAACACCAACAAATTCAACAACAACCTCAACATTTAAAAACAACAACAACCTCAACATTGAAAAACACCAACAAATTCAACAACAACCTCAACATTGAAAAACACCAACAAATTCAACAACAACCTCAACATTGAAAAACACCAACAAACTCAACAACAACCTCAACATTGAAAAACAACAACAACCTCAACAAAGAAAAACACCAACAAATTCAACAACAACCTCAACATTGAAAAACAACAACAACCTCAACATTGAAAAACACCAACAAATTCAATAACAACCTCAACATTGAAAAACGCCAACAAATTCAACAACAACCTCTACATTGAAAAACAACAACAAACTCAACATTGAAAAACACCAACAAATTCAACAACAACCTCAACATTGAAACACACCAACAAATTCAACAACAAACTCAAGATTGAAAAACACCAACAAATTCAACAACCTCAACATTGAAAAACAACAACAACCTCAACATTGAAAAACACCAACAAATTCAACAACAACCTCGACATTGAAAACCACCAACAAATTCAACAACAACCTCAACATTGAAAAACAACAACAACCTCAACATTGAAAAACACCGACAAATTCAACAACAACCTCAACATTGAAAAACAACAACAACCTCAACATTGAAAAACACCAACAAATTCAACAACAACCTCAACATTGAAAAACAACAACAAACTCAACATTGAAAAACACCAACAAATTCAACAACAACCTCAACATTGAATAACAACAACAACCTCAACATTGAAAAACACCAACAAATTCAACAATAACCTCAACATTGAAAAACAACAACAACCTCAACATTGAAAAGCACCAACAAATTCAACAACAACCGCAGCATTGAAAAACAACAACAAACGCAACATTGAAAAACACGAACAAATTCAACAACAACCTCAACATTGAAAAACAACAACAACCTCAACATTTAAAAACACCAACAAATTCAACAACAACCTCAACATCGAAAAACAACAACAACCTCAACATTGAAAAACACAAACAAATTCAACAAAAACCTCAACATTGAAAAACAACAACAACCTCAACATTGAAAAACACCAACAAATTCAACAACAACCTCAACATTGAAAAACACCAACAAATTCAACAACAACCTCAGCATTGAAAAACAACAACAACCTCAACATTGAAAAACACCAACAAATTCAACAACAACCTCAACATTGAAAAACACCAACAAATTCAACAACAACCTCAGCATTGAAAAACAACAACAACCTCAACATTGAAAAACACCAACAAATTCAACAACAACCTCAACATTGAAAAACAACAACAACCTCAACATTGAAAAACACCAACAAATTCAACAAAAACTTCAACATTGAAAAACACCAACAAATTCAACAACAACCTCGAAATTGAAAAACACCAACAAATTGAACAACAACTTCAACATTGAAAAACACCAACAAATTCAACAACAACCTCGACATTGAAAAACACCATCAAATTCAACAACAACCTCAACATTGAAAAACACCAACAACCTCAAAATTGAAAAAACACCAACAAATTCAACAACAACCTCAACATTTAAAAACAACAACAACCTCAACATTGAAAAACACCAACAAATTCAACAACAACCTCAACATTGAAAAACACCAACAAATTCAACAACAACCTCAACATTGAAAAACACCAACAAACTCAACAACAACCTCAACATTGAAAAACAACAACAACCTCAACATTGAAAAACACCAACAAATTCAACAACAACCTCAACATTGAAAAACACCAACAAATGCAACAACAAACTCAAGATTGAAAAACACCAACAAATTCAACAACCTCAACATTGAAAAACAACAACAACCTCAACATTGAAAAACACCAACAAATTCAACAACAACCTCGACATTGAAAAACAGCATCAAATTCAACAACAACCTCAACATTGAAAAACAGCAACAACCTCAAAATTGAAAAAACACCAACAAATTCAACAACAACCTCAACATTTAAAAACAACAACAACCTCAACATTGAAAAACACCAACAAATTCAACAACAACCTCAACATTGAAAAACACCAACAAATTCAACAACAACCTCAACATTGAAAAACACCAACAAACTCAACAACAACCTCAACATTGAAAAACAACAACCTCAACAAAGAAAAACACCAACAAATTCAACAACAACCTCAACATTGAAAAACAACAACAACCTCAACATTGAAAAACACCAACAAATTCAATAACAACCTCAACATTGAAAAACACCAACAAATTCAACAACAACCTCTACATTGAAAAACAACAACAAACTCAACATTGAAAAACACCAACAAATTCAACAACAACCTCAACATTGAAAAACACCAACAAATTCAACAACAAACTCAAGATTGAAAAACACCAACAAATTCAACAACCTCAACATTGAAAAACAACAACAACCTCAACATTGAAATACACCAACAAATTCAACAACAACCTCGACATTGAAAACCACCAACAAATTCAACAACAACCTCAACATTGAAAAACAACAACAACCTCAACATTGAAAAACACCGACAAATTCAACAACAACCTCAACATTGAAAAACAACAACAACATCAACATTGAAAAACACCAACAAATTCAACAACAACCTCAACATTGAAAAACAACAACAAACTCAACATTGAAAAACACCAACAAATTCAACAACAACCTCAACATTGAAAAACAACAACAACCTCAACATTGAAAAACACGAACAAATTCAACAATAACCTCAACATTGAAAAACAACAACAACCTCAACTTTGAAAAGCACCAACAAATTCAACAACAACCTCAGCATTGAAAAACAACAACAAACTCAACATTGAAAAAGACCAACAAATTCAACAACAACCTCAACATTGAAAAACAACAACAACCTCAACATTGAAAAACACCAACAAATTCAACAACAACCTCAACATTGAAAAACAACAACAACCTCAACATTGAAAAACAACAACAAATTCAACAAAAACCTCAACATTGAAAAACACCAACAAATTCAACAACAACCTCGAAATTGAAAAACACCAACAAATTGAACAACAACTTCAACATTGAAAAACACCAACAAATTCAACAACAACCTCGACATTGAAAAACACCATCAAATTCAACAACAACCTCAACATTGAAAAACACCAACAACCTCAAAATTGAAAAAATACCAACAAATTCAACAACAACCTCAACATTTAAAAACAACAACAACCTCAACATTGAAAAACACCAACAAATTCAACAACAACCTCAACATTGAAAAACACCAACAAATTCAACAACAACCTCAACATTGAAAAACACCAACAAACTCAACAACAAGCTCAACATTGAAAAACAACAACAACCTCAACATTGAAAAACACCAACAAATTCAACAACAACCTCAACATTGAAAAACACCAACAAATGCAACAACAAACTCAAGATTGAAAAACACCAACAAATTCAACAACCTCAACATTGAAAAACAACAACAACCTCAACATTGAAAAACACCAACAAATTCAACAACAACCTCGACATTGAAAAACAGCATCAAATTCAACAACAACCTCAACATTGAAAAAAAACCAACAACCTCAAAATTGAAAAAACACCAACAAATTCAACAACAACCTCAACATTTAAAAACAACAACAACCTCAACATTGAAAAACACCAACAAATTCAACAACAACCTCAACATTGAAAAACACCAACAAATTCAACAACAACCTCAACATTGAAAAACACCAACAAACTCAACAACAACCTCAACATTGAAAAACAACAACAACCTCAACAAAGAAAAACACCAACAAATTCAACAACAACCTCAACATTGAAAAACAACAACAACCTCAACATTGAAAAACACCAACAAATTCAATAACAACCTGAACATTGAAAAACACCAACAAATTCAACAACAACCTCTACATTGAAAAACAACAACAAACTCAACATTGAAAAACACCAACAAATTCAACAACAACCTCAACATTGAAAAACACCAACAAATTCAACAACAAACTCAAGATTTAAAAAACAGCAACAAATTCAACAACCTCAACATTGAAAAACAACAACAACCTCAACATTGAAAAACACCAACAAATTCAACAACAACCTCGACATTGAAAACCACCAACAAATTCAACAACAACCTCAACATTGAAAAACAACAACAACCTCAACATTGAAAAACACCGACAAATTCAACAACAACCTCAACATTGAAAAACAACAACAACCTCAACATTGAAAAACACCAACAAATTCAACAACAACCTCAACATTGAAAAACAACAACAAACTCAACATTGAAAAACACCAACAAATTCAACAACAACCTCAACATTGAAAAACAACAACAACCTCAACATTGAAAAACACCAACAAATTCAACAATAACCTCAACATTGAAAAACAACAACAACCTCAACATTGAAAAGCACCAACAAATTCAACAACAACCTCAGCATTGAAAAACAACAACAACCTCAACATTGAAAAACAACAACAACCTCAACATTTAAAAACACCAACAAATTCAACAACAACCTCAACATTGAAAAACAACAACAACCTCAACATTGAAAAACACCAACAAATTCAACAAAAACCTCAACATTGAAAAACAACAACAACCTCAACATTGAAAAACACCAACAAATTCAACAACAACCTCAACATTGAAAAACACCAACAAATTCAACAACAACCTCAGCATTGAAAAACAACAACAACCTCAACATTGAAAAACACCAACAAATTCAACAACAACCTCAACATTGAAAAACACCAACAAATTCAACAACAACCTCAGCATTGAAAAACAACAACAACCTCAACATTGAAAAACACCAACAAATTCAACAACAACCTCAACATTGAAAAACAACAACAACCTCAACATTGAAAAACACCAACAAATTCAACAAAAACTTCAACATTGAAAAACACCAACAAATTCAACAACAACCTCGAAATTGAAAAACACCAACAAATTGAACAACAACTTCAACATTGAAAAACACCAACAAATTCAACAACAACCTCGACATTGAAAAACACCATCAAATTCAACAACAACCTCAACATTGAAAAACACCAACAACCTCAAAATTGAAAAAACACCAACAAATTCAACAACAACCTCAACATTTAAAAACAACAACAACCTCAACATTGAAAAACACCAACAAATTCAACAACAACCTCAACATTGAAAAACACCAACAAATTCAACAACAACCTCAACATTGAAAAACACCAACAAACTCAACAACAACCTCAACATTGAAAAACAACAACAACCTCAACATTGAAAAACACCAACAAATTCAACAACAACCTCAACATTGAAAAACACCAACAAATGCAACAACAAACTCAAGATTGAAAAACACCAACAAATTCAACAACCTCAACATTGAAAAACAACAACAACCTCAACATTGAAAAACACCAACAAATTCAACAACAACCTCGACATTGAAAAACAGCATCAAATTCAACAACAACCTCAACATTGAAAAACAGCAACAACCTCAAAATTGAAAAAACACCAACAAATTCGACAACAACCTCAACATTTAAAAACAACAACAACCTCAACATTGAAAAACACCAACAAATTCAACAACAACCTCAACATTGAAAAACACCAACAAATTCAACAACAACCTCAACATTGAAAAACACCAACAAACTCAACAACAACCTCAACATTGAAAAACAACAACAACCTCAACAAAGAAAAACACCAACAAATTCAACAACAACCTCAACATTGAAAAACAACAACAACCTCAACATTGAAAAACACCAACAAATTCAATAACAACCTCAACATTGAAAAACACCAACAAATTCAACAACAACCTCTACATTGAAAAACAACAACAAACTCAACATTGAAAAACACCAACAAATTCAACAACAACCTCAACATTGAAAAACACCAACAAATTCAACAACAAACTCAAGATTGAAAAACACCAACAAATTCAACAACCTCAACATTGAAAAACAACAACAACCTCAACATTGAAAAACACCAACAAATTCAACAACAACCTCGACATTGAAAACCACCAACAAATTCAACAACAACCTCAACATTGAAAAACAACAACAACCTCAACATTGAAAAACACCGACAAATTCAACAACAACCTCAACATTGAAAAACAACAACAACATCAACATTGAAAAACACCAACAAATTCAACAACAACCTCAACATTGAAAAACAACAACAAACTCAACATTGAAAAACACCAACAAATTCAACAACAACCTCAACATTTAAAAACAACAACAACCTCAACATTGAAAAACACCAACAAATTCAACAATAACCTCAACATTGAAAAACAACAACAACCTCAACATTGAAAAGCACCAACAAATTCAACAACAACCTCAGCATTGAAAAACAACAACAAACTCAACATTGAAAAACACCAACAAATTCAACAACAACCTCAACATTGAAAAACAACAACAACCTCAACATTGAAAAACACCAACAAATTCAACAACAACCTCAACATTGAAAAACAACAACAACCTCAACATTGAAAAACACCAACAAATTCAACAAAAACCTCAACATTGAAAAACAACAACAACCTCAACATTGAAAAACACCAACAAATTCAACAACAACCTCAACTTTGAAAAACACCAACAAATTCAACAACAAACTCAAGATTGAAAAACACCAACAAATTCAACAACCTCAACATTGAAAAACAACAACAACCTCAACATTGAAAAACACCAACAAATTCAACAACAACCTCGACATTGAAAACCACCAACAAATTCAACAACAACCTCAACATTGAAAAACAACAACAACCTCAACATTGAAAAACACCGACAAATTCAACAACAACCTCAACATTGAAAAACAACAACAACCTCAACATTGAAAAACACCAACAAATTCAACAACAACCTCAACATTGAAAAACAACAACAAACTCAACATTGAAAAACACCAACAAATTCAACAACAACCTCAACATTGAAAAACAACAACAACCTCAACATTGAAAAACACCAACAAATTCAACAATAACCTCTACATTGAAAAACAACAACAACCTCAACATTGAAAAGCACCAACAAATTCAACAACAACCTCAGCATTGAAAAACAACAACAAACTCAACATTGAAAAACACCAACAAATTCAACAACAACCTCAACATTGAAAAACAACAACAACCTCAACATTTAAAAACACCAACAAATTCAACAACAACCTCAACATTGAAAAACAACAACAACCTCAACATTGAAAAACACCAACAAATTCAACAAAAACCTCAACATTGAAAAACAACAACAACCTCAACATTGAAAAACACCAACAAATTCAACAACAACCTCAACATTGAAAAACACCAACAAATTCAACAACAACCTCAGCATTGAAAAACAACAACAACCTCAACATTGAAAAACACCAACAAATTCAACAACAACCTCAACATTGAAAAACACCAACAAATTCAACAACAACCTCAGCATTGAAAAACAACAACAACCTCAACATTGAAAAACACCAACAAATTCAACAACAACCTCAACATTGAAAAACAACAACAATCTCAACATTGAAAAACACCAACAAATTCAACAAAAACTTCAACATTGAAAAACACCAACAAATTCAACAACAACCTCGAAATTGAAAAACACCAACAAATTGAACAACAACTTCAACATTGAAAAACACCAACAAATTCAACAACAACCTCGACATTGAAAAACACCATCAAATTCAACAACAACCTCAACATTGAAAAACACCAACAACCTCAAAATTGAAAAAACACCAACAAATTCAACAACAACCTCAACATTTAAAAACAACAACAACCTCAACATTGAAAAACACCAACAAATTCAACAACAACCTCAACATTGAAAAACACCAACAAATTCAACAACAACCTCAACATTGAAAAACACCAACAAACTCAACAACAACCTCAACATTGAAAAACAACAACAACCTCAACATTGAAAAACACCAACAAATTCAACAACAACCTCAACATTGAAAAACACCAACAAATGCAACAACAAACTCAAGATTGAAAAACACCAACAAATTCAACAACCTCAACATTGAAAAACAACAACAACCTCAACATTGAAAAACACCAACAAATTCAACAACAACCTCGACATTGAAAAACAGCATCAAATTCAACAACAACCTCAACATTGAAAAACAGCAACAACCTCAAAATTGAAAAAACACCAACAAATTCAACAACAACCTCAACATTTAAAAACAACAACAACCTCAACATTGAAAAACACCAACAAATTCAACAACAACCTCAACATTGAAAAACACCAACAAATTCAACAACAACCTCAACATTGAAAAACACCAACAAACTCAACAACAACCTCAACATTGAAAAACAACAACAACCTCAACAAAGAAAAACACCAACAAATTCAACAACAACCTCAACATTGAAAAACAACAACAACCTCAACATTGAAAAACACCAACAAATTCAATAACAACCTCAACATTGAAAAACACCAACAAATTCAACAACAACCTCTACATTGAAAAACAACAACAAACTCAACATTGAAAAACACCAACAAATTCAACAACAACCTCAACATTGAAAAACACCAACAAATTCAACAACAAACTCAAGATTGAACAACACCAACAAATTCAACAACCTCAACATTGAAAAACAACAACAACCTCAACATTGAAAAACACCAACAAATTCAACAACAACCTCGACATTGAAAACCACCAACAAATTCAACAACAACCTCAACATTGAAAAACAACAACAACTTCAACATTGAAAAACACCGACAAATTCAACAACAACCTCAACATTGAAAAACAACAACAACATCAACATTGAAAAACACCAACAAATTCAATAACAACCTCAACATTGAAAAACAACAACAAACTCAACATTGAAAAACACCAACAAATTCAACAACAACCTCAACATTGAAAAACAACAACAACCTCAACATTGAAAAACACCAACAAATTCAACAATAACCTCAGCATTGAAAAACAACAACAACCTCAACATTGAAAAGCACCAACAAATTCAACAACAACCTCAGCATTGAAAAACAACAACAAACTCAACATTGAAAAACACCAACAAATTCAACAACAACCTCAACATTGAAAAACAACAACAACCTCAACATTGAAAAACACCAACAACTTCAACAACAACCTCAACATTGAAAAACAACAACAACCTCAACATTGAAAAACACCAACAAATTCAACAAAAACCTCAACATTGAAAAACAACAACAACCTCAACATTGAAAAACACCAACAAATTCAACAACAACCTCAACATTGAAAAACACCAACAAATTCAACAACAACCTCAGCATTGAAAAACAACAACAACCTCAACGTTGAAAAACACCAACAAATTCAACAACAACCTCAACATTGAAAAACACCAACAAATTCAACAAAAACTTCAACATTGAAAAACACCACAAATTCAACAACAACCTCGAAATTGAAAAACATCAACAAATTCAACAACAACTTCAATATTGAAAAACACCAACAAATTCAACAACAACCTCGACATTGAAAAACACCATCAAATTCAACAACAACCTCAACATTGAAAAACACCAACAACCTCAAAATTGAAAAAACACCAACAAATTCAACAACAACCTCAACATTTAAAAACAACAACAACCTCAACATTGAAAAACACCAACAAATTCAACAACATCCTCAACTTTGAAAAACACCCACAAATTCAACAACAACCTCAACATTGAAAAACACCAACAAACTCAACAAAAACCTCAACATTGAAAAACAACAACAACCTCAACATTGAAAAACACCAACAAATTCAACAACAACCTCAACATTGAAAAACACCAACAAATTCAACAACAAACTCAAGATTGAAAAACACCAACAAATTCAACAACCTCAACATTGAAAAACAACAACAACCTCAACATTGAAAAACACCAACAAATTCAACAACAACCTCAACATTGAAAAACACCAACAAATTCAACAACAACCTCGACATTGAAAAACACCATCAAATTCAACAACAACCTCAACATTGAAAAACACCAACAACCTCAAAATTGAAAAAACACCAACAAATTCAACAACAACCTCAACATTTAAAAACAACAACAACCTCAACATTGAAAAACACCAACAAATTCAACAACAACCTCAACATTGAAAAACACCAACAAATTCAACAACAACCTCAACATTGAAAAACACCAACAAACTCAACAACAACCTCAACATTGAAAAACAACAACAACCTCAACATTGAAAAACACCAACAAATTCAACAACAACCTCAACATTGAAAAACAACAACAACCTCAAGATTGAAAAACACCAACAAATTCAATAACAACCTCAACATTGAAAAACACCAACAAATTCAACAACAACCTCAACATTGAAAAACACCAACAAATTCAACAAAAACTTCAACATTGAAAAAAACCAACAAATTCAACAACAACCTCGAAATTGAAAAACACCAACAAATTCAACAACAACTTCAACATTGAAAAACACCAACAAATTCAACAACAACCTCGACATTGAAAAAGACCATCAAATTCAACAAAACCTCAACATTGAAAAACACCAATAACCTCAAAATTGAAAAAACACCAACAAATTCAACAACAACCTCAACATTTAAAAACAACAACAACCTCAACATTGAAAAACACCAACAAATTCAACAACAACCTCAACATTGAAAAACACCAACAAATTCAACAACAACCTCAACATTGAAAAACACCAACAAACTCAACAACATCCTCAACATTGAAAAACAACAACAAATTCAACAACAACCTCAACATTTAAAAACAACAACAACCTCAACATTGAAAAACACCAACAAATTCAACAACAACCTCAACATTGAAAAACACCAACAAATTCAACAACAACCTCAACATTGAAAAACACCAACAAACTCAACAACATCCTCAACATTGAAAAACAACAACAACCTCAACATTGAAAAACACCAACAAATTCAACAACAACCTCAACATTGAAAAACACCAACAAATTCAACAACAAACTCAAGATTGAAAAACACCAACAAATTCAACAACCTCAACATTGAAAAACAACAACAACCTCAACATTGAAAAACACCAACAAATTCAACAACAACCTCAACATTGAAAAACACCAACAAATTCAACAACAACCTCGACATTGAAAAACACCATCAAATTCAACAACAACCTCAACATTGAAAAACAACAACAACCTCAAAATTGAAAAAACACCAACAAATTCAACAACAACCTCAACATTTAAAAACAACAACAACCTCAACATTGAAAAACACCAACAAATTCAACAACAACCTCAACATTGAAAAACACCAACAAATTCAACAACAACCTCAACATTTAAAAACACCAACAAACTCAACAACAACTTCAACATTGAAAAACAACAACAACCTCAACATTGAAAAACACCAACAAATTCAACAGCAACCTCAACATTGAAAAACAACAACAACCTCAACATTGAAAAACACCAACAAATTCAATAACAACCTCAACATTGAAAAACACCAACAATTTCAACAACAACCTCTACATTGAAAAACAACAACAAACTCAACATTGAAAAACACCAACAAATTCAACAACAACCTCAAATTGAAAAACACCAACAAATTCAACAACAAACTCAAGATTGAAAAACACCAACAAATTCAACAACCTCAACATTGAAAAACAACAACAACCTCAACATTGAAAAACACCAACAAATTCAACAACAACCTCAACATTGAAAAACAACAACAACCTCAACATTGAAAAACACCAACAAATTCAACAACAACCTCAACATTGAAAAACAACAACAAGCTCAACATTGAAAAACACCAACAAATTCAACAACAAACTCAAGATTGAAAAACACCAACAAATTCAACAACCTCAACATTGAAAAACAACAACAACCTCAACATTGAAAAACACCAACAAATTCAACAACAACCTCGACATTGAAAAACAGCATCAAATTCAACAACAACCTCAACATTGAAAAACACCAACAACCTCAAAATTGAAAAAACACCAACAAATTCAACAACAAACTCAACATTTAAAAACAACAACAACCTCAACATTGAAAAAACACCAACAAATTCAACAACAACCTCAACATTGAAAAACACCAACAAATTCAACAACAACCTCAACATTGAAAAACACCAACAAACTCAACAACAACCTCAACATTGAAAAACAACAACAACCTCAAAAAAGAAAAATACCAACAAATTCAACAACAACCTCAACATTGAAAAACAACAACAACCTCAACATTGAAAAACACCAACAAATTCAATAACAACCTCAACATTGAAAAACACCAACAAATTAAACAACAACCTCTACATTGAAAAACAACAACAAACTCAACATTGAAAAACACCAACAAATTCAACAACAACCTCAACATTGAAAAACACCAACAAATTCAACAACAAACTCAAGATTGAAAAACACCAACAAATTCAACAACCTCAACATTGAAAAACAACAACAACCTCAACATTGAAAAACACCAACAAATTCAACAACAACCTCGACATTGAAAACCACCAACAAATTCAACAACAACCTCAACATTGAAAAACAACAACAACCTCAACATTGAAAAACACCGACAAATTCAACAACAACCTCAACATTGAAAAACAACAACAACCTCAACATTGAAAAACACCAACAAATTCAACAACAACCTCAACATTGAAAAACAACAACAAACTCAACATTGAAAAAAACCAACAAATTCAACAACAACCTCAACATTGAAAAACAACAACAACCTCAACATTGAAAAACACCAACAAATTCAACAATAACCTCAACATTGAAAAACAACAACAACCTCAACATTGAAAAGCACCAACAAATTCAACAACAACCTCAGCATTGAAAAACAACAACAAACTCAACATTGAAAAACACCAACAAATTCAACAACAACCTCAACATTGAAAAACAACAACAACCTCAACATTGAAAAACACCAACAAATTCAACAACAACCTCAACATTGAAAAACAACAACAACCTCAACATTGAAAAACACCAACAAATTCAACAAAAACCTCAACATTGAAAAACAACAACAACCTCAACATTGAAAAACACCAACAAATTCAACAACAACCTCAACATTGAAAAACACCAACAAATTCAACAACAACCTCAGCATTGAAAAACAACAACAACCTCAACATTGAAAAACACCAACAAATTCAACAACAACCTCAACATTTAAAAACACCAACAAATTCAACAAAAACTTCAACATTGAAAAACACCAACAAATTCAACAACAACCTCGAAATTGAAAAACATCAACAAATTCAACAACAACTTCAATATTGAAAAACACCAACAAATTCAACAACAACCTCGACATTGAAAAACACCATCAAATTCAACAACAACCTCAACATTGAAAAACACCAACAACCTCAAAATTGAAAAAACACCAACAAATTCAACAACAACCTCAACATTTAAAAACAACAACAACCTCAACATTGAAAAACACCAACAAATTCAACAACAACCTCAAGTTTGAAAAACACCAACAAATTCAACAACAACCTCAACATTGAAAAACACCAACAAACTCAACAAAAACCTCAACATTGAAAAACAACAACAATGTCAACATTGAAAAACACCAACAAATTCAACAACAACCTCAACATTGAAAAACACCAACAAATTCAACAACAAACTCAAGATTGAAAAACACGAACAAATTCAACAACATCAACATTGAAAAACAACAACAACCTCAACATTGAAAAACACCAACAAATTCAACAACAACCTCAACATTGAAAAACACCAACAAATTCAACAACAACCTCGACATTGAAAAACACCATCAAATTCAACAACAACCTCAACATCGAAATACACCAACAACCTCAAAATTGAAAAAACACCAACAAATTCAACAACAACCTCAACATTTAAAAACAACAACAACCTCAACATTGAAAAACACCAACAAATTCAACAACAACCTCAACATTGAAAAACACCAACAAATTCAACAACAACCTCAACATTGAAAAACACCAACAAACTCAACAACAACCTCAACATTGAAAAACACCAACAAATTCAACAACAACCTCAACATTGAAAAACACCAACAAATTCAATAACAACCTCAACATTGAAAAACACCAACAAATTCAACAACAACCTCAACATTGAAAAACACCAACAAATTCAACAAAAACTTCAACATTGAAAAACACCAACAAATTCAACAACAACCTCGAAATTGAAAAACACCAACAAATTCAACAACAACTTCAACATTGAAAAACACCAACAAATTCAACAACAACCTCGACATTGAAAAAGACCATCAAATTCAACAACAACCTCAACATTGAAAAACACCAATAACCTCAAAATTGAAAAAACACCAACAAATTCAACAACAACCTCAACATTTAAAAACAACAACAACCTCAACATTGAAAAACACCAACAAATTCAACAACAACCTCAACATTGAAAAACACCAACAAATTCAACAACAACCTCAACATTGAAAATCACCAACAAACTCAACAACATCCTCAACATTGAAAAACAACAACAACCTCAACATTGAAAAACACCAACAAATTCAACAACAACCTCGACATTGAAAAACAGCATCAAATTCAACAACAACCTCAACATTGAAAAACACCAACAACCTCAAAATTGAAAAAACACCAACAAATTCAACAACAAACTCAACATTTAAAAACAACAACAACCTCAACATTGAAAAAACACCAACAAATTCAACAACAACCTCAACATTGAAAAACACCAACAAATTCAACAACAACCTCAACATTGAAAAACACCAACAAACTCAACAACAACCTCAACATTGAAAAACAACAACAACCTCAAAAAAGAAAAACACCAACAAATTCAACAACAACCTCAACATTGAAAAACAACAACAACCTCAACATTGAAAAACACCAACAAATTCAATAACAACCTCAACATTGAAAAACACCAACAAATTCAACAACAACCTCTACATTGAAAAACAACAACAAACTCAACATTGAAAAACACCAACAAATTCAACAACAACCTCAACATTGAAAAACACCAACAAATTCAACAACAAACTCAAGATTGAAAAACACCAACAAATTCAACAACCTCAACATTGAAAAACAACAACAACCTCAACATTGAAAAACACCAACAAATTCAACAACAACCTCGACATTGAAAACCACCAACAAATTCAACAACAACCTCAACATTGAAAAACAACAACAACCTCAACATTGAAAAACACCGACAAATTCAACAACAACCTCAACATTGAAAAACAACAACAACCTCAACATTGAAAAACACCAACAAATTCAACAACAACCTCAACATTGAAAAACAACAACAAACTCAACATTGAAAAACACCAACAAATTCAACAACAACCTCAACATTGAAAAACAACAACAACCTCAACATTGAAAAACACCAACAAATTCAACAATAACCTCAACATTGAAAAACAACAACAACCTCAACATTGAAAAGCACCAACAAATTCAACAACAACCTCAGCATTGAAAAACAACAACAAACTCAACATTGAAAAACACCAACAAATTCAACAACAACCTCAACATTGAAAAACAACAACAACCTCAACATTGAAAAACACCAACAAATTCAACAACAACCTCAACATTGAAAAACAACAACAACCTCAACATTGAAAAACACCAACAAATTCAACAAAAACCTCAACATTGAAAAACAACAACAACCTCAACATTGAAAAACACCAATTAATTCAACAACAACCTCAACATTGAAAAACACCAACAAATTCAACAACAACCTCAGCATTGAAAAACAACAACAACCTCAACATTGAAAAACACCAACAAATTCAACAACAACCTCAACATTTAAAAACACCAACAAATTCAACAAAAACTTCAACATTGAAAAACACCAACAAATTCAACAACAACCTCGAAATTGAAAAACATCAACAAATTCAACAACAACTTCAATATTGAAAAACACCAACAAATTCAACAACAACCTCGACATTGAAAAACACCATCAAATTCAACAACAACCTCAACATTGAAAAACACCAACAACCTCAAAATTGAAAAAACACCAACAAATTCAACAACAACCTCAACATTTAAAAACAACAACAACCTCAACATTGAAAAACACCAACAAATTCAACAACAACCTCAACTTTGAAAAACACCAACAAATTCAACAACAACCTCAACATTGAAAAACACCAACAAACTCAACAAAAACCTCAACATTGAAAAACAACAACAACGTCAACATTGAAAAACACCAACAAATTCAACAACAACCTCAACATTGAAAAACACCAACAAATTCAACAACAAACTCAAGATTGAAAAACACGAACAAATTCAACAACATCAACATTGAAAAACAACAACAACCTCAACATTGAAAAACACCAACAAATTCAACAACAACCTCAACATTGAAAAACACCAACAAATTCAACAACAACCTCGACATTGAAAAACACCATCAAATTCAACAACAACCTCAACATTGAAATACACCAACAACCTCAAAATTGAAAAAACACCAACAAATTCAACAACAACCTCAACATTTAAAAACAACAACAACCTCAACATTGAAAAACACCAACAAATTCAACAACAACCTCAACATTGAAAAACACCAACAAATTCAACAACAACCTCAACATTGAAAAACACCAACAAACTCAACAACAACCTCAACATTGAAAAACACCAACAAATTCAACAACAACCTCAACATTGAAAAACACCAACAAATTCAATAACAACCTCAACATTGAAAAACACCAACAAATTCAACAACAACCTCAACATTGAAAAACACCAACAAATTCAACAACAACCTCGAAATTGAAAAACACCAACAAATTCAACAACAACTTCAACATTGAAAAACACCAACAAATTCAACAACAACCTCGACATTGAAAAAGACCATCAAATTCAACAACAACCTCAACATTGAAAAACACCAATAACCTCAAAATTGAAAAAACACCAACAAATTCAACAACAACCTCAACATTTAAAAACAACAACAACCTCAACATTGAAAAACACCAACAAATTCAACAACAACCTCAACATTGAAAAACACCAACAAATTCAACAACAACCTCAACATTGAAAATCACCAACAAACTCAACAACATCCTCAACATTGAAAAACAACAACAACCTCAACATTGAAAAACACCAACAAATTCAACAACAACCTCAACATTGAAAAACACCAACAAATTCAACAACAAACTCAAGATTGAAAAACACCAACAAATTCAACAACCTCAACATTGAAAAACAACAACAACCTCAACATTGAAAAACACCAACAAATTCAACAACAACCTCAACATTGAAAAACACCAACAAATTCAACAACAAACTCAACATTGAAAAACACCAACAAATTCAACAACAACCACAACATTGAAAAACAACAACAACCTCAACATTTAAAAACACCAACAAATTCAACAACAACCTCAACATTGAAAAACAACAACAACCTCAACTTTGAAAAACACCAACAAATTCAACAACAACCTCAACATTGAAAAACACCAACAAATTCAACAACAACCTCAACATTTAAAAACACCAACAAACTCAACAACAACTTCAACATTGAAAAACAACAACAACCTCAACATTGAAAAACACCAACAAATTCAACAACAACCTCAACATTGAAAAACAACAACAACCTCAACATTGAAAAACACCAACAAATTCAATAACAACCTCAACATTGAAAAACACCAACAATTTCAACAACAACCTCTACATTGAAAAACAACAACAAACTCAACATTGAAAAACACCAACAAATTCAACAACAACCTCAACATTGAAAACCACCAACAAATTCAACAGCAACCTCAACATTGAAAAACAACAACAAGCTCAACATTGAAAAACACCAACAAATTCAACAACAAACTCAAGATTGAAAAACACCAACAAATTCAACAACCTCAACATTGAAAAACAACAACAACCTCAACATTGAAAAACACCAACAAATTCAACAACAACCTCGACATTGAAAAACAGCATCAAATTCAACAACAACCTCAACATTGAAAAACACCAACAACCTCAAAATTGAAAAAACACCAACAAATTCAACAACAACCTCAACATTTAAAAACAACAACAACCTCAACATTGAAAAAACACCAACAAATTCAACAACAACCTCAACATTGAAAAACACCAACAAATTCAACAACAACCTCAACATTGAAAAACACCAACAAACTCAACAACAACCTCAACATTGAAAAACAACAACAACCTCAACAAAGAAAAACACCAACAAATTCAACAACAACCTCAACATTGAAAAACAACAACAACCTCAACATTGAAAAACACCAACAAATTCAATAACAACCTCAACATTGAAAAACACCAACAAATTCAACAACAACCTCTACATTGAAAAACAACAACAAACTCAACATTGAAAAACACCAACAAATTCAACAACAACCTCAACATTTAAAAACAACAACAACCTCAACATTGAAAAACACCAACAAATTCAACAACAACCTCAACATTGAAAAACACCAACAAATTCAACAACAACCTCAACATTGAAAATCACCAACAAACTCAACAACATCCTCAACATTGAAAAACAACAACAACCTCAACATTGAAAAACACCAACAAATTCAACAACAACCTCAACATTGAAAAACACCAACAAATTCAACAACAAACTCAAGATTGAAAAACACCAACAAATTCAACAACCTCAACATTGAAAAACAACAACAACCTCAACATTGAAAAACACCAACAAATTCAACAACAACCTCAACATTGAAAAACACCAACAAATTCAACAACAAACTCAACATTGAAAAACACCAACAAATTCAACAACAACCACAACATTGAAAAACAACAACAACCTCAACATTTAAAAACACCAACAAATTCAACAACAACCTCAACATTGAAAAACAACAACAACCTCAACTTTGAAAAACACCAACAAATTCAACAACAACCTCAACATTGAAAAACACCAACAAATTCAACAACAACCTCAACATTTAAAAACACCAACAAACTCAACAACAACTTCAACATTGAAACACAACAACAACCTCAACATTGAAAAACACCAACAAATTCAACAACAACCTCAACATTGAAAAACAACAACAACCTCAACATTGAAAAACACCAACAAATTCAATAACAACCTCAACATTGAAAAACACCAACAATTTCAACAACAACCTCTACATTGAAAAACAACAACAAACTCAACATTGAAAAACACCAACAAATTCAACAACAACCTCAACATTGAAAACCACCAACAAATTCAACAACAACCTCAACATTGAAAAACAACAACAAGCTCAACATTGAAAAACACCAACAAATTCAACAACAAACTCAAGATTGAAAAACACCAACAAATTCAACAACCTCAACATTGAAAAACAACAACAACCTCAACATTGAAAAACACCAACAAATTCAACAACAACCTCGACATTGAAAAACAGCATCAAATTCAACAACAACCTCAACATTGAAAAACACCAACAACCTCAAAATTGAAAAAACACCAACAAATTCAACAACAACCTCAACATTTAAAAACAACAACAACCTCAACATTGAAAAAACACCAACAAATTCAACAACAACCTCAACATTGAAAAACACCAACAAATTCAACAACAACCTCAACATTGAAAAACACCAACAAACTCAACAACAACCTCAACATTGAAAAACAACAACAACCTCAACAAAGAAAAACACCAACAAATTCAACAACAACCTCAACATTGAAAAACAACAACAACCTCAACATTGAAAAACACCAGCAAATTCAATAACAACCTCAACATTGAAAAACACCAACAAATTCAACAACAACCTCTACATTGAAAAACAACAACAAACTCAACATTGAAAAACACCAACAAATTCAACAACAACCTCAACATTGAAAAACACCAACAAATTCAACAACAAACTCAAGATTGAAAAACACCAACAAATTCAACAACCTCAACATTGAAAAACAACAACAACCTCAACATTGAAAAACACCAACAAATTCAACAACAACCTCGACATTGAAAACCACCAACAAATTCAACAACAACCTCAACATTGAAAAACAACAACAACCTCAACATTGAAAAACACCGACAAATTCAACAACAACCTCAACATTGAAAAACAACAACAACCTCAACATTGAAAAACACCAACAAATTCAACAACAACCTCAACATTGAAAAACAACAACAAACTCAACATTGAAAAACACCAACAAATTCAACAACAACCTCAACATTGAAAAACAACAACAACCTCAACATTGAAAAACACCAACAAATTCAACAATAACCTCAACATTGAAAAACAACAACAACCTCAACATTGAA
Organism: Isurus oxyrinchus; assembly: GCA_026770705.1. NCBI lineage: Eukaryota > Metazoa > Chordata > Chondrichthyes > Lamniformes > Lamnidae > Isurus > Isurus oxyrinchus. The sequence continues at coordinate 230,859 of JANJGN010000334.1, read as the reverse complement.
AAGCACCAACAAATTCAACAACAACCTCAGCATTGAAAAACAACAACAAACTCAACATTGAAAAACACCAACAAATTCAACAACAACCTCAACATTGAAAAACAACAACAACCTCAACATTGAAAAACACCAACAAATTCAACAACAACCTCAACATTGAAAAACAACAACAACCTCAACATTGAAAACACCAACAAATTCAACAAAAACCTCAACATTGAAAAACAACAACAACCTCAACATTGAAAAACACCAACAAATTCAACAACAACCTCAACATTGAAAAACACCAACAAATTCAACAACAACCTCAGCATTGAAAAACAACAACAACCTCAACATTGAAAAACACCAACAAATTCAACAACAACCTCAACATTGAAAAACACCAACAAATTCAACAACAACCTCGACATAGAAAAACACCCTCAAATACAACATCAACCTCAACATTGAAAAACACCAACAACCTCAAAATTGAAAAAACACCAACAAATTCAACAACAACCTCAACATTGAAAAACACCAACAAATTCAACAACAAACTCAAGATTGAAAAACACCAACAAATTCAACAACCTCAACATTGAAAAACAACAACAACCTCAACATTGAAAAACACCAACAAATTCAACAACAACCTCAACATTGAAAAACACCAACAAATTCAACAACAAACTCAACATTGAAAAACACCAACAAATTCAACAACAACCACAACATTGAAAAACAACAACAACCTCAACATTTAAAAACACCAACAAATTCAACAACAACCTCAACATTGAAAAACAACAACAACCTCAACTTTGAAAAACACCAACAAATTCAACAACAACCTCAACATTGAAAAACACCAACAAATTCAACAACAACCTCAACATTTAAAAACACCAACAAACTCAACAACAACTTCAACATTGAAAAACAACAACAACCCCAACATTGAAAAACACCAACAAATTCAACAACAACCTCAACATTGAAAAACAACAACAACCTCAACATTGAAAAACACCAACAAATTCAATAACAACCTCAACATTGAAAAACACCAACAATTTCAACAACAACCTCTACATTGAAAAACAACAACAAACTCAACATTGAAAAACACCAACAAATTCAACAACAACCTCAACATTGAAAACCACCAACAAATTCAACAACAACCTCAACATTGAAAAACAACAACAAGCTCAACATTGAAAAACACCAACAAATTCAACAACAAACTCAAGATTGAAAAACACCAACAAATTCAACAACCTCAACATTGAAAAACAACAACAACCTCAACATTGAAAAACACCAACAAATTCAACAACAACCTCGACATTGAAAAACAGCATCAAATTCAACAACAACCTCAACATTGAAAAACACCAACAACCTCAAAATTGAAAAAACACCAACAAATTCAACAACAACCTCAACATTTAAAAACAACAACAACCTCAACATTGAAAAAACACCAACAAATTCAACAACAACCTCAACATTGAAAAACACCAACAAATTCAACAACAACCTCAACATTGAAAAACACCAACAAACTCAACAACAACCTCAACATTGAAAAACAACAACAACCTCAACAAAGAAAAACACCAACAAATTCAACAACAACCTCAACATTGAAAAACAACAACAACCTCAACATTGAAAAACACCAACAAATTCAATAACAACCTCAACATTGAAAAACACCAACAAATTCAACAACAACCTCTACATTGAAAAACAACAACAAACTCAACATTGAAAAACACCAACAAATTCAACAACAACCTCAACATTTAAAAACAACAACAACCTCAACATTGAAAAACACCAACAAATTCAACAACAACCTCAACATTGAAAAACACCAACAAATTCAACAACAACCTCAACATTGAAAATCACCAACAAACTCAACAACATCCTCAACATTGAAAAACAACAACAACCTCAACATTGAAAAACACCAACAAATTCAACAACAACCTCAACATTGAAAAACACCAACAAATTCAACAACAAACTCAAGATTGAAAAACACCAACAAATTCAACAACCTCAACATTGAAAAACAACAACAACCTCAACATTGAAAAACACCAACAAATTCAACAACAACCTCAACATTGAAAAACACCAACAAATTCAACAACAAACTCAACATTGAAAAACACCAACAAATTCAACAACAACCACAACATTGAAAAACAACAACAACCTCAACATTTAAAAACACCAACAAATTCAACAACAACCTCAACATTGAAAAACAACAACAACCTCAACTTTGAAAAACACCAACAAATTCAACAACAACCTCAACATTGAAAAACACCAACAAATTCAACAACAACCTCAACATTTAAAAACACCAACAAACTCAACAACAACTTCAACATTGAAACACAACAACAACCTCAACATTGAAAAACACCAACAAATTCAACAACAACCTCAACATTGAAAAACAACAACAACCTCAACATTGAAAAACACCAACAAATTCAATAACAACCTCAACATTGAAAAACACCAACAATTTCAACAACAACCTCTACATTGAAAAACAACAACAAACTCAACATTGAAAAACACCAACAAATTCAACAACAACCTCAACATTGAAAACCACCAACAAATTCAACAACAACCTCAACATTGAAAAACAACAACAAGCTCAACATTGAAAAACACCAACAAATTCAACAACAAACTCAAGATTGAAAAACACCAACAAATTCAACAACCTCAACATTGAAAAACAACAACAACCTCAACATTAAAAAACACCAACAAATTCAACAACAACCTCGACATTGAAAAACAGCATCAAATTCAACAACAACCTCAACATTGAAAAACACCAACAACCTCAAAATTGAAAAAACACCAACAAATTCAACAACAACCTCAACATTTAAAAACAACAACAACCTCAACATTGAAAAAACACCAACAAATTCAACAACAACCTCAACATTGAAAAACACCAACAAATTCAACAACAACCTCAACATTGAAAAACACCAACAAACTCAACAACAACCTCAACATTGAAAAACAACAAAAACCTCAACAAAGAAAAACACCAACAAATTCAACAACAACCTCAACATTGAAAAACAACAACAACCTCAACATTGAAAAACACCAACAAATTCAATAACAACCTCAACATTGAAAAACACCAACAAATTCAACAACAACCTCTACATTGAAAAACAACAACAAACTCAACATTGAAAAACACCAACAAATTCAACAACAACCTCAACATTGAAAAACACCAACAAATTCAACAACAAACTCAAGATTGAAAAACACCAACAAATTCAACAACCTCAACATTGAAAAACAACAACAACCTCAACATTGAAAAACACCAACAAATTCAACAACAACCTCGACATTGAAAACCACCAACAAATTCAACAACAACCTCAACATTGAAAAACAACAACAACCTCAACATTGAAAAACACCGACAAATTCAACAACAACCTCAACATTGAAAAACAACAACAACCTCAACATTGAAAAACACCAACAAATTCAACAACAACCTCAACATTGAAAAACAACAACAAACTCAACATTGAAAAACACCAACAAATTCAACAACAACCTCAACATTGAAAAACAACAACAACCTCAACATTGAAAAACACCAACAAATTCAACAATAACCTCAACATTGAAAAACAACAACAACCTCAACATTGAAAAGCACCAACAAATTCAACAACAACCTCAGCATTGAAAAACAACAACAATCTCAACATTGAAAAACACCAACAAATTCAACAACAACCTCAACATTGAAAAACAACAACAACCTCAACATTGAAAAACACCAACAAATTCAACAACAACCTCAACATTGAAAAACAACAACAACCTCAACATTGAAAACACCAACAAATTCAACAAAAACCTCAACATTGAAAAACAACAACAACCTCAACATTGAAAAACACCAACAAATTCAACAACAACCTCAACATTGAAAAACACCAACAAATTCAACAACAACCTCAGCATTGAAAAACAACAACAACCTCAACATTGAAAAACACCAACAAATTCAACAACAACCTCAACATTGAAAAACACCAACAAATTCAACAAAAACTTCAACATTGAAAAACACCAACAAATTCAACAACAACCTCGAAATTGAAAAACATCAACAAATTCAACAACAACTTCAATATTGAAAAACACCAACAAATTCAACAACAACCTCGACATTGAAAAACACCATCAAATTCAACAACAACCTCAACATTGAAAAACACCAACAACCTCAAAATTGAAAAAACACCAACAAATTCAACAACAACCTCAACATTTAAAAACAACAACAACCTCAACATTGAAAAACACCAACAAATTCAACAACAACCTCAACTTTGAAAAACACCAACAAATTCAACAACAACCTCAACATTGAAAAACACCAACAAACTCAACAAAAACCTCAACATTGAAAAACAACAACAACGTCAACATTGAAAAACACCAACAAATTCAACAACAACCTCAACATTGAAAAACACCAACAAACTCAACAACAACCTCAACATTGAAAAATAAGAACAACCTCAACATTGGAAAACACTAACAAATTCAACAACAACCTCAACATTGGAAAACATCAACAACCTCAACATTGAAAAACACCAACAAACTCAACAACAACCTCAACATTGAAAAATAACAACAACCTCAACATTGAATAACACCAACAAATTCAACAACAACCTCAGCATTGAAAAACACTAACAAATTCAACAACAACCTCAACATTGAAAAACACCAACAAATTCAACAACAACCTCAACATTGAAAATCACCAACAAACTCAACAACATCCTCAACATTGAAAAACAACAACAACCTCAACATTGAAAAACACCAACAAATTCAACAACAACCTCAACATTGAAAAACACCAACAAATTCAACAACAAACTCAAGATTGAAAAACACCAACAAATTCAACAACCTCAACATTGAAAAACAACAACAACCTCAACATTGAAAAACACCAACAAATTCAACAACAACCTCAACATTGAAAAACACCAACAAATTCAACAACAAACTCAACATTGAAAAACACCAACAAATTCAACAACAACCACAACATTGAAAAACAACAACAACCTCAACATTTAAAAACACCAACAAATTCAACAACAACCTCAACATTGAAAAACAACAACAACCTCAACTTTGAAAAACACCAACAAATTCAACAACAACCTCAACATTGAAAAACACCAACAAATTCAACAACAACCTCAACATTTAAAAACACCAACAAACTCAACAACAACTTCAACATTGAAACACAACAACAACCTCAACATTGAAAAACACCAACAAATTCAACAACAACCTCAACATTGAAAAACAACAACAACCTCAACATTGAAAAACACCAACAAATTCAATAACAACCTCAACATTGAAAAACACCAACAATTTCAACAACAACCTCTACATTGAAAAACAACAACAAACTCAACATTGAAAAACACCAACAAATTCAACAACAACCTCAACATTGAAAACCACCAACAAATTCAACAACAACCTCAACATTGAAAAACAACAACAAGCTCAACATTGAAAAACACCAACAAATTCAACAACAAACTCAAGATTGAAAAACACCAACAAATTCAACAACCTCAAAATTGAAAAACAACAACAACCTCAACATTGAAAAACACCAACAAATTCAACAACAACCTCGACATTGAAAAACAGCATCAAATTCAACAACAACCTCAACATTGAAAAACACCAACAACCTCAAAATTGAAAAAACACCAACAAATTCAACAACAACCTCAACATTTAAAAACAACAACAACCTCAACATTGAAAAAACACCAACAAATTCAACAACAACCTCAACATTGAAAAACACCAACAAATTCAACAACAACCTCAACATTGAAAAACACCAACAAACTCAACAACAACCTTAACATTGAAAAACAACAACAACCTCAACAAAGAAAAACACCAACAAATTCAACAACAACCTCAACATTGAAAAACAACAACAACCTCAACATTGAAAAACACCAGCAAATTCAATAACAACCTCAACATTGAAAAACACCAACAAATTCAACAACAACCTCTACATTGAAAAACAACAACAAACTCAACATTGAAAAACACCAACAAATTCAACAACAACCTCAACATTGAAAAACACCAACAAATTCAACAACAAACTCAAGATTGAAAAACACCAACAAATTCAACAACCTCAACATTGAAAAACAACAACAACCTCAACATTGAAAAACACCAACAAATTCAACAACAACCTCGACATTGAAAACCACCAACAAATTCAACAACAACCTCAACATTGAAAAACAACAACAACCTCAACATTGAAAAACACCGACAAATTCAACAACAACCTCAACATTGAAAAACAACAACAACCTCAACATTGAAAAACACCAACAAATTCAACAACAACCTCAACATTGAAAAACAACAACAAACTCAACATTGAAAAACACCAACAAATTCAACAACAACCTCAACATTGAAAAACAACAACAACCTCAACATTGAAAAACACCAACAAATTCAACAATAACCTCAACATTGAAAAACAACAACAACCTCAACATTGAAAAGCACCAACAAATTCAACAACAACCTCAGCATTGAAAAACAACAACAAACTCAACATTGAAAAACACCAACAAATTCAACAACAACCTCAACATTGAAAAACAACAACAACCTCAACATTGAAAAACACCAACAAATTCAACAACAACCTCAACATTGAAAAACAACAACAACCTCAACATTGAAAACACCAACAAATTCAACAAAAACCTCAACATTGAAAAACAACAACAACCTCAACATTGAAAAACACCAACAAATTCAACAACAACCTCAACATTGAAAAACACCAACAAATTCAACAACAACCTCAGCATTGAAAAACAACAACAACCTCAACATTGAAAAACACCAACAAATTCAACAACAACCTCAACATTGAAAAACACCAACAAATTCAACAACAACCTCGACATAGAAAAACACCCTCAAATGCAACATCAACCTCAACATTGAAAAACACCAACAACCTCAAAATTGAAAAAACACCAACAAATTCAACAACAACCTCAACATTGAAAAACACCAACAAATTCAACAACAAACTCAAGATTGAAAAACACCAACAAATTCAACAACCTCAACATTGAAAAACAACAACAACCTCAACATTGAAAAACACCAACAAATTCAACAACAACCTCAACATTGAAAAACACCAACAAATTCAACAACAAACTCAACATTGAAAAACACCAACAAATTCAACAACAACCACAACATTGAAAAACAACAACAACCTCAACATTTAAAAACACCAACAAATTCAACAACAACCTCAACATTGAAAAACAACAACAACCTCAACTTTGAAAAACACCAACAAATTCAACAACAACCTCAACATTGAAAAACACCAACAAATTCAACAACAACCTCAACATTTAAAAACACCAACAAACTCAACAACAACTTCAACATTGAAAAACAACAACAACCTCAACATTGAAAAACACCAACAAATTCAACAACAACCTCAACATTGAAAAACAACAACAACCTCAACATTGAAAAACACCAACAAATTCAATAACAACCTCAACATTGAAAAACACCAACAATTTCAACAACAACCTCTACATTGAAAAACAACAACAAACTCAACATTGAAAAACACCAACAAATTCAACAACAACCTCAACATTGAAAACCACCAACAAATTCAACAACAACCTCAACATTGAAAAACAACAACAAGCTCAACATTGAAAAACACCAACAAATTCAACAACAAACTCAAGATTGAAAAACACCTACAAATTCAACAACCTCAACATTGAAAAACAACAACAACCTCAACATTGAAAAACACCAACAAATTCAACAACAACCTCGACATTGAAAAACAGCATCAAATTCAACAACAACCTCAACATTGAAAAACACCAACAACCTCAAAATTGAAAAAACACCAACAAATTCAACAACAACCTCAACATTTAAAAACAACAACAACCTCAACATTGAAAAAACACCAACAAATTCAACAACAACCTCAACATTGAAAAACACCAACAAATTCAACAACAACCTCAACATTGAAAAACACCAACAAAATCAAAAACAACAACCTCAACATTGAAAAACAACAACAACCTCAACAAAGAAAAACACCAACAAATTCAACAACAACCTCAACATTGAAAAACAACAACAACCTCAACATTGAAAAACACCAACAAATTCAATAACAACCTCAACATTGAAAAACACCAACAAATTCAACAACAACCTCTACATTGAAAAACAACAACAAACTCAACATTGAAAAACACCAACAAATTCAACAACAACCTCAACATTTAAAAACAACAACAACCTCAACATTGAAAAACACCAACAAATTCAACAACAACCTCAACATTGAAAAACACCAACAAATTCAACAACAACCTCAACATTGAAAATCACCAACAAACTCAACAACATCCTCAACATTGAAAAACAACAACAACCTCAACATTGAAAAACACCAACAAATTCAACAACAACCTCAACATTGAAAAACACCAACAAATTCAACAACAAACTCAAGATTGAAAAACACCAACAAATTCAACAACCTCAACATTGAAAAACAACAACAACCTCAACATTGAAAAACACCAACAAATTCAACAACAACCTCAACATTGAAAAACACCAACAAATTCAACAACAAACTCAACATTGAAAAACACCAACAAATTCAACAACAACCACAACATTGAAAAACAACAACAACCTCAACATTTAAAAACACCAACAAATTCAACAACAACCTCAACATTGAAAAACAACAACAACTTCAACTTTGAAAAACACCAACAAATTCAACAACAACCTCAACATTGAAAAACACCAACAAATTCAACAACAACCTCAACATTTAAAAACACCAACAAACTCAACAACAACTTCAACATTGAAACACAACAACAACCTCAACATTGAAAAACACCAACAAATTCAACAACAACCTCAACATTGAAAAACAACAACAACCTCAACATTGAAAAACACCAACAAATTCAATAACAACCTCAACATTGAAAAACACCAACAATTTCAACAACAACCTCTACATTGAAAAACAACAACAAACTCAACATTGAAAAACACCAACAAATTCAACAACAACCTCAACATTGAAAACCACCAACAAATTCAACAACAACCTCAACATTGAAAAACAACAACAAGCTCAACATTGAAAAACACCAACAAATTCAACAACAAACTCAAGATTGAAAAACACCAACAAATTCAACAACCTCAACATTGAAAAACAACAACAACCTCAACATTAAAAAACACCAACAAATTCAACAGCAACCTCGACATTGAAAAACAGCATCAAATTCAACAACAACCTCAACATTGAAAAACACCAACAACCTCAAAATTGAAAAAACACCAACAAATTCAACAACAACCTCAACATTTAAAAACAACAACAACCTCAACATTGAAAAAACACCAACAAATTCAACAACAACCTCAACATTGAAAAACACCAACAAATTCAACAACAACCTCAACATTGAAAAACACCAACAAACTCAACAACAACCTCAACATTGAAAAACAACAACAACCTCAACAAAGAAAAACACCAACAAATTCAACAACAACCTCAACATTGAAAAACAACAACAACCTCAACATTGAAAAACACCAACAAATTCAATAACAACCTCAACATTGAAAAACACCAACAAATTCAACAACAACCTCTACATTGAAAAACAACAACAAACTCAACATTGAAAAACACCAACAAATTCAACAACAACCTCAACATTGAAAAACACCAACAAATTCAACAACAAACTCAAGATTGAAAAACACCAACAAATTCAACAACCTCAACATTGAAAAACAACAACAACCTCAACATTGAAAAACACCAACAAATTCAACAACAACCTCGACATTGAAAACCACCAACAAATTCAACAACAACCTCAACATTGAAAAACAACAACAACCTCAACATTGAAAAACACCGACAAATTCAACAACAACCTCAACATTGAAAAACAACAACAACCTCAACATTGAAAAACACCAACAAATTCAACAACAACCTCAACATTGAAAAACAACAACAAACTCAACATTGAAAAACACCAACAAATTCAACAACAACCTCAACATTGAAAAACAACAACAACCTCAACATTGAAAAACACCAACAAATTCAACAATAACCTCAACATTGAAAAACAACAACAACCTCAACATTGAAAAGCACCAACAAATTCAACAACAACCTCAGCATTGAAAAACAACAACAATCTCAACATTGAAAAACACCAACAAATTCAACAACAACCTCAACATTGAAAAACAACAACAACCTCAACATTGAAAAACACCAACAAATTCAACAACAACCTCAACATTGAAAAACAACAACAACCTCAACATTGAAAACACCAACAAATTCAACAAAAACCTCAACATTGAAAAACAACAACAACCTCAACATTGAAAAACACCAACAAATTCAACAACAACCTCAACATTGAAAAACACCAACAAATTCAACAACAACCTCAGCATTGAAAAACAACAACAACCTCAACATTGAAAAACACCAACAAATTCAACAACAACCTCAACATTGAAAAACACCAACAAATTCAACAAAAACTTCAACATTGAAAAACACCAACAAATTCAACAACAACCTCGAAATTGAAAAACATCAACAAATTCAACAACAACTTCAATATTGAAAAACACCAACAAATTCAACAACAACCTCGACATTGAAAAACACCATCAAATTCAACAACAACCTCAACATTGAAAAACACCAACAACCTCAAAATTGAAAAAACACCAACAAATTCAACAACAACCTCAACATTTAAAAACAACAACAACCTCAACATTGAAAAACACCAACAAATTCAACAACAACCTCAACTTTGAAAAACACCAACAAATTCAACAACAACCTCAACATTGAAAAACACCAACAAACTCAACAAAAACCTCAACATTGAAAAACAACAACAACGTCAACATTGAAAAACACCAACAAATTCAACAACAACCTCAACATTGAAAAACACCAACAAATTCAACAACAAACTCAAGATTGAAAAACACGAACAAATTCAACAACCTCAACATTGAAAAACAACAACAACCTCAACATTGAAAAACACCAACAAATTCAACAACAACCTCAACATTGAAAAACACCAACAAATTCAACAACAACCTCGACATTGAAAAACACCATCAAATTCAACAACAACCTCAACATTGAAAAACACCAACAACCTCAAAATTGAAAAAACACCAACAAATTCAACAACAACCTCAACATTTAAAAACAACAACAACCTCAACATTGAAAAACACCAACAAATTCAACAACAACCTCAACATTGAAAAACACCAACAAATTCAACAACAACCTCAACATTGAAAAACACCAACAAACTCAACAACAACCTCAACATTGAAAAACACCAACAAATTCAACAACAACCTCAACATTGAAAAACAACAACAACCTCAAGATTGAAAAACACCAACAAATTCAATAACAACCTCAACATTGAAAAACACCAACAAATTCAACAACAACCTCAACATTGAAAAACACCAACAAATTCAACAAAAACTTCAACATTGAAAAACACCAACAAATTCAACAACAACCTCGAAATTGAAAAACACCAACAAATTCAACAACAACTTCAACATTGAAAAACACCAACAAATTCAACAACAACCTCGACATTGAAAAAGACCATCAAATTCAACAACAACCTCAACATTGAAAAACACCAATAACCTCAAAATTGAAAAAACACCAACAAATTCAACAACAACCTCAACATTTAAAAACAACAACAACCTCAACATTGAAAAACACCAACAAATTCAACAACAACCTCAACATTGAAAAACACCAACAAATTCATCAACAACCTCAACATTGAAAAACACCAACAAACTCAACAACATCCTCAACATTGAAAAACAACAACAACCTCAACATTGAAAAACACCAACAAATTCAACAACAACCTCAACATTGAAAAACACCAACAAATTCAACAACAAACTCAAGATTGAAAAACACCAACAAATTCAACAACCTCAACATTGAAAAACAACAACAACCTCAACATTGAAAAACACCAACAAATTCAACAACAACCTCAACATTGAAAAACACCAACAAATTCAACAACAACCTCGACATTGAAAAACACCATCAAATTCAACAACAACCTCAACATTGAAAAACACCAACAACCTCAAAATTGAAAAAACACCAACAAATTCAACAACAACCTCAACATTTAAAAACAACAACAACCTCAACATTGAAAAACACCAACAAATTCAACAACAACCTCAACATTGAAAAACACCAACAAATTCAACAACAACCTCAACATTTAAAAACACCAACAAACTCAACAACAACTTCAACATTGAAAAACAACAACAACCTCAACATTGAAAAACACCAACAAATTCAACAACAACCTCAACATTGAAAAACAACAACAACCTCAACATTGAAAAACACCAACAAATTCAATAACAACCTCAACATTGAAAAACACCAACAATTTCAACAACAACCTCTACATTGAAAAACAACAACAAACTCAACATTGAAAAACACCAACAAATTCAACAACAACCTCAACATTGAAAACCACCAACAAATTCAACAACAACCTCAACATTGAAAAACAACAACAACCTCAACATTGAAAAACACCGACAAATTCAACAACAACCTCAACATTGAAAAACAACAACAACCTCAACATTGAAAAACACCAACAAATTCAACAACAACCTCAACATTGAAAAACAACAACAAACTCAACATTGAAAAACACCAACAAATTCAACAACAACCTCAACATTGAAAAACAACAACAACCTCAACATTGAAAAACACCAACAAATTCAACAATAACCTCAACATTGAAAAACAACAACAACCTCAACATTGAAAAGCACCAACAAATTCAACAACAACCTCAGCATTGAAAAACAACAACAAACTCAACATTGAAAAACACCAACAAATTCAACAACAACCTCAACATTGAAAAACAACAACAACCTCAACATTGAAAAACACCAACAAATTCAACAACAACCTCAACATTGAAAAACAACAACAACCTCAACATTGAAAAACACCAACAAATTCAACAAAAACCTCAACATTGAAAAACAACAACAACCTCAACATTGAAAAACACCAACAAATTCAACAACAACCTCAACATTGAAAAACACCAACAAATTCAACAACAACCTCAGCATTGAAAAACAACAACAACCTCAACATTGAAAAACACCAACAAATTCAACAACAACCTCAACATTGAAAAACACCAACAAATTCAACAAAAACTTCAACATTGAAAAACACCAACAAATTCAACAACAACCTCGAAATTGAAAAACATCAACAAATTCAACAACAACTTCAATATTGAAAAACACCAACAAATTCAACAACAACCTCGACATTGAAAAACACCATCAAATTCAACAACAACCTCAACATTGAAAAACACCAACAACCTCAAAATTGAAAAAACACCAACAAATTCAACAACAACCTCAACATTTAAAAACAACAACAACCTCAACATTGAAAAACACCAACAAATTCAACAACAACCTCAACTTTGAAAAACACCAACAAATTCAACAACAACCTCAACATTGAAAAACACCAACAAACTCAACAAAAACCTCAACATTGAAAAACAACAACAACCTCAACATTGAAAAACACCAACAAATTCAACAACAACCTCAACATTGAAAAACACCAACAAATTCAACAACAAACTCAAGATTGAAAAACACCAACAAATTCAACAACCTCAACATTGAAAAACAACAACAACCTCAACATTGAAAAACACCAACAAATTCAACAACAACCTCAACATTGAAAAACACCAACAAATTCAACAACAACCTCGACATTGAAAAACACCATCAAATTCAACAACAACCTCAACATTGAAAAACACCAACAACCTCAAAATTGAAAAAACACCAACAAATTCAACAACAACCTCAACATTTAAAAACAACAACAACCTCAACATTGAAAAACACCAACAAATTCAACAACAACCTCAACATTGAAAAACACCAACAAATTCAACAACAACCTCAACATTGAAAAACACCAACAAACTCAACAACAACCTCAACATTGAAAAACAACAACAACCTCAACATTGAAAAACACCAACAAATTCAACAACAACCTCAACATTGAAAAACAACAACAACCTTAAGATTGAAAAACGCCAACAAATTCAATAACAACCTCAACATTGAAAAACACCAACAAATTCAACAACAACCTCAACATTGAAAAACACCAACAAATTCAACAAAAACTTCAACATTGAAAAACACAAACAAATTCAACAACAACCTCGAAATTGAAAAACACCAACAAATTCAACAACAACTTCAACATTGAAAAACACCAACAAATTCAACAACAACCTCGACATTGAAAAAGACCATCAAATTCAACAACAACCTCAACATTGAAAAACACCAATAACCTCAAAATTGAAAAAACACCAACAAATTCAACAACAACCTCAACATTTAAAAACAACAACAACCTCAACATTGAAAAACACCAACAAATTCAACAACAACCTCAACATTGAAAAACACCAACAAATTCAACAACAACCTCAACATTGAAAAACACCAACAAACTCAACAACATCCTCAACATTGAAAAACAACAACAACCTCAACATTGAAAAACACCAACAAATTCAACAACAACCTCAACATTGAAAAACACCAACAAATTCAACAACAAACTCAAGATTGAAAAACACCAACAAATTCAACAACCTCAACATTGAAAAACAACAACAACCTCAACATTGAAAAACACCAACAAATTCAACAACAACCTCAACATTGAAAAACACCAACAAATTCAACAACAACCTCGACATTGAAAAACACCATCAAATTCAACAACAACCTCAACATTGAAAAACACCAACAACCTCAAAATTGAAAAAACACCAACAAATTCAACAACAACCTCAACATTTAAAAACAACAACAACCTCAACATTGAAAAACACCAACAAATTCAACAACAACCTCAACATTGAAAAACACCAACAAATTCAACAACAACCTCAACATTTAAAAACACCAACAAACTCAACAACAACTTCAACATTGAAAAACAACAACAACCTCAACATTGAAAAACACCAACAAATTCAACAACAACCTCAACATTGAAAAACAACAACAAACTCAACATTGAAAAACACCAACAAATTCAATAACTACCTCAACATTGAAAAACACCAACAATTTCAACAACAACCTCTACATTGAAAAACAACAACAACCTCAACATTGAAAAACACCAACAAATTCAACAACAACCTCCACATTGAAAAACACCAACAAATTCAACAAAAACTTCAACATTGAAAAACACCAACAAATTCAACAACAACCTCGAAATTGAAAAACATCAACAAATTCAACAACAACTTCAATATTGAAAAACACCAACAAATTCAACAACAACCTCGACATTGAAAAACACCATCAAATTCAACAACAACCTCAACATTGAAAAACACCAACAACCTCAAAATTGAAAAAACACCAACAAATTCAACAACAACCTCAACATTTAAAAACAACAACAACCTCAACATTGAAAAACACCAACAAATTCAACAACAACCTCAACTTTGAAAAACACCAACAAATTCAACAACAACCTCAACATTGAAAAACACCAACAAACTCAACAAAAACCTCAACATTGAAAAACAACAACAACCTCAACATTGAAAAACACCAACAAATTCAACAACAACCTCAACATTGAAAAACACCAACAAATTCAACAACAAACTCAAGATTGAAAAACACCAACAAATTCAACAACCTCAACATTGAAAAACAACAACAACCTCAACATTGAAAAACACCAACAAATTCAACAACAACCTCAACATTGAAAAACACCAACAAATTCAACAACAACCTCGACATTGAAAAACACCATCAAATTCAACAACAACCTCAACATTGAAAAACACCAACAACCTCAAAATTGAAAAAACACCAACAAATTCAACAACAACCTCAACATTTAAAAACAACAACAACCTCAACATTGAAAAACACCAACAAATTCAACAACAACCTCAACATTGAAAAACACCAACAAATTCAACAACAACCTCAACATTGAAAAACACCAACAAACTCAACAACAACCTCAACATTGAAAAACAACAACAACCTCAACATTGAAAAACACCAACAAATTCAACAACAACCTCAACATTGAAAAACAACAACAACCTCAAGATTGAAAAACACCAACAAATTCAATAACAACCTCAACATTGAAAAACACCAACAAATTCAACAACAACCTCAACATTGAAAAACACCAACAAATTCAACAAAAACTTCAACATTGAAAAACACCAACAAATTCAACAACAACCTCGAAATTGAAAAACACCAACAAATTCAACAACAACTTCAACATTGAAAAACACCAACAAATTCAACAACAACCTCGACATTGAAAAAGACCATCAAATTCAACAACAACCTCAACATTGAAAAACACCAATAACCTCAAAATTGAAAAAACACCAACAAATTCAACAACAACCTCAACATTTAAAAACAACAACAACCTCAACATTGAAAAACACCAACAAATTCAACAACAACCTCAACATTGAAAAACACCAACAAATTCAACAACAACCTCAACATTGAAAAACAACAACAAACTCAACATTGAAAAACACCAACAAATTCAACAACAACCTCAACATTGAAAAACAACAACAACCTCAACATTGAAAAACACCAACAAATTCAACAATAACCTCAACATTGAAAAACAACAACAACCTCAACATTGAAAAGCACCAACAAATTCAACAACAACCTCAGCATTGAAAAACAACAACAAACTCAACATTGAAAAACACCAACAAATTCAACAACAACCTCAACATTGAAAAACAACAACAACCTCAACATTGAAAAACACCAACAAATTCAACAACAACCTCAACATTGAAAAACAACAACAACCTCAACATTGAAAAACACCAACAAATTCAACAATAACCTCAACATTGAAAAACAACAACAACCTCAACATTGAAAAACACCAACAAATTCAACAACAACCTCAACATTGAAAAACACCAACAAATTCAACAACAACCTCAGCATTGAAAAACAACAACAACCTCAACATTGAAAAACACCAACAAATTCAACAACAACCTCAACATTGAAAAACACCAACAAATTCAACAAAAACTTCAACATTGAAAAACACCAACAAATTCAACAACAACCTCGAAATTGAAAAACATCAACAAATTCAACAACAACTTCAATATTGAAAAACACCAACAAATTCAACAACAACCTCGACATTGAAAAACACCATCAAATTCAACAACAACCTCAACATTGAAAAACACCAACAACCTCAAAATTGAAAAAACACCAACAAATTCAACAACAACCTCAACATTTAAAAACAACAACAACCTCAACATTGAAAAACACCAACAAATTCAACAACAACCTCAACTTTGAAAAACACCAACAAATTCAACAACAACCTCAACATTGAAAAACACCAACAAACTCAACAAAAACCTCAACATTGAAAAACAACAACAACCTCAACATTGAAAAACACCAACAAATTCAACAACAACCTCAACATTGAAAAACACCAACAAATTCAACAACAAACTCAAGATTGAAAAACACCAACAAATTCAACAACCTCAACATTGAAAAACAACAACAACCTCAACATTGAAAAACACCAACAAATTCAACAACAACCTCAACATTGAAAAACACCAACAAATTCAACAACAACCTCGACATTGAAAAACACCATCAAATTCAACAACAACCTCAACATTGAAAAACACCAACAACCTCAAAATTGAAAAAACACCAACAAATTCAACAACAACCTCAACATTTAAAAACAACAACAACCTCAACATTGAAAAACACCAACAAATTCAACAACAACCTCAACATTGAAAAACACCAACAAATTCAACAACAACCTCAACATTGAAAAACACCAACAAACTCAACAACAACCTCAACATTGAAAAACAACAACAACCCCAACATTGAAAAACACCAACAAATTCAACAACAACCTCAACATTGAAAAACAACAACAACCTCAAGATTGAAAAACGCCAACAAATTCAATAACAACCTCAACATTGAAAAACACCAACAAATTCAACAACAACCTCAACATTGAAAAACACCAACAAATTCAACAAAAACTTCAACATTGAAAAACACCAACAAATTCAACAACAACCTCGAAATTGAAAAACACCAACAAATTCAACAACAACTTCAACATTGTAAAACACCAACAAATTCAACAACAACCTCGACATTGAAAAAGACCATCAAATTCAACAACAACCTCAACATTGAAAAACACCAATAACCTCAAAATTGAAAAAACACCAACAAATTCAACAACAACCTCAACATTTAAAAACAACAACAACCTCAACATTGAAAAACACCAACAAATTCAACAACAACCTCAACATTGAAAAACACCAACAAATTCAACAACAACCTCAACATTGAAAAACACCAACAAACTCAACAACATCCTCAACATTGAAAAACAACAACAACCTCAACATTGAAAAACACCAACAAATTCAACAACAACCTCAACATTGAAAAACACCAACAAATTCAACAACAAACTCAAGATTGAAAAACACCAACAAATTCAACAACCTCAACATTGAAAAACAACAACAACCTCAACATTGAAAAACACCAACAAATTCAACAACAACCTCAACATTGAAAAACACCAACAAATTCAACAACAACCTCGACATTGAAAAACACCATCAAATTCAACAACAACCTCAACATTGAAAAACACCAACAACCTCAAAATTGAAAAAACACCAACAAATTCAACAACAACCTCAACATTTAAAAACAACAACAACCTCAACATTGAAAAACACCAACAAATTCAACAACAACCTCAACATTGAAAAACACCAACAAATTCAACAACAACCTCAACATTTAAAAACACCAACAAACTCAACAACAACTTCAACATTGAAAAACAACAACAACCTCAACATTGAAAAACACCAACAAATTCAACAACAACCTCAACATTGAAAAACAACAACAAACTCAACATTGAAAAACACCAACAAATTCAATAACAACCTCAACATTGAAAAAACCAACAATTTCAACAACAACCTCTACATTGAAAAACAACAACAACCTCAACATTGAAAAACACCAACAAATTCAACAACAACCTCCACATTGAAAAACACCAACAAATTCAACAAAAACTTCAACATTGAAAAACACCAACAAATTCAACAACAACCTCGAAATTGAAAAACATCAACAAATTCAACAACAACTTCAATATTGAAAAACACCAACAAATTCAACAACAACCTCGACATTGAAAAACACCATCAAATTCAACAACAACCTCAACATTGAAAAACACCAACAACCTCAAAATTGAAAAAACACCAACAAATTCAACAACAACCTCAACATTTAAAAACAACAACAACCTCAACATTGAAAAACACCAACAAATTCAACAACAACCTCAACTTTGAAAAACACCAACAAATTCAACAACAACCTCAACATTGAAAAACACCAACAAACTCAACAAAAACCTCAACATTGAAAAACAACAACAACCTCAACATTGAAAAACACCAACAAATTCAACAACAACCTCAACATTGAAAAACACCAACAAATTCAACAACAAACTCAAGATTGAAAAACACCAACAAATTCAACAACCTCAACATTGAAAAACAACAACAACCTCAACATTGAAAAACACCAACAAATTCAACAACAACCTCAACATTGAAAAACACCAACAAATTCAACAACAACCTCGACATTGAAAAACACCATCAAATTCAACAACAACCTCAACATTGAAAAACACCAACAACCTCAAAATTGAAAAAACACCAACAAATTCAACAACAACCTCAACATTTAAAAACAACAACAACCTCAACATTGAAAAACACCAACAAATTCAACAACAACCTCAACATTGAAAAACACCAACAAATTCAACAACAACCTCAACATTGAAAAACACCAACAAACTCAACAACAACCTCTACATTGAAAAACAACAACAACCTCAACATTGAAAAACACCAACAAATTCAACAACAACCTCAACATTGAAAAACAACAACAACCTCAAGATTGAAAAACACCAACAAATTCAATAACAACCTCAACATTGAAAAACACCAACAAATTCAACAACAACCTCAACATTGAAAAACACCAACAAATTCAACAAAAACTTCAACATTGAAAAACACCAACAAATTCAACAACAACCTCGAAATTGAAAAACACCAACAAATTCAACAACAACTTCAATATTGAAAAACACCAACAAATTCAACAACAACCTCGACATTGAAAAAGACCATCAAATTCAACAACAACCTCAACATTGAAAAACACCAATAACCTCAAAATTGAAAAAACACCAACAAATTCAACAACAACCTCAACATTTAAAAACAACAACAACCTCAACATTGAAAAACACCAACAAATTCAACAACAACCTCAACATTGAAAAACACCAACAAATTCAACAACAACCTCAACATTGAAAAACACCAACAAACTCAACAACATCCACAACATTGAAAAACAACAACAACCTCAACATTGAAAAACACCAACAAATTCAACAACAACCTCAACATTGAAAAACACCAACAAATTCAACAACAAACTCAAGATTGAAAAACACCAACAAATTCAAGAACCTCAACATTGAAAAACAACAACAACCTCAACATTGAAAAACACCAACAAATTCAACAACAACCTCAACATTGAAAAACACCAACAAATTCAACAACAACCTCGACATTGAAAAACACCATCAAATTCAACAACAACCTCAACATTGAAAAACACCAACAACCTCAAAATTGAAAAAACACCAACAAATTCAACAACAACCTCAACATTTAAAAACAACAACAACCTCAACATTGAAAAACACCAACAAATTCAACAACAACCTCAACATTGAAAAACACCAACAAATTCAACAACAACCTCAACATTTAAAAACACCAACAAACTCAACAACAACTTCAACATTGAAAAACAACAACAACCTCAACATTGAAAAACACCAACAAATTCAACAACAACCTCAACATTGAAAAACAACAACAAACTCAACATTGAAAAACACCAACAAATTCAATAACAACCTCAACATTGAAAAACACCAACAATTTCAACAACAACCTGTACATTGAAAAACAACAACAAACTCAACATTGAAAAACACCAACAAATTCAACAACAACCTCAACATTGAAAAACACCAACAAATTCAACAACAAACTCAAGATTGAAAAACACCAACAAATTCAACAACCTCAACATTGAAAAACAACAACAACCTCAACATTGAAAAACACCAACAAATTCAACAACAACCTCAACATTGAAAAACAACAACAACCTCAACATTGAAAAACATCAACAAATTCAACAACAACCTCAACAATGAAAAACAACAACAAACTCAACATTGAAAAACACCAACAAATTCAACAACAACCTCAACATTGAAAAACAACAACAACCTCAACATTGAAAAACACCAACAAATTCAACAATAACCTCAACATTGAAAAACAACAACAACCTCAACATTGAAAAGCACCAACAAATTCAACAACAACCTCAGCATTGAAAAACAACAACAAACTCAACATTGAAAAACACCAACAAATTCAACAACAACCTCAACATTGAAAAACAACAACAACCTCAACATTGAAAAACACCAACAAATTCAACAACAACCTCAACATTGAAAAACAACAACAACCTCAACATTGAAAAACACCAACAAATTCAACAAAAACCTCAACATTGAAAAACAACAACAACCTCAACATTGAAAAACACCAACAAATTCAACAACCACCTCAACATTGAAAAACACCAACAAATTCAACAACAACCTCAGCATTGAAAAACAACAACAACCTCAACGTTGAAAAACACCAACAAATTCAACAACAACCTCGAAATTGAAAAACACCAACAAATTCAACAACAACTTCAACATTGAAAAACACCAACAAATTCAACAACAACCTCGACATTGAAAAACACCATCAAATTCAACAACAACCTGAACATTGAAAAACACCAACAACCTCAAAATTGAAAAAACACCAACAAATTCAACAACAACCTCAGCATTTAAAAACAACAACAACCTCAACATTGAAAAACACCAACAAATTAAACAACAACCTCAACATTGAAAAACACCAACAAATTCAACAACAACCTCAACATTGAAAAACACCAACAAACTCAACAACAACCTCAACATTGAAAAACAACAACAACCTCAACATTGAAAAACACAAACAAATTCAACAACAACCTCAACATTGAAAAACACCAACAAATTCAACAACAAACTCAAGATTGAAAAACACCAACAAATTCAACAACCTCAGCATTGAAAAACAACAACAACCTCAACATTGAAAAACACCAACAAATTCAACAACAACCTCAACATTGAAAAACAACAACAACCTCAACATTGAAAAACACCAACAAATTCAACAACAACCTCAACATTGAAAAACAACAACAAACTCAACATTGAAAAACACCAACAAATTCAACAACAACCTCAACATTGAAAAACAACATCAACCTCAACATTGAAAAACACCAACAAATTCAACAATAACCTCAACATTGAAAAACAACAACAACCTCAACATTGAAAAGCACCAACAAATTCAACAACAACCTCAGCATTGAAAAACAACAACAAACTCAACATTGAAAAACACCAACAAATTCAACAACAACCTCAACATTGAAAAACAACAACAACTTCAACATTGAAAAACACCAACAAATTCAACAACAACCTCAACATTGAAAAACAACAACAACCTCAACATTCAAAAACACCAACAAATTCAACAAAAACCTCAACATTGAAAAACAACAACAACCTCAACATTGAAAAACACCAACAAATTCAACAACCACCTCAACATTGAAAAACACCAACAAATTCAACAACAACCTCAGCATTGAAAAACAACAACAACCTCAACATTGAAAAACACCAACAAATTCAACAACAACCTCGAAATTGAAAAACACCAACAAATTCAACAACAACTTCAACATTGAAAAACACCAACAAATTCAACAACAACCTCGACATTGAAAAACAGCATCAAATTCAACAACAACCTGAACATTGAAAAACACCAACAACCTCAAAATTGAGAAAACACCAACAAATTCAACAACAACCTCAACATTTAAAAACAACAACAACCTCAACATTGAAAAACACCAACAAATTCAACAACAACCTCAACATTGAAAAACACCAACAAATTCAACAACAACCTCAACATTGAAAAACACCAACAAACTCAACAACAACCTCAACATTGAAAAACAACAACAACCTCAACATTGAAAAACACCAACAAATTCAACAACAACCTCAACATTGAAAAACACCAACAAATTCAACAACAAACTCAAGATTGAAAAACACCAACAAATTCAACAACCTCAACATTGAAAAACAGCAACAACCTCAACATTGAAAAACACCAACAAATTCAACAACAACCTCAACATTGAAAAACACCAACAAATTCAACAACAACCTCGACATTGAAAAACACCATCAAATTCAACAACAACCTCAACATTGAAAAACACCAACAACCTCAAAATTGAAAAAACACCAACAAATTCAACAACAACCTCAACATTTAAAAACAACAACAACCTCAACATTGAAAAACACCAACAAATTCAACAACAACCTCAACATTGAAAAACACCAACAAATTCAACAACAACCTCAACATTGAAAAACACCAACAAACTCAACAACAACCTCAACATTGAAAAACAACAACAACCTCAACATTGAAAAACACCAACAAATTCAACAACAACCTCAACATTGAAAAACAACAACAACCTCAACATTGAAAAACACCAACAAATTCAATAACAACCTCAACATTGAAAAACACCAACAAATTCAACAACAACCTCTACATTGAAAAACAACAACAAACTCAACATTGAAAAACACCAACAAATTCAACAACAACCTCAAGATTGAAAAACACCAACAAATTCAACAACAAACTCAAGATTGAAAAACACCAACAAATTCAACAACCTCAACATTGAAAAACAACAACAACCTCAACATTGAAAAACACCAACAAATTCAACAACAACCTCAACATTGAAAACCACCATCAAATTCAACAACAACCTCAAC
The DNA here is from genome assembly GCA_026770705.1 of Isurus oxyrinchus. NCBI lineage: Eukaryota > Metazoa > Chordata > Chondrichthyes > Lamniformes > Lamnidae > Isurus > Isurus oxyrinchus. Next base: position 206,162 of record JANJGN010000334.1, on the reverse strand, counting down.
ATTGAAAAACACCAACAACCTCAAAATTGAAAAAACACCAACAAATTCAACAACAACCTCAACATTTAAAAACAACAACAACCTCAACATTGAAAAACACCAACAAATTCAACAACAACCTCAACATTGAAAAACACCAACAAATTCAACAACAACCTCAACATTGAAAAACACCAACAAACTCAACAACAACCTCAACATTGAAAAACAACAACAACCTCAACATTGAAAAACACCAACAAATTCAACAACAACCTCAACATTGAAAAACAACAACAACCTGAACATTGAAAAACACCAACAAATTCAATAACAACCCAAACATTGAAAAACACCAACAAATTCAACAACAACCTCTACATTGAAAAACAACAACAAACTCAACATTGAAAAACACCAACAAATTCAACAACAACCTCAACATTGAAAAACACCAACAAATTCAACAACAAACTCAAGATTGAAAAACACCAACAAATTCAACAACCTCAACATTGAAAAACAACAACAACCTCAACATTGAAAAACACCAACAAATTCAACAACAACCTCAACATTGAAAACCACCAACAAATTCAACAACAACCTCAACATTGAAAAACAACAACAACCTCAACATTGAAAAACACCAACAAATTCAACAACAACCTCAACATTGAAAAACAACAACAACCTCAACATTGAAAAACACCAACAAATTCAACAACAACCTCAACATTGAAAAACAACAAAAAACTCAACATTGAAAAACACCAACAAATTCAACAACAACCTCAACATTGAAAAACACCAACAAATTCAACAACAACCTCAGCATTGAAAAACAACAACAACCTCAACATTGAAAAACACCAACAAATTCAACAACAACCTCAACATTGAAAAACACCAACAAATTCAACAAAAACTTCAACATTGAAAAACACCAACAAATTCAACAACAACCTCGAAATTGAAAAACACCAACAAATTCAATAACAACCTCAACATTGAAAAACACCAACAAATTCAACAACAACCTCAACATTGAAAAATACCAACAAATTCAACAAAAACTTCAACATTGAAAAACACCAACAAATTCAACAACAACCTCGAAATTGAAAAACACCAACAAATTCAACAACAACTTCAACATTGAAAAACACCAACAAATTCAACAACAACCTCGACATTGAAAAAGACCATCAAATTCAACAACAACCTCAACATTGAAAAACACCAATAACCTCAAAATTGAAAAAACACCAACAAATTCAACAACAACCTCCACATTTAAAAACAACAACAACCTCAACATTGAAAAACACCAACAAATTCAACAACAACCTCAACATTGAAAAACACCAACAAATTCAACAACAACCTCAACATTGAAAAACACCAACAAACTCAACAACATCCTCAACATTGAAAAACAACAACAACCTCAACATTGAAAAACACCAACAAATTCAACAACAACCTCAACATTGAAAAACACCAACAAATTCAACAACAAACTCAAGATTGAAAAACACCAACAAATTCAACAACCTCAACATTGAAAAACAACAACAACCTCAACATTGAAAAACATCAACAAATTCAACAACAACCTCAACATTGAAAAACACCAACAAATTCAACAACAACCTCGACATTGAAAAACACCATCAAATTCAACAACAACCTCAACATTGAAAAACACCAACAACCTCAAAATTGAAAAAACACCAACAAATTCAACAACAACCTCAACATTTAAAAACAACAACAACCTCAACATTGAAAAACACCAACAAATTCAACAACAACCTCAACATTGAAAAACAACAACAACCTCAACATTGAAAAACATCAACAAATTCAACAACAACCTCAACAATGAAAAACAACAACAAACTCAAGATTGAAAAACACCAACAAATTCAACAACAACCTCAACATTGAAAAACAACAACAACCTCAACATTGAAAAACACCAACAAATTCAACAATAACCTCAACATTGAAAAACAACAACAACCTCAACATTGAAAAGCACCAACAAATTCAACAACAACCTCAGCATTGAAAAACAACAACAAACTCAACATTGAAAAACACCAACAAATTCAACAACAACCTCAACATTGAAAAACAACAACAACCTCAACATTGAAAAACACCAACAAATTCAACAACAACCTCAACATTGAAAAACAACAACAACCTCAACATTGAAAAACACCAACAAATTCAACAAAAACCTCAACATTGAAAAACAACAACAACCTCAACATTGAAAAACACCAACAAATTCAACAACCACCTCAACATTGAAAAACACCAACAAATTCAACAACAACCTCAGCATTGAAAAACAACAACAACCTCAACGTTGAAAAACACCAACAAATTCAACAACAACCTCGAAATTGAAAAACACCAACAAATTCAACAACAACTTCAACATTGAAAAACACCAACAAATTCAACAACAACCTCGACATTGAAAAACACCATCAAATTCAACAACAACCTGAACATTGAAAAACACCAACAACCTCAAAATTGAAAAAACACCAACAAATTCAACAACAACCTCAGCATTTAAAAACAACAACAACCTCAACATTGAAAAACACCAACAAATTAAACAACAACCTCAACATTGAAAAACACCAACAAATTCAACAACAACCTCAACATTGAAAAACACCAACAAACTCAACAACAACCTCAACATTGAAAAACAACAACAACCTCAACATTGAAAAACACCAACAAATTCAACAACAACCTCAACATTGAAAAACACCAACAAATTCAACAACAAACTCAAGATTGAAAAACACCAACAAATTCAACAACCTCAGCATTGAAAAACAACAACAACCTCAACATTGAAAAACACCAACAAATTCAACAACAACCTCAACATTGAAAAACAACAACAACCTCAACATTGAAAAACACCAACAAATTCAACAACAACCTCAACATTGAAAAACAACAACAAACTCAACATTGAAAAACACCAACAAATTCAACAACAACCTCAACATTGAAAAACAACATCAACCTCAACATTGAAAAACACCAACAAATTCAACAATAACCTCAACATTGAAAAACAACAACAACCTCAACATTGAAAAGCACCAACAAATTCAACAACAACCTCAGCATTGAAAAACAACAACAAACTCAACATTGAAAAACACCAACAAATTCAACAACAACCTCAACATTGAAAAACAACAACAACTTCAACATTGAAAAACACCAACAAATTCAACAACAACCTCAACATTGAAAAACAACAACAACCTCAACATTCAAAAACACCAACAAATTCAACAAAAACCTCAACATTGAAAAACAACAACAACCTCAACATTGAAAAACACCAACAAATTCAACAACCACCTCAACATTGAAAAACACCAACAAATTCAACAACAACCTCAGCATTGAAAAACAACAACAACCTCAACATTGAAAAACACCAACAAATTCAACAACAACCTCGAAATTGAAAAACACCAACAAATTCAACAACAACTTCAACATTGAAAAACACCAACAAATTCAACAACAACCTCGACATTGAAAAACAGCATCAAATTCAACAACAACCTGAACATTGAAAAACACCAACAACCTCAAAATTGAGAAAACACCAACAAATTCAACAACAACCTCAACATTTAAAAACAACAACAACCTCAACATTGAAAAACACCAACAAATTCAACAACAACCTCAACATTGAAAAACACCAACAAATTCAACAACAACCTCAACATTGAAAAACACCAACAAACTCAACAACAACCTCAACATTGAAAAACAACAACAACCTCAACATTGAAAAACACCAACAAATTCAACAACAACCTCAACATTGAAAAACACCAACAAATTCAACAACAAACTCAAGATTGAAAAACACCAACAAATTCAACAACCTCAACATTGAAAAACAGCAACAACCTCAACATTGAAAAACACCAACAAATTCAACAACAACCTCAACATTGAAAAACACCAACAACCTCAAAATTGAAAAAACACCAACAAATTCAACAACAACCTCAACATTTAAAAACAACAACAACCTCAACATTGAAAAACACCAACAAATTCAACAACAACCTCAACATTGAAAAACACCAACAAATTCAACAACAACCTCAACATTGAAAAACACCAACAAACTCAACAACAACCTCAACATTGAAAAACAACAACAACCTCAACATTGAAAAACACCAACAAATTCAACAACAACCTCAACATTGAAAAACAACAACAACCTCAACATTGAAAAACACCAACAAATTCAATAACAACCTCAACATTGAAAAACACCAACAAATTCAACAACAACCTCTACATTGAAAAACAACAACAAACTCAACATTGAAAAACACCAACAAATTCAACAACAACCTCAAGATTGAAAAACACCAACAAATTCAACAACAAACTCAAGATTGAAAAACACCAACAAATTCAACAACCTCAACATTGAAAAACAACAACAACCTCAACATTGAAAAACACCAACAAATTCAACAACAACCTCAACATTGAAAACCACCATCAAATTCAACAACAACCTCAACATTGAAAAACACCAACAACCTCAAAATTGAAAAAACACCAACAAATTCAACAACAACCTCAACATTTAAAAACAACAACAACCTCAACATTGAAAAACACCAACAAATTCAACAACAACCTCAACATTGAAAAACACCAACAAATTCAACAACAACCTCAACATTGAAAAACACCAACAAACTCAACAACAACCTCAACATTGAAAAACAACAACAACCTCAACATTGAAAAACACCAACAAATTCAACAACAACCTCAACATTGAAAAACAACAACAACCTCAACATTGAAAAACACCAACAAATTCAATAACAACCCAAACATTGAAAAACACCAACAAATTCAACAACAACCTCTACATTGAAAAACAACAACAAACTCAACATTGAAAAACACCAACAAATTCAACAACAACCTCAACATTGAAAAACACCAACAAATTCAACAACAAACTCAAGATTGAAAAACACCAACAAATTCAACAACCTCAACATTGAAAAACAACAACAACCTCAACATTGAAAAACACCAACAAATTCAACAACAACCTCAACATTGAAAACCACCAACAAATTCAACAACAACCTCAACATTGAAAAACAATAACAACCTCAACATTGAAAAACACCAACAAATTCAACAACAACCTCAACATTGAAAAACAACAATAACCTCAACATTGAAAAACACCAACAAATTCAACAACAACCTCAACATTGAAAAACAACAAAAAACTCAACATTGAAAAACACCAACAAATTCAACAACAACCTCAACATTGAAAAACACCAACAAATTCAACAACAACCTCAGCATTGAAAAACAACAACAACCTCAACATTGAAAAACACCAACAAATTCAACAACAACCTCAACATTGAAAAACACCAACAAATTCAACAAAAACTTCAACATTGAAAAACACCAACAAATTCAACAACAACCTCGAAATTGAAAAACACCAACAAATTCAATAACAACCTCAACATTGAAAAACACCAACAAATTCAACAACAACCTCAACATTGAAAAATACCAACAAATTCAACAAAAACTTCAACATTGAAAAACACCAACAAATTCAACAACAACCTCGAAATTGAAAAACACCAACAAATTCAACAACAACTTCAACATTGAAAAACACCAACAAATTCAACAACAACCTCGACATTGAAAAAGACCATCAAATTCAACAACAACCTCAACATTGAAAAACACCAATAACCTCAAAATTGAAAAAACACCAACAAATTCAACAACAACATCAACATTTAAAAACAACAACAACCTCAACATTGAAAAACACCAACAAATTCAACAACAACCTCAACATTGAAAAACACCAACAAATTCAACAACAACCTCAACATTGAAAAACACCAACAAACTCAACAACATCCTCAACATTGAAAAACAACAACAACCTCAACATTGAAAAACACCAACAAATTCAACAACAACCTCAACATTGAAAAACACCAACAAATTCAACAACAAACTCAAGATTGAAAAACACCAACAAATTCAACAACCTCAACATTGAAAAACAACAACAACCTCAACATTGAAAAACACCAACAAATTCAACAACAACCTCAACATTGAAAAACACCAACAAATTCAACAACAACCTCGACATTGAAAAACACCATCAAATTCAACAACAACCTCAACATTGAAAAACACCAACAACCTCAAAATTGAAAAAACACCAACAAATTCAACAACAACCTCAACATTTAAAAACAACAACAACCTCAACATTGAAAAACACCAACAAATTCAACAACAACCTCAACATTGAAAAACACCAACAAATTCAACAACAACCTCAACATTTAAAAACACCAACAAACTCAACAACAACTTCAACATTGAAAAACAACAACAACCTCAACATTGAAAAACACCAACAAATTCAACAACAACCTCAACATTGAAAAACAACAACAACCTCAACATTGAAAAACACCAACAAATTCAATAACAACCTCAACATTGAAAAACACCAACAATTTCAACAACAACCTCTACATTGAAAAACAACAACAAACTCAACATTGAAAAACACCAACAAATTCAACAACAACCTCAACATTGAAAAACACCAACAAATTCAACAACAAACTCAAGATTGAAAAACACCAACAAATTCAACAACCTCAACATTGAAAAACAACAACAACCTCAACATTGAAAAACACCAACAAATTCAACAACAACCTCAACATAGAAAAACAACAACAACCTCAACATTGAAAAACACCAACAAATTCAACAACAACCTCAACATTGAAAAACAACAACAAACTCAACATTGAAAAACACCAACAAATTCAACAACAACCTCAACATTGAAAAACAACAACAACCTCAACATTGAAAAACACCAACAAATTCAACAATAACCTCAAGATTTAAAAACAACAACAACCTCAACATTGAAAAGCACCAACAAATTCAACAACAACCTCAGCATTGAAAAACAACAACAAACTCAACATTGAAAAACACCAACAAATTCAACAACAACCTCAACATTGAAAAACAACAACAACGTCAACATTGAAAAACATCAACAAATTCAACAACAACCTCAACATTGAAAAACAACAACAACCTCAACATTGAAAAACACCAACAAATTCAACAAAAACCTCAACATTGAAAAACAACAACAACCTCAACATTGAAAAACACCAACAAATTCAACAACCACCTCAACATTGAAAAACACCAACAAATTCAACAACAACCTCAGCATTGAAAAACAACAACAACCTCAACATTGAAAAACACCAACAAATTCAACAACAACCTCGAAATTGGAAAACACCAACAAATTCAACAACAACTTCAACATTGAAAAACACCAACAAATTCAACAACAACCTCGACATTGAAAAACACCATCAAATTCAACAACAACCTCAACATTGAAAAACACCAACAACCTCAAAATTGAAAAAACACCAACAAATTCAACAACAACCTCAACATTTAAAAACAACAACAACCTCAACATTGAAAAACACCAACAAATTCAACAACAACCTCAACATTGAAAAACACCAACAAATTCAACAACAACCTCAACATTGAAAAACACCAACCAACTCAACAACAACCTCAACATTGAAAAACAACAACAACCTCAACATTGAAAAACATCAACAAATTCAACAACAACCTCAACATTGAAAAACACCAACAAATTCAACAACAAACTCAAGATTGAAAAACACCAACAAATTCAACAACCTCAACATTGAAAAACAACAACAACCTCAACATTGAAAAACACCAACAAATTCAACAACAACCTCAACATTGAAAAACACCAACAAATTCAACAACAACCGCAAAATTGAAAAAACACCAACAAATTCAACAACAACCTCAACATTTAAAAACAACAACAACCTCAACATTGAAAAACACCAACAAATTCAACAACAACCTCAACATTGAAAAACACCAACAAACTCAACAACAACCTCAACATTGAAAAACAACAACAACCTCAACATTGAAAAACACCAACAAATTCAACAACAACCGCAACATTGAAAAACAACAACAACCTCAACATTGAAAAACACCAACAAATTCAATAACAACCTCAACATTGAAAAACACCAACAAATTCAACAACAACCTCTACATTGAAAAACAACAACAAACTCAACATTGAAAAACACCAACAAATTCAACAACAACCTCAACATTGAAAAACACCAACAAATTCAACAACAAACTCAAGATTGAAAAACACCAACAAATTCAACAACCTCAACATTGAAAAACAACAACAACCTCAACATTGAAAAACACCAACAAATTCAACAATAACCTCAACATTGAAAACCACCAACAAATTCAACAACAACCTCAACATTGAAAAACAACAACAACCTCAACATTGAAAAACACCAACAAATTCAACAACAACCTCAACATTGAAAAACAACAACAACCTCAACATTGAAAAACACCAACAAATTCAACAACAACCTCAACATTGAAAAACAACAAAAAACTCAACATTGAAAAACACCAACAAATTCAACAACAACCTCTAAATTGAAAAACAACAGCAACCTCAACATTGAAAAACACCAACAAATTCAACAACAACCTCAACATTGAAAAACACCAAGAAATTCAACAACAACCTCAGCATTGAAAAACAACAACAACCTCAACATTGAAAAACACCAACAAATTCAACAACAACCTCAACATTGAAAAACAACAACAACCTCAACATTGAAAAACACCAACAAATTCAACAAAAACTTCAACATTGAAAAACACCAACAAATTCAACAACAACCTCGAAATTGAAAAACACCAACAAATTGAACAACAACTTCAACATTGAAAAACACCAACAAATTCAACAAAAACTTCAACATTGAAAAACACCAACAAATTCAACAACAACCTCGAAATTGAAAAACACCAACAAATTCAATAACAACCTCAACATTGAAAAACACCAACAAATTCAACAACAACCTCAACATTGAAAAATACCAACAAATTCAACAAAAACTTCAACATTGAAAAACACCAACAAATTCAACAACAACCTCGAAATTGAAAAACACCAACAAATTCAACAACAACTTCAACATTGAAAAACACCAACAAATTCAACAACAACCTCGACATTGAAAAAGACCATCAAATTCAACAACAACCTCAACATTGAAAAACACCAATAACCTCAAAATTGAAAAAACACCAACAAATTCAACAACAACCTCAACATTTAAAAACAACAACAACCTCAACATTGAAAAACACCAACAAATTCAACAACAACCTCAACATTGAAAAACACCAACAAATTCAACAACAACCTCAACATTGAAAAACACCAACAAACTCAACAACATCCTCAACATTGAAAAACAACAACAACCTCAACATTGAAAAACACCAACAAATTCAACAACAACCTCAACATTGAAAAACACCAACAAATTCAACAACAAACTCAAGATTGAAAAACACCAACAAATTCAACAACCTCAACATTGAAAAACAACAACAACCTCAACATTGAAAAACACCAACAAATTCAACAACAACCTCAACATTGAAAAACACCAACAAATTCAACAACAACCTCGACATTGAAAAACACCATCAAATTCAACAACAACCTCAACATTGAAAAACACCAACAACCTCAAAATTGAAAAAACACCAACAAATTCAACAACAACCTCAACATTTAAAAACAACAACAACCTCAACATTGAAAAACACCAACAAATTCAACAACAACCTCAACATTGAAAAACACCAACAAATTCAACAACAACCTCAACATTTAAAAACACCAACAAACTCAACAACAACTTCAACATTGAAAAACAACAACAACCTCAACATTGAAAAACACCAACAAATTCAACAACAACCTCAACATTGAAAAACAACAACAACCTCAACATTGAAAAACACCAACAAATTCAATAACAACCTCAACATTGAAAAACAGCAACAATTTCAACAACAACCTCTACATTGAAAAACAACAACAAACTCAACATTGAAAAACACCAACAAATTCAACAACAACCTCAACATTGAAAAACACCAACAAATTCAACAACAAACTCAAGATTGAAAAACACCAACAAATTCAACAACCTCAACATTGAAAAACAACAACAACCTCAACATTGAAAAACACCAACAAATTCAACAACAACCTCAACATTGAAAAACAACAACAACCTCAACATTGAAAAACACCAACAAATTCAACAACAACCTCAACATTGAAAAACAACAACAAACTCAACATTGAAAAACACCAACAAATTCAACAACAACCTCAACATTGAAAAACAACAACAACCTCAACATTGAAAAACACCAACAAATTCAACAATAACCTCAAGATTTAAAAACAACAACAACCTCAACATTGAAAAGCACCAACAAATTCAACAACAACCTCAGCATTGAAAAACAACAACAAACTCAACATTGAAAAACACCAACAAATTCAACAACAACCTCAACATTGAAAAACAACAACAACGTCAACATTGAAAAACATCAACAAATTCAACAACAACCTCAACATTGAAAAACAACAACAACCTCAACATTGAAAAACACCAACAAATTCAACAAAAACCTCAACATTGAAAAACAACAACAACCTCAACATTGAAAAACACCAACAAATTCAACAACCACCTCAACATTGAAAAACACCAACAAATTCAACAACAACCTCAGCATTGAAAAACAACAACAACCTCAACATTGAAAAACACCAACAAATTCAACAACAACCTCGAAATTGAAAAACACCAACAAATTCAACAACAACTTCAACATTGAAAAACACCAACAAATTCAACAACAACCTCGACATTGAAAAACACCATCAAATTCAACAACAACCTCAACATTGAAAAACACCAACAACCTCAAAATTGAAAAAACACCAACAAATTCAACAACAACCTCAACATTTAAAAACAACAACAACCTCAACATTGAAAAACACCAACAAATTCAACAACAACCTCAACATTGAAAAACACCAACAAATTCAACAACAACCTCAACATTGAAAAACACCAACCAACTCAACAACAACCTCAACATTGAAAAACAACAACAACCTCAACATTGAAAAACACCAACAAATTCAACAACAACCTCAACATTGAAAAACACCAACAAATTCAACAACAAACTCAAGATTGAAAAACACCAACAAATTCAACAACCTCAACATTGAAAAACAACAACAACCTCAACATTGAAAAACACCAACAAATTCAACAACAACCTCAACATTGAAAAACACCAACAAATTCAACAACAACCTCGACATTGAAAAACACCATCAAATTCAACAACAACCTCAACATTGAAAAACACCAACAACCGCAAAATTGAAAAAACACCAACAAATTCAACAACAACCTCAACATTTAAAAACAACAACAACCTCAACATTGAAAAACACCAACAAATTCAACAACAACCTCAACATTGAAAAACACCAACAAACTCAACAACAACCTCAACATTGAAAAACAACAACAACCTCAACATTGAAAAACACCAACAAATTCAACAACAACCGCAACATTGAAAAACAACAACAACCTCAACATTGAAAAACACCAACAAATTCAATAACAACCTCAACATTGAAAAACACCAACAAATTCAACAACAACCTCTACATTGAAAAACAACAACAAACTCAACATTGAAAAACACCAACAAATTCAACAACAACCTCAACATTGAAAAACACCAACAAATTCAACAACAAACTCAAGATTGAAAAACACCAACAAATTCAACAACCTCAACATTGAAAAACAACAACAACCTCAACATTGAAAAACACCAACAAATTCAACAACAACCTCAACATTGAAAACCACCAACAAATTCAACAACAACCTCAACATTGAAAAACAACAACAACCTCAACATTGAAAAACACCAACAAATTCAACAACAACCTCAACATTGAAAAACAACAACAACCTCAACATTGAAAAACACCAACAAATTCAACAACAACCTCAACATTGAAAAACAACAAAAAACTCAACATTGAAAAACACCAACAAATTCAACAACAACCTCTAAATTGAAAAACAACAGCAACCTCAACATTGAAAAACACCAACAAATTCAACAACAACCTCAACATTGAAAAACACCAAGAAATTCAACAACAACCTCAGCATTGAAAAACAACAACAACCTCAACATTGAAAAACACCAACAAATTCAACAACAACCTCAACATTGAAAAACAACAACAACCTCAACATTGAAAAACACCAACAAATTCAACAAAAACTTCAACATTGAAAAACACCAACAAATTCAACAACAACCTCGAAATTGAAAAACACCAACAAATTGAACAACAACTTCAACATTGAAAAACACCAACAAATTCAACAACAACCTCAACATTGAAAAACACCAACAACCTCAAAATTGAAAAAACACCAACAAATTCAACAACAACCTCAACATTTAAAAACAACAACCTCATTTTTGAAAAACACCAACAAATTCAACAACAACCTCAACATTGAAAAACACCAACAAATTCAACAACAACCTCAACATTGAAAAACACCAACAAACTCAACAACAACCTCAACATTGAAAAACAACAACAACCTCAACATTGAAAAACACCAACAAATTCAACAACAACCTCAACATTGAAAAACACCAACAAATGCAACAACAAACTCAAGATTGAAAAACACCAACAAATTCAACAACCTCAACATTGAAAAACAACAACAACCTCAACATTGAAAAACACCAACAAATTCAACAACAACCTCGACATTGAAAAACAGCATCAAATTCAACAACAACCTCAACATTGAAAAACACCAACAACCTCAAAATTGAAAAAACACCAACAAATTCAACAACAACCTCAACATTTAAAAACAACAACAACCTCAACATTGAAAAACACCAACAAATTCAACAACAACCTCAACATTGAAAAACACCAACAAATTCAACAACAACCTCAACATTGAAAAACACCAACAAACTCAACAACAACCTCAACATTGAAAAACAACAACAACCTCAACATTGAAAAACACCAACAAATTCAACAACAACCTCAACATTGAAAAACAACAACAATCTCAACATTGAAAAACACCAACAAATTCAATAACAACCTCAACATTGAAAAACACCAACAAATTCAACAACAACCTCTACATTGAAAAACAACAACAAACTCAACATTGAAAAACAACAAAAAATTCAACAACAACCTCAACATTGAAAAGCACCAACAAATTCAACAACAAACTCAAGATTGAAAAACACCAACAAATTCAACAACCTCAACATTGAAAAACAACAACAACCTCAACATTGAAAAACACCAACAAATTCAACAACAACCTCAACATTGAAAACCACCAACAAATTCAACAACAACCTCAACATTGAAAAACACCAACAACCTCAACATTGAAAAACACCAACAAATTCAACAACAACTTCAACATTGAAAAACAACAACAACCTCAACATTGAAAAACACCAACAAATTCAACAACAACCTCAACATTGAAAAACAACAACAAACTCAACATTGAAAAACACCAACAAATTCAACAACAACCTCAACATTGAAAAACAACAACAACCTCAACATTGAAAAACACCAACAAATTCAACAATAACCTCAACATTGAAAAACAACAACAACCTCAACATTGAAAAGCACCAACAAATTCAGCAACAACCTCAGCACTGAAAAACAACAACAAACTCAACATTGAAAAACACCAACAAATTCAACAACAACCTCAACATTGAAAAACAACAACAACCTCAACATTGAAAAACACCAACAAATTCAACAACAACCTCAACATTGAAAAACAACAACAACCTCAACATTGAAAAACACCAACAAATTCAACAACAACCTCAACATTGAAAAACAACAACAACCTCAACATTGAAAAACACCAACAAATTCAACAACAACCTCAACATTGAAAAACACCAACAAATTCAACAACAACCTCAGCATTGAAAAACAACAACAACCTCAACATTGAAAAACACCAACAAATTCAACAACCACCTCAACATTGAAAAACAACAACAAGCTCAACATTGAAAAACACCAACAAATTCAACAAAAACTTCAACATTGAAAAACACCAACAAATTCAACAACAACCTCGAAATTGAAAAACATCAACAAATTCAACAACAACTTCAATATTGAAAAACAGCAACAAATTCAACAACAACCTCGACATTGAAAAACACCATCAAATTCAACAACAACGTCAACATTGAAAAACACCAACAACCTCAAAATTGAAAAAACACCAACAAATTCAACAACAACCTCAACATTTAAAAACAACAACAACCTCAACATTGAAAAACACCAACAAATTCAACAACAACCTCAACATTGAAAAACACCAACAAATTCAAAAACAACCTCAACATTGAAAAACACCAACAAACTCAACAAAAACCTCAACATTGAAAAACAACAACAACCTCAACATTGAAAAACACCAACAGATTCAACAACAACCTCAACATTGAAAAACACCAACAAATTCAACAACAAACTCAAGATTGAAAAACACCAACAAATTCAACAACCTCAACATTGAAAAACAACAACAACCTCAACATTGAAAAACACCAACAAATTCAACAACAACCTCAACATTGAAAAACACCAACAAATTCAACAACAACCTCGACATTGAAAAACACCATCAAATTCAACAACAACCTCAACATTGAAAAACACCAACAACCTCAAAATTGAAAAAACACCAACAAATTCAACAACAACCTCAACATTTAAAAACAACAACAACCTCAACATTGAAAAACACCAACAAATTCAACAACAACCTCAACATTGAAAAACACCAACAAATTCAACAACAACCTCAACATTGAAAAACACCAACAAACTCAACAACAACCTCAACATTGAAAAACAACAACAACCTCAACATTGAAAAACACCAACAAATTCAACAACAACCTCAACATTGAAAAACAACAACAACCTCAACATTGAAAAACACCAACAAATTCAATAACAACCTCAACATTGAAAAACACCAACAAATTCAACAACAACCTCTACATTGAAAAACAACAACAAACTCAACATTGAAAAACACCAACAAATTCAACAACAACCTCAACATTGAAAAACAACAACAACCTCAACATTGAAAAACACCAACAAATTCAACAACAACTTCAACATTGAAAAACACCAACAAATTCAACAACATCCTCAACATTGAAAAACAACAACAACCTCAACATTGAAAAACACCAACAAATTCAACAACAACCTCAACATTGAAAAACAACAACAACCTCAACATTGAAAAACACCAACAAATTCAACACAACCTCAACATTGAAAAACACCAACAAATTCAACAACAACCTCAGCATTGAAAAACAACAACAACCTCAACATTGAAAAACACCAAAAAATTCAACAACAACCTCAACATTGAAAAACACCAACAAACTCAACATTGAAAAACACCAACAAATTCAACAAAAACTTCAACATTGAAAAACACCAACATATTCAACAACAAGCTCGAAATTGAAAAACATCAACAAATTCAACAACAACTTCAACATTGAAGAACACCAACAAATTCAACAACAACCTCGACATTGAAAAACACCATCAAATTCAACAACAACCTCAACATTGAAAACACCAACAACCTCAAAATTGAAAAACCACAAACAAATTCAACAACAACCTCAAAATTTAAAAACAACAACAACCTCAACATTGAAAAACACCAACAAATTCAACAACAACCTCAACATTGAAAAACAACAACAACCTCAGCATTGAAAAACACCAACAAATTCAACAACAACCTCAACATTGAAAAACAACAACAAACTCAACATTGAAAAACACCAACAAATTGAACAACAACCTCAACATTGAAAAACAACAACAACCTCAACATTGAAAAACACCAACAAATTCAACAATAACCTCAACATTGAAAAACAACAACAACCTCAACATTGAAAAGCACCAACAAATTCAACAACAACCTCAGCATTGAAAAACAACAACAAACTGAACATTGAAAAACACCAACAAATTCAACAACAACCTCAACATTGAAAAACAACAACAAATTCAACATTGAAAAACACCAACAAATTCAACAACAACCGCAACATTGAAAAACAACAACAACCTCAACATTGAAAAACACCAACAAATTCAACAAAAACCTTAACATTGAAAAACAACAACAACCTCAACATTGAAAAACACCAACAAATTCAACAACAACCTCAACATTGAAAAACACCAACAAATTCAACAACAACCTCAGCATTGAAAAACAACAACAACCTCAACATTGAAAAACACCAACAAATTCAACAACAACCTCAAAATTGAAAAACAACAACAACCTCAACATTGAAAAACACCAACAAATTCAACAAAAACTTCAACATTGAAAAACACCAACATATTCAACAACAACCTCGAAATTGAAAAACACCAACAAATTCAACAACAACTTCAACATTGAAAAACACCAACAAATTCAACAACAACCTCGACATTGAAAAACACCATCAAATTCAACAACAACCTCAACATTGAAAAACACCAACAACCTCAACATTGAAAAACCACCAACAAATTCAACAACAACCTCAAAATTTAAAAACAACAACAACCTCAACATTGAAAAACACCAACAAATTCAACAACAACCTCAACATTGAAAAACAACAACAACCTCAGCATTGAAAAACACCAACAAATTCAACAACAACCTCAACATTGAAAAACAACAACAAACTCAACATTGAAAAACACCAACAAATTGAACAACAACCTCAACATTGAAAAACAACAACAACCTCAACATTGAAAAACACCAACAAATTCAACAATAACCTCAACATTGAAAAACAACAACAACCTCAACATTGAAAAGCACCAACAAATTCAACAACAACCTCAGCATTGAAAAACAACAACAAACTGAACATTGAAAAACACCAACAAATTCAACAACAACCTCAACATTGAAAAACAACAACAAATTCAACATTGAAAAACACCAACAAATTCAACAACAACCGCAACATTGAAAAACAACAACAACCTCAACATTGAAAAACACCAACAAATTCAACAAAAACCTCAACATTGAAAAACAACAACAACCTCAACATTGAAAAACACCAACAAATTCAACAACAACCTCAACATTGAAAAACACCAACAAATTCAACAACAACCTCAGCATTGAAAAACAACAACAACCTCAACATTGAAAAACACCAACAAATTCAACAACAACCTCAAAATTGAAAAACAACAACAACCTCAACATTGAAAAACACCAACAAATTCAACAAAAACTTCAACATTGAAAAACACCAACAAATTCAACAACAACCTCGAAATTGAAAAACACCAACAAATTCAACAACAACTTCAACATTGAAAAACACCAACAAATTCAACAACAACCTCGACATTGAAAAACACCATCAAATTCAACAACAACCTCAACATTGAAAAACACCAACAACCTCAAAATTGAAAAAACACCAACAAATTCAACAACAACCTCAACATTTAAAAACAACAACAACCTCAACATTGAAAAACACCAACAAATTCAACAACAACCTCAACATTGAAAAACACCAACAAATTCAACAACAACCTCAACATTGAAAAACGCCAACAAACTCAACAACAACCTCAACATTGAAAAACAACAACAACCTCAACATTGAAAAACACCAACAAATTCAACAACAACCTCAACATTGAAAAACACCAACAAATTCAACAACAAACTCAAGATTGAAAAACACCAACAAATTCAACAACCTCAACATTGAAAAACAACAACAACCTCAACATTGAAAAACACCAACAAATTCAACAACAACCTCAACATTGAAAAACACCAACAAATTCAACAACAACCTCGACGTTGAAAAACACCATCAAATTCAACAACAACCTCAACATTGAAAAACACCAACAACCTCAAAATTGAAAAAACACCAACAAATTCAACAACAACCTCAACATTTAAAAACAACAACAACCTCAACATTGAAAAACACCAACAAATTCAACAACAACCTCAACATTGAAAAACACCAACAAATTCAACAACAACCTCAACATTGAAAAACACCAACAAACTCAGCAACAACCTCAACATTGAAAAACAACAACAACCTCAACATTGAAAAACACCAACAAATTCAACAACAACCTCAACTTTGAAAAACAACAACAACCTCAACATTGAAAAACACCAACAAATTCAATAACAACCTCAACATTGAAAAACACCAACAAATTCAACAACAACCTCTACATTGAAAAACAACAACAAACTCAACATTGAAAAACACCAACAAATTCAACAACAACCTCAACATTGAAAAACACCAACAAATTCAACAACAAACTCAAGATTGAAAAACACCTACAAATTCAACAACCTCAACATTGAAAAACAACAACAACCTCAACATTGAAAAACACCAACAAATTCAACAACAACCTCAACATTGAAAACTAACAACAAATTCAACAACAACCTCAACATTGAAAAACAACAACAACCTCAACATTGAAAAACACCAACAAATTCAACAACAACCTCAACTTTGAAAAACAACAACAACCTCAACATTGAAAAACACCAACAAATTCAATAACAACCTCAACATTGAAAAACACCAACAAATTCAACAACAACCTCTACATTGAAAAACAACAACAAACTCAACATTGAAAAACACCAACAAATTCAACAACAACCTCAACATTGAAAAACACCAACAAATTCAACAACAACCTCAACATTGAAAAACAACAACAACCTCAACATTGAAAAACACCAACAAATTCAACAACAACCTCAACATTGAAAAACAACAACAACCTCAACATTGAAAAACACCAACAAATTCAACAACAACCTCAACATTGAAAAACAACAACAACCTCAACATTGAAAAACACCAACAAATTCAACAATAACCTCAACATTGAAAAACAACAACAACCTCAACATTGAAAAGCACCAACAAATTCAACAACAACCTCAGCATTGAAAAACAACAACAAACTCAACATTGAAAAAAACCAACAAATTCAACAACAACCTCAACATTGAAAAACAACAACAACCTCAACATTGAAAAACACCAACAAATTCAACAACAACCTCAACATTGAAAAACAACAACAACCTCAACATTGAATAACACCAACAAATTCAACAAAAACCTCAACACTGAAAAACAACAACAACCTCAACATTGAAAAACACCAACAAATTCAACAACAACCTCAACATTGAAAAACACCAACAACTTCAACAACAACCTCAGCATTGAAAAACAACAACAACCTCAACATTGAAAAACACCAACAAATTCAACAACAACCTCAACATTGAAAAACAACAACAACCTCAACATTGAAAAACACCAACAAATTCGACAAAAACTTCAACATTGAAAAACACCAACAAATTCAACAACAACCTCGAAATTGAAAAACACCAACAAATTCAACAACATATTCAACATTGAAAAACACCAACAAATTCAACAACAACCTCAACATTGAAAAACACCAACAAATTCAACAACAACCTCGACATTGAAAAACACCTTCAAATTCAACAACAACCTCAACATTGAAAAACACCAACAACCTCAAAATTGAAAAAACACCAACAAATTCAACAACAACCTCAACATTTAAAAACAACAACAACCTCAACATTGAAAAACACCAACAAATTCAACAACAACCTCAACATTGAAAAACACCAACAAATTCAACAACAACCTCAACATTGAAAAACACCAACAAACTCAACAACAACCTCAACATTGAAAAACAACAACAACCTCAACATTGAAAAACACCAACAAATTCAACAACAACCTCAACATGAAAAACAACAACAACCTCAACATTGAAAAACACCAACAAATTCAATAACAACCTCAACATTGAAAAACACCAACAAATTCAACAACAACCTCTACATTGAAAAACAACAACAAATTCAACAACCTCAACATTGAAGAACAACAACAACCTCAACATTGAAAAACACCAACAAATTCAACAACAACCTCAACATTGAAAAACACCAACAAATTCAACAACAACCTCAACATTGAAGAACAACAACAACCTCAACTTTGAAAAACACCAACAAATTCAACAACAACCTCAACATTGAAAAACAACAAATTCAATAACAACCTCAACATTGAAAAACACCAACAAATTCAACAACAACCTCAACATTGAAAAACAACAACAACCTCAACATTGAAAAACACCAACAAATTCTACAGTAACCTCAACATTGAAAAACAACATCAACCTCAACATTGAAAAACACCAACAAATTCAACAAAAACCTCAACATTGAAAAACACCAGCAAATTCAACAACAACCTCAACATTGAAAAACAACAACAACCTCAACATTGAAAAACACCAACAAATTCAACAACAACCTCAACATTGAAAAACAACAACAACCTCAACATTGAAAAACACCAACAAATTCAACAACAACCTCAACATTGAAAAACACCAACAAATTCAACAACAACCTCAGCATTGAAAAACAACAACAACCTCAACATTGAAAAACACCAACAAATTCAACAACAACCTCAACATTGAAAAACAACAACAACCTCAACATTGAAAAACACCAACAAATTCAACAACAACCTCAACATTGAAAAACAACAACAACCTCAACATTGAAAAACACCAACAAATTCAACAAAAACCTCAACATTGAAAAACAACAACAACCTCAACATTGAAAAACACCAACAAATTCAACAACAACCTCAACATTGAAAAACACCAACAAATTCAACAACAACCTCAGCATTGAAAAACAACAACAACCACAACATTGAAAAACACCAATAAATTCAACAACAACCTCAACATTGAAAAACAACAACAACCTCAACATTGAAAAACACCAACAAAATCAACAAAAGCTTCAACATTGAAAAACACCAACAAATTCAACAACAACCTCGAAATTGAAAAACACCAACAAATTCAACAACAACTTCAACATTGAAAAACACCAACAAATTCAACAACAACCTCAACATTGAAAAACAACAACAACCTCAACATTGAAAAACACCAACAAATTCAACAACAACCTCAACATTGAAAAACAACAACAACCTCAACATTGAAAAACACCAACAAATTCAACAACAACCTCAACATTGAAAAACACCAACAAATTCAACAACAACCTCAGCATTGAAAAACAACAACAACCTCAACATTGAAAAACACCAACAAATTTAACAACAACCTCAACATTGAAAAACAACAACAACCTCAACATTGAAAAACACCAGCAAATTCAACAACAACTTCAACATTGAAAAACACCAACAAATTCAACAACAACCTCGAAATTGAAAAACACCAACAAATTCAACAACAATCTCAACATTGAAAAACAACAACAACCTCAACATTGAAAAACACCAACAAATTCAACAACAACCTCAACATTGAAAAGCAACAACAACCTCAACATTGAAAAACACCAACAAATTCAACAACAACCTCAACATTGAAAAACAACAACAACCTCAACATTGAAAAACACCAACAAATTCAACAACAACCTCAACATTGAAAAACAACAACAACTTCAACATTGAAAAACACCAACAAATTCAACAACAACCTCAACATTGAAAAACACCAACAAATTCAACAACAACCTCAGCTTTGAAAAACAACAACAACCTCAACATTGAAAAACACCAACAAATTCAACAACAACTTCAACATTGAAAAACACCAACAAATTCAACAACAACCTCGACATTGAAAAACACCATCAAATTCAACAACAACCTCAACATTGAAAAACACCAACAACCTCAAAATTGAAAAAACACCAACAAATTCAACAACAACCTCAACATTTAAAAACAACAACAACCTCAACATTGAAAAACACCAACAAACTCAACAACAACCTCAACATTGAAAAACAACAACAACCTCAACATTGAAAAACACCAACAAATTCAACAACAACCTCAACATTGAAAAACAACAACAACCTCAACATTGAAAAACACCAACAAATTCAATAACAACCTCAACATTGAAAAACACCAACAAATTCAACAACAACCTCTACATTGAAAAACAACAACAAACTCAACAACAACCTCAACATTGAAAAACAACAACAACCTCAACATTGAAAAACAGCAACAAATTCAACAACAACCTCAACATTGAAAAACACCAACAAATTCAACAACAAACTCAAGATTGAAAAACACCAACAAATTCAAGAACCTCAAGATTGAAAAACAACAACAACCTCAACATTGAAAAACACCAACAAATTCAACAACAACCTCAACATTGAAAAACACCAACAAATTCAACAACAACCTCAACATTGAAAAACAACAACAACCTCAACTTTGAAAAACACCAACAAATTCAACAACAACCTCAACATTGAAAAACAACAAATTCAATAACAACCTCAACATTGAAAAACACCAACAAATTCAACAACAACCTCAACATTGAAAAACAACAACAACCTCAACATTGAAAAACACCAACAAATTCTACAATAACCTCAACATTGAAAAACAACATCAACCTCAACATTGAAAAACACCAACAAATTCAACAAAAACCTCAACATTGAAAAACACCAGCAAATTCAACAACAACCTCAACATTGAAAAAAAACAACAACCTCAACATTGAAAAACACCAACAAATTCAACAACAACCTCAACATTGAAAAACAACAACAACCTCAACATTGAAAAACACCAACAAATTCAACAACAACCTCAACATTGAAAAACACCAACAAATTCAACAACAACCTCAGCATTGAAAAACAACAACAACCTCAACATTGAAAAACACCAACAAATTCAACAACAACCTCAACATTGAAAAACAACAACAACCTCAACATTGAAAAACACCAACAAATTCAACAACAACCTCAACATTGAAAAACAACAACAACCTCAACATTGAAAAACACCAACAAATTCAACAAAAACCTCAACATTGAAAAACAACAACAACCTCAACATTGAAAAACACAAACAAATTCAACAACAACCTCAACATTGAAAAACACCAACAAATTCAACAACAACCTCAGCATTGAAAAACAACAACAACCTCAACATTGAAAAACACCAACAAATTCAACAACAACCTCAACATTGAAAAACAACAACAACCTCAACATTGAAAAACACCAACAAATTCAACAAAAGCTTCAACATTGAAAAACACCAACAAATTCAACAACAACCTCGAAATTGAAAAACACCAACAAATTCAACAACAACTTCAACATTGAAAAACACCAACAAATTCAACAACAACCTCAACATTGAAAAACAACAACAACCTCAACATTGAAAAACACCAACAAATTCAACAACAACCTCAACATTGAAAAACAACAACAACCTCAACATTGAAAAACACCAACAAATTCAACAACAACCTCAACATTGAAAAACACCAACAAATTCAACAACAACCTCAGCATTGAAAAACAACAACAACCTCAACATTGAAAAACACCAACAAATTTAACAACAACCTCAACATTGAAAAACAACAACAACCTCAACATTGAAAAACACCAGCAAATTCAACAACAACTTCAACATTGAAAAACACCAACAAATTCAACAACAACCTCGAAATTGAAAAACACCAACAAATTCAACAACAATCTCAACATTGAAAAACAACAACAACCTCAACATTGAAAAACACCAACAAATTCAACAACAACCTCAACATTGAAAAGCACCAACAAATTCAACAACAACCTCAGCATTGAAAAACAACAACAACCTCGACATTGAAAAACACCAACAAATTCAACAACAACCTCAACATTGAAAAACAACAACAACCTCAACATTGAAAAACACCAACAAAATCAACAAAAGCTTCAACATTGAAAAACACCAACAAATTCAACAACAACCTCGAAATTGAAAAACACCAACAAATTCAACAACAACTTCAACATTGAAAAACACCAACAAATTCAACAACAACCTCAACATTGAAAAACAACAACAACCTCAACATTGAAAAACACCAACAAATTCAACAACAACCTCAACATTGAAAAACAACAACAACCTCAACATTGAAAAACACCAACAAATTCAACAACAACCTCAACATTGAAAAACACCATCAAATTCAACAACAACCTCAGCATTGAAAAACAACAACAACCTCAACATTGAAAAACACCAAAAATTTAACAACAACCTCAACATTGAAAAACAACAACAACCTCAACATTGAAAAACACCAGCAAATTCAACAACAACTTCAACATTGAAAAACACCAACAAATTCAACAACAACCTCGAAATTGAAAAACACCAACAAATTCAACAACAATCCCAACATTGAAAAACAACAACAACCTCAACATTGAAAAACACCAACAAATTTAACAACAACCTCAACATTGAAAAACAACAACAACCTCAACATTGAAAAGCACCAACAAATTCAACAACAACCTCAGCATTGAAAAACAACAACAAACTCAACATTGAAAAAAACCAACAAATTCAACAACAACCTCAACATTGAAAAACAACAACAAATTCAACAACAACCTCAACATTGAAAAACAACAACAACCTCAACATTGAAAAACACCAACAAATTCAACAACAACCTCAACATTGAAAAACAACAACAACCTCAACATTGAAAAACACCAACAAATTCAACAAAAACCTCAACATTGAAAAACAACAACAACCTCAACATTGAAAAACACAAACAAATTCAACAACAACCTCAACATTGAAAAACACCAACAAATTCAACAACAACCTCAGCATTGAAAAACAACAACAACCTCAACATTGAAAAACACCAACAAATTCAACAACAACCTCAACATTGAAAAACAACAACAACCTCAACATTGAAAAACACCAACAAATTCAACAAAAGCTTCAACATTGAAAAACACCAACAAATTCAACAACAACCTCGAAATTGAAAAACACCAACAAATTCAACAACAACTTCAACATTGAAAAACACCAACAAATTCAACAACAACCTCAACATTGAAAAACAACAACAACCTCAACATTGAAAAACACCAACAAATTCAACAACAACCTCAACATTGAAAAACAACAACAACCTCAACATTGAAAAACACCAACAAATTCAACAACAACCTCAACATTGAAAAACACCAACAAATTCAACAACAACCTCAGCATTGAAAAACAACAACAACCTCAACATTGAAAAACACCAACAAATTTAACAACAACCTCAACATTGAAAAACAACAACAACCTCAACATTGAAAAACACCAGCAAATTCAACAACAACTTCAACATTGAAAAACACCAACAAATTCAACAACAACCTCGAAATTGAAAAACACCAACAAATTCAACAACAATCTCAACATTGAAAAACAACAACAACCTCAACATTGAAAAACACCAACAAATTCAACAACAACCTCAACATTGAAAAGCACCAACAAATTCAACAACAACCTCAGCATTGAAAAACAACAACAACCTCGACATTGAAAAACACCAACAAATTCAACAACAACCTCAACATTGAAAAACAACAACAACCTCAACATTGAAAAACACCAACAAAATCAACAAAAGCTTCAACATTGAAAAACACCAACAAATTCAACAACAACCTCGAAATTGAAAAACACCAACAAATTCAACAACAACTTCAACATTGAAAAACACCAACAAATTCAACAACAACCTCAACATTGAAAAACAACAACAACCTCAACATTGAAAAACACCAACAAATTCAACAACAACCTCAACATTGAAAAACAACAACAACCTCAACATTGAAAAACACCAACAAATTCAACAACAACCTCAACATTGAAAAACACCATCAAATTCAACAACAACCTCAGCATTGAAAAACAACAACAACCTCAACATTGAAAAACACCAAAAATTTAACAACAACCTCAACATTGAAAAACAACAACAACCTCAACATTGAAAAACACCAGCAAATTCAACAACAACTTCAACATTGAAAAACACCAACAAATTCAACAACAACCTCGAAATTGAAAAACACCAACAAATTCAACAACAATCCCAACATTGAAAAACAACAACAACCTCAACATTGAAAAACACCAACAAATTTAACAACAACCTCAACATTGAAAAACAACAACAACCTCAACATTGAAAAGCACCAACAAATTCAACAACAACCTCAGCATTGAAAAACAACAACAAACTCAACATTGAAAAAAACCAACAAATTCAACAACAACCTCAACATTGAAAAACAACAACAAATTCAACAACAACCTCAACATTGAAAAACAACAACAACCTCAACATTGAAAAACACCAACAAATTCAACAACAACCTCAACATTGAAAAACAACAACAACCTCAACATTGAAAAACACCAACAAATTCAACAAAAACCTCAACATTGAAAAACAACAACAACCTCAACATTGAAAAACACAAACAAATTCAACAACAACCTCAACATTGAAAAACACCAACAAATTCAACAACAACCTCAGCATTGAAAAACAACAACAACCTCAACATTGAAAAACACCAACAAATTCAACAACAACCTCAACATTGAAAAACAACAACAACCTCAACATTGAAAAACACCAACAAATTCAACAAAAGCTTCAACATTGAAAAACACCAACAAATTCAACAACAACCTCGAAATTGAAAAACACCAACAAATTCAACAACAACTTCAACATTGAAAAACACCAACAAATTCAACAACAACCTCAACATTGAAAAACAACAACAACCTCAACATTGAAAAACACCAACAAATTCAACAACAACCTCAACATTGAAAAACAACAACAACCTCAACATTGAAAAACACCAACAAATTCAACAACAACCTCAACATTGAAAAACACCAACAAATTCAACAACAACCTCAGCATTGAAAAACAACAACAACCTCAACATTGAAAAACACCAACAAATTTAACAACAACCTCAACATTGAAAAACAACAACAACCTCAACATTGAAAAACACCAGCAAATTCAACAACAACTTCAACATTGAAAAACACCAACAAATTCAACAACAATCTCGAAATTGAAAAACACCAACAAATTCAACAACAATCTCAACATTGAAAAACAACAACTACCTCAACATTGAAAAACACCAACAAATTCAACAACAACCTCAACATTGAAAAGCACCAACAAATTCAACAACAACCTCAGCATTGAAAAACAACAACAACCTCAACATTGAAAAACACCAACAAATTCAACAACAACCTCAACATTGAAAAACAACAACAACCTCAACATTGAAAAACACCAACAAAATCAACAAAAGCTTCAACATTGAAAAACACCAACAAATTCAACAACAACCTCGAAATTGAAAAACACCAACAAATTCAACAACAACTTCAACATTGAAAAACACCAACAAATTCAACAACAACCTCAACATTGAAAAACAACAACAACCTCAACATTGAAAAACACCAACAAATTCAACAACAACCTCAACATTGAAAAACAACAACAACCTCAACATTGAAAAACACCAACAAATTCAACAACAACCTCAACATTGAAAAACACCATCAAATTCAACAACAACCTCAGCATTGAAAAACAACAACAACCTCAACATTGAAAAACACCAAAAATTTAACAACAACCTCAACATTGAAAAACAACAACAACCTCAACATTGAAAAACACCAGCAAATTCAACAACAACTTCAACATTGAAAAACACCAACAAATTCAACAACAACCTCGAAATTGAAAAACACCAACAAATTCAACAACAATCCCAACATTGAAAAACAACAACAACCTCAACATTGAAAAACACCAACAAATTTAACAACAACCTCAACATTGAAAAACAACAACAACCTCAACATTGAAAAGCACCAACAAATTCAACAACAACCTCAGCATTGAAAAACAACAACAAAAACAACATTGAAAAAAACCAACAAATTCAACAACAACCTCAACATTGAAAAACAACAACAACCTCAACATTGAAAAACACCAACAAATTCAACAACAACCTCAACATTGAAAAACAACAACAACCTCAACATTGAAAAACACCAACAAATTCAACAAAAACCTCAACATTGAAAAACAACAACAACCTCAACATTGAAAAACACGAACAAATTCAACAACAACCTCAACATTGAAAAACACCAACAACTTCAACAACAACCTCAGCATTGAAAAACAACAACAACCTCAACATTGAAAAACACCAACAAATTCAACAACAACCTCAACATTGAAAAACAACAACAACCTCAACATTGAAAAACACCAACAAATTCAACAAAAACTTCAACATTGAAAAACACCAACAAATTCAACAACAACCTCGAAATTGAAAAACACCAACAAATTCAACAACAACTTCAACATTGAAAAACACCAACAAATTCAACAACAACCTCAACATTGAAAAACACCAACAAATTCAACAACAACCTCGACATTGAAAAACACCTTCAAATTCAAAAACAACCTCAACATTGAAAAACACCAACAAGCTCAAAATTGAAAAAACACCAACAAATTCAACAACAACCTCAACATTTAAAAACAACAACAACCTCAACATTGAAAAACACCAACAAATTCAACAACAACCTCAACATTGAAAAACACCAACAAATTCAACAACAACCTCAACATTGAAAAACACCAACAAACTCAACAACAACCTCAACATTGAAAAACAACAACAACCTCAACATTGAAAAACACCAACAAATTCAACAACAACCTCAACATTGAAAAACAACAACAACCTCAACATTGAAAAACACCAACAAATTCAATAACAACCTCAACATTGAAAAACACCAACAAATTCAACAACAACTTCTACATTGAAAAACAACAACAAATTCAACAACCTCAACATTGAAAAACAACAACAACCTCAACATTGAAAAACACCAACAAATTCAACAACAACCTCAACATTGAAAAACACCAACAAATTCAACAACAACCTCAACATTGAAGAACAACAACAACCTCAACTTTGAAAAACACCAACAAATTCAACAACAACCTCAACATTGAAAAACAACAAATTCAATAACAACCTCAACATTGAAAAACACCAACAAATTCAACAACAACCTCAACATTGAAAAACAACAACAACCTCAACATTGAAAAACACCAACAAATTCTACAGTAACCTCAACATTGAAAAACAACATCAACCTCAACATTGAAAAACACCAAAAAATTCAACAAAAACCTCAACATTGAAAAACACCAGCAAATTCAACAACAACCTCAACATTGAAAAACAACAACAACCTCAACATTGAAAAACACCAACAAATTCAACAACAACCTCAACATTGAAAAACAACAACAACCTCAACATTGAAAAACACCAACAAATTCAACAACAACCTCAGCATTGAAAAACAACAACAACCTCAACATTGAAAAACACCAACAAATTCAACAACAACCTCAACATTGAAAAACAACAACAACCTCAACATTGAAAAACACCAACAAATTCAACAACAACCTCAACATTGAAAAACAACAACAACCTCAACATTGAAAAACACCAACAAATTCAACAAAAACCTCAACATTGAAAAACAACAACAACCTCAACATTGAAAAACACCAACAAATTCAACAACAACCTCAACATTGAAAAACACCAACAAATTCAACAACAACCTCAGCATTGAAAAACAACAACAACCTCAACA
Organism: Isurus oxyrinchus; assembly: GCA_026770705.1. Taxonomy (NCBI): domain Eukaryota; kingdom Metazoa; phylum Chordata; class Chondrichthyes; order Lamniformes; family Lamnidae; genus Isurus; species Isurus oxyrinchus. The sequence continues at coordinate 176,018 of JANJGN010000334.1, read as the reverse complement.
TTGAAAAACACCAATAAATTCAACAACAACCTCAACATTGAAAAACAACAACAACCTCAACATTGAAAATCACCAACAAAATCAACAAAAGCTTCAACATTGAAAAACACCAACAAATTCAACAACAACCTCGAAATTGAAAAACACCAACAAATTCAACAACAACTTCAACATTGAAAAACACCAACAAATTCAACAACAACCTCAACATTGAAAAACAACAGCAACCTCAACATTGAAAAACACCAACAAATTCAACAACAACCTCAACATTGAAAAACAACAACAACCTCAACATTGAAAAACACCAACAAATTCAACAACAACCTCAACATTGAAAAACACCAACAAATTCAACAACAACCTCAGCATTGAAAAACAACAACAACCTCAACATTGAAAAACACCAACAAATTTAACAACAACCTCAACATTGAAAAACAACAACAACCTCAACATTGAAAAACACCAGCAAATTCAACAACAACTTCAACATTGAAAAACACCAACAAATTCAACAACAACCTCGAAATTGAAAAACACCAACAAATTCAACAACAATCTCAACATTGAAAAACAACAACAACCTCAACATTGAAAAACACCAACAAATTCAACAACAACCTCAACATTGAAAAGCAACAACAACCTCAACATTGAAAAACACCAACAAATTCAACAACAACCTCAACATTGAAAAACAACAACAACCTCAACATTGAAAAACACCAACAAATTCAACAACAACCTCAACATTGAAAAACAACAACAACTTCAACATTGAAAAACACCAACAAATTCAACAACAACCTCAACATTGAAAAACACCAACAAATTCAACAACAACCTCAGCTTTGAAAAACAACAACAACCTCAACATTGAAAAACACCAACAAATTCAACAACAACTTCAACATTGAAAAACACCAACAAATTCAACAACAACCTCGACATTGAAAAACACCATCAAATTCAACAACAACCTCAACATTGAAAAACACCAACAACCTCAAAATTGAAAAAACACCAACAAATTCAACAACAACCTCAACATTTAAAAACAACAACAACCTCAACATTGAAAAACACCAACAAACTCAACAACAACCTCAACATTGAAAAACTCAACAACCTCAACATTGAAAAACACCAACAAATTCAACAACAACCTCAACATTGAAAAACAACAACAACCTCAACATTGAAAAACACCAACAAATTCAATAACAACCTCAACATTGAAAAACACCAACAAATTCAACAACAACCTCTACATTGAAAAACAACAACAAACTCAACAACAACCTCAACATTGAAAAACAACAACAACCTCAACATTGAAAAACAGCAACAAATTCAACAACAACCTCAACATTGAAAAACACCAACAAATTCAACAACAAACTCAAGATTGAAAAACACCAACAAATTCAAGAACCTCAAGATTGAAAAACAACAACAACCTCAACATTGAAAAACACCAACAAATTCAACAACAACCTCAACATTGAAAAACACCAACAAATTCAACAACAACCTCAACATTGAAAAACAACAACAACCTCAACTTTGAAAAACACCAACAAATTCAACAACAACCTCAACATTGAAAAACAACAAATTCAATAACAACCTCAACATTGAAAAACACCAACAAATTCAACAACAACCTCAACATTGAAAAACAACAACAACCTCAACATTGAAAAACACCAACAAATTCTACAATAACCTCAAAATTGAAAAACAACATCAACCTCAACATTGAAAAACACCAACAAATTCAACAAAAACCTCAACATTGAAAAACACCAGCAAATTCAACAACAACCTCAACATTGAAAAAAAACAACAACCTCAACATTGAAAAACACCAACAAATTCAACAACAACCTCAACATTGAAAAACAACAACAACCTCAACATTGAAAAACACCAACAAATTCAACAACAACCTCAACATTGAAAAACACCAACAAATTCAACAACAACCTCAGCATTGAAAAACAACAACAACCTCAACATTGAAAAACACCAACAAATTCAACAACAACCTCAACATTGAAAAACAACAACAACCTCAACATTGAAAAACACCAACAAATTCAACAACAACCTCAACATTGAAAAACAACAACAACCTCAACATTGAAAAACACCAACAAATTCAACAAAAACCTCAACATTGAAAAACAACAACAACCTCAACATTGAAAAACACCAACAAATTCAACAACAACCTCAACATTGAAAAACACCAACAAATTCAACAACAACCTCAGCATTGAAAAACAACAACAACCTCAACATTGAAAAACACCAACAAATTCAACAACAACCTCAACATTGAAAAACAACAACAACCTCAACATTGAAAAACACCAACAAATTCAACAAAAGCTTCAACATTGAAAAACACCAACAAATTCAACAACAACCTCGAAATTGAAAAACACCAACAAATTCAACAACAACTTCAACATTGAAAAACACCAACAAATTCAACAACAACCTCAACATTGAAAAAGAACAACAACCTCAACATTGAAAAACACCAACAAATTCAACAACAACCTCAACATTGAAAAACAACAACAACCTCAACATTGAAAAACACCAACAAATTCAACAACAACCTCAACATTGAAAAACACCAACAAATTCAACAACAACCTCAACATTGAAAAACAACAACAACCTCAACTTTGAAAAACACCAACAAATTCAACAACAACCTCAACATTGAAAAACAACAAATTCAATAACAACCTCAACATTGAAAAACACCAACAAATTCAACAACAACCTCAACATTGAAAAACAACAAAAACCTCAACATTGAAAAACACCAACAAATTCTACAATAACCTCAACATTGAAAAACAACATCAACCTCAACATTGAAAAACACCAACAAATTCAACAAAAACCTCAACATTGAAAAACACCAGCAAATTCAACAACAACCTCAACATTGAAAAAAAACAACAACCTCAACATTGAAAAACACCAACAAATTCAACAACAACCTCAACATTGAAAAACAACAACAACCTCAACATTGAAAAACACCAACAAATTCAACAACAACCTCAACATTGAAAAACAACAACAACTTCAACATTGAAAAACACCAACAAATTCAACAACAACCTCAACATTGAAAAACACCAACAAATTCAACAACAACCTCAGCTTTGAAAAACAACAACAACCTCAACATTGAAAAACACCAACAAATTCAACAACAACTTCAACATTGAAAAACACCAACAAATTCAACAACAACCTCGACATTGAAAAACACCATCAAATTCAACAACAACCTCAACATTGAAAAACACCAACAACCTCAAAATTGAAAAAACACCAACAAATTCAACAACAACCTCAACATTTAAAAACAACAACAACCTCAACATTGAAAAACACCAACAAACTCAACAACAACCTCAACATTGAAAAACTCAACAACCTCAACATTGAAAAACACCAACAAATTCAACAACAACCTCAACATTGAAAAACAACAACAACCTCAACATTGAAAAACACCAACAAATTCAATAACAACCTCAACATTGAAAAACACCAACAAATTCAACAACAACCTCTACATTGAAAAACAACAACAAACTCAACAACAACCTCAACATTGAAAAACAACAACAACCTCAACATTGAAAAACAGCAACAAATTCAACAACAACCTCAACATTGAAAAACACCAACAAATTCAACAACAAACTCAAGATTGAAAAACACCAACAAATTCAAGAACCTCAAGATTGAAAAACAACAACAACCTCAACATTGAAAAACACCAACAAATTCAACAACAACCTCAACATTGAAAAACACCAACAAATTCAACAACAACCTCAACATTGAAAAACAACAACAACCTCAACTTTGAAAAACACCAACAAATTCAACAACAACCTCAACATTGAAAAACAACAAATTCAATAACAACCTCAACATTGAAAAACACCAACAAATTCAACAACAACCTCAACATTGAAAAACAACAACAACCTCAACATTGAAAAACACCAACAAATTCTACAATAACCTCAACATTGAAAAACAACATCAACCTCAACATTGAAAAACACCAACAAATTCAACAAAAACCTCAACATTGAAAAACACCAGCAAATTCAACAACAACCTCAACATTGAAAAAAAACAACAACCTCAACATTGAAAAACACCAACAAATTCAACAACAACCTCAACATTGAAAAACAACAACAACCTCAACATTGAAAAACACCAACAAATTCAACAACAACCTCAACATTGAAAAACACCAACAAATTCAACAACAACCTCAGCATTGAAAAACAACAACAACCTCAACATTGAAAAACACCAACAAATTCAACAACAACCTCAACATTGAAAAACAACAACAACCTCAACATTGAAAAACACCAACAAATTCAACAACAACCTCAACATTGAAAAACAACAACAACCTCAACATTGAAAAACACCAACAAATTCAACAAAAACCTCAACATTGAAAAACAACAACAACCTCAACATTGAAAAACACCAACAAATTCAACAACAACCTCAACATTGAAAAACACCAACAAATTCAACAACAACCTCAGCATTGAAAAACAACAACAACCTCAACATTGAAAAACACCAACAAATTCAACAACAACCTCAACATTGAAAAACAACAACAACCTCAACATTGAAAAACACCAACAAATTCAACAAAAGCTTCAACATTGAAAAACACCAACAAATTCAACAACAACCTCGAAATTGAAAAACACCAACAAATTCAACAACAACTTCAACATTGAAAAACACCAACAAATTCAACAACAACCTCAACATTGAAAAAGAACAACAACCTCAACATTGAAAAACACCAACAAATTCAACAACAACCTCAACATTGAAAAACAACAACAACCTCAACATTGAAAAACACCAACAAATTCAACAACAACCTCAACATTGAAAAACACCAACAAATTCAACAACAACCTCAACATTGAAAAACAACAACAACCTCAACTTTGAAAAACACCAACAAATTCAACAACAACCTCAACATTGAAAAACAACAAATTCAATAACAACCTCAACATTGAAAAACACCAACAAATTCAACAACAACCTCAACATTGAAAAACAACAAAAACCTCAACATTGAAAAACACCAACAAATTCTACAATAACCTCAACATTGAAAAACAACATCAACCTCAACATTGAAAAACACCAACAAATTCAACAAAAACCTCAACATTGAAAAACACCAGCAAATTCAACAACAACCTCAACATTGAAAAAAAACAACAACCTCAACATTGAAAAACACCAACAAATTCAACAACAACCTCAACATTGAAAAACAACAACAACCTCAACATTGAAAAACACCAACAAATTCAACAACAACCTCAACATTGAAAAACACCAACAAATTCAACAACAACCTCAGCATTGAAAAACAACAACAACCTCAACATTGAAAAACACCAACAAATTCAACAACAACCTCAACATTGAAAAACAACAACAACCTCAACATTGAAAAACACCAACAAATTCAACAACAACCTCAACATTGAAAAACAACAACAACCTCAACATTGAAAAACACCAACAAATTCAACAAAAACCTCAACATTGAAAAACAACAACAACCTCAACATTGAAAAACACCAACAAATTCAACAACAACCTCAACATTGAAAAACACCAACAAATTCAACAACAACCTCAGCATTGAAAAACAACAACAACCTCAACATTGAAAAACACCAACAAATTCAACAACAACCTCAACATTGAAAAACAACAACAACCTCAACATTGAAAAACACCAACAAATTCAACAAAAGCTTCAACATTGAAAAACACCAACAAATTCAACAACAACCTCGAAATTGAAAAACACCAACAAATTCAACAACAACTTCAACATTGAAAAACACCAACAAATTCAACAACAACCTCAACATTGAAAAAGAACAACAACCTCAACATTGAAAAACACCAACAAATTCAACAACAACCTCAACATTGAAAAACAACAACAACCTCAACATTGAAAAACACCAACAAATTCAACAACAACCTCAACATTGAAAAACACCATCAAATTCAACAACAACCTCAGCATTGAAAAACAACAACAACCTCAACATTGAAAAACACCAACAAATTTAACAACAACCTCAACATTGAAAAACAACAACAACCTCAACATTGAAAAACACCAGCAAATTCAACAACAACTTCAACATTGAAAAACACCAACAAATTCAACAACAACCTCGAAATTGAAAAACACCAACAAATTCAACATTGAAAAACACCAACAAATTCAACCACAACCTCAACATTGAAAAACAACAACAACCTCAACATTGAAAAACACCAACAAATTCAACAACAACCTCAACATTGAAAAACAACAACAACCTCAACATTGAAAAACACCAACAAATTCAACAAAAACCTCAACATTGAAAAACAACAACAACCTCAACATTGAAAAACACCAACAAATTCAACAACAACCTCAACATTGAAAAACACCAACAAATTCAACAACAACCTCAGCATTGAAAAACAACAACAACCTCAACATTGAAAAACACCAACAAATTCAACAACAACCTCAACATTGAAAAACAACAACAACCTCAACATTGAAAAACACCAACAAATTCAACAACAACCTCAACATTGAAAAACAACAACAACCTCAACATTGAAAAACACCAACAAATTCAACAAAAACCTCAACATTGAAAAACAACAACAACCTCAACATTGAAAAACACCAACAAATTCAACAACAACCTCAACATTGAAAAACACCAACAAATTCAACAACAACCTCAGCATTGAAAAACAACAACAACCTCAACATTGAAAAACACCAACAAATTCAACAACAACCTCAACATTGAAAAACAACAACAACCTCAACATTGAAAAACACCAACAAATTCAACAAAAGCTTCAACATTGAAAAACACCAACAAATTCAACAACAACCTCGAAATTGAAAAACACCAACAAATTCAACAACAACTTCAACATTGAAAAACACCAACAAATTCAACAACAACCTCAACATTGAAAAAGAACAACAACCTCAACATTGAAAAACACCAACAAATTCAACAACAACCTCAACATTGAAAAACAACAACAACCTCAACATTGAAAAACACCAACAAATTCAACAACAACCTCAACATTGAAAAACACCAACAAATTCAACAACAACCTCAACATTGAAAAACAACAACAACCTCAACTTTGAAAAACACCAACAAATTCAACAACAACCTCAACATTGAAAAACAACAAATTCAATAACAACCTCAACATTGAAAAACACCAACAAATTCAACAACAACCTCAACATTGAAAAACAACAAAAACCTCAACATTGAAAAACACCAACAAATTCTACAATAACCTCAACATTGAAAAACAACATCAACCTCAACATTGAAAAACACCAACAAATTCAACAAAAACCTCAACATTGAAAAACACCAGCAAATTCAACAACAACCTCAACATTGAAAAAAAACAACAACCTCAACATTGAAAAACACCAACAAATTCAACAACAACCTCAACATTGAAAAACAACAACAACCTCAACATTGAAAAACACCAACAAATTCAACAACAACCTCAACATTGAAAAACACCAACAAATTCAACAACAACCTCAGCATTGAAAAACAACAACAACCTCAACATTGAAAAACACCAACAAATTCAACAACAACCTCAACATTGAAAAACAACAACAACCTCAACATTGAAAAACACCAACAAATTCAACAACAACCTCAACATTGAAAAACAACAACAACCTCAACATTGAAAACACCAACAAATTCAACAAAAACCTCAACATTGAAAAACAACAACAACCTCAACATTGAAAAACACCAACAAATTCAACAACAACCTCAACATTGAAAAACACCAACAAATTCAACAACAACCTCAGCATTGAAAAACAACAACAACCTCAACATTGAAAAACACCAACAAATTCAACAAAAGCTTCAACATTGAAAAACACCAACAAATTCAACAACAACCTCGAAATTGAAAAACACCAACAAATTCAACAACAACTTCAACATTGAAAAACACCAACAAATTCAACAACAACCTCAACATTGAAAAAGAACAACAACCTCAACATTGAAAAACACCAACAAATTCAACAACAACCTCAACATTGAAAAACAACAACAACCTCAACATTGAAAAACACCAACAAATTCAACAACAACCTCAACATTGAAAAACACCATCAAATTCAACAACAACCTCAGCATTGAAAAACAACAACAACCTCAACATTGAAAAACACCAACAAATTTAACAACAACCTCAACATTGAAAAACAACAACAACCTCAACATTGAAAAACACCAGCAAATTCAACAACAACTTCAACATTGAAAAACACCAACAAATTCAACAACAACCTCGAAATTGAAAAACACCAACAAATTCAACAACAATCCGCAACATTGAAAAACAACAACAACCTCAACATTGAAAAACACCAACAAATTCAACAACAACCTCAACATTGAAAAGCAACAACAACCTCAACATTGAAAAACACCAACAAATTCAACAACAACCTCAACATTGAAAAACAACAACAACCTCAACATTGAAAAACACCAACAAATTCAACAACAACCTCAACATTGAAAAACAACAACAACTTCAACATTGAAAAACACCAACAAATTCAACAACAACCTCAACATTGAAAAACACCAACAAATTCAACAACAACCTCAGCTTTGAAAAACAACAACAACCTCAACATTGAAAAACACCAACAAATTCAACAACAACTTCAACATTGAAAAACACCAACAAATTCAACAACAACCTCGACATTGAAAAACACCTTCAAATTCAACAACAACCTCAACATTGAAAAACACCAACAACCTCAAAATTGAAAAAACACCAACAAATTCAACAACAACCTCAACATTTAAAAACAACATCAACCTCAACATTGAAAAACACCAACAAACTCAACAACAACCTCAAGATTGAAAAACAACAACAACCTCAACATTGAAAAACACCAACAAATTCAACAACAACCTCAAGAATGAAAAACAACAACAACCTCAACATTGAAAAACACCAACAAATTCAATAACAACCTCAACATTGAAAAACACCAACAAATTCAACAAGAACCTCTACATTGAAAAACAACAACAAACTCAACAACAACCTCAACATTGAAAAACAACAACAACCTCAACATTGAAAAACAGCAACAAATTCAACAACAACCTCAACATTGAAAAACACCAACAAATTAAACAACAAACTCAAGATTGAAAAACACCAACAAATTCAACAACCTCAACATTGAAAAACAACAACAACCTCAACATTGAAAAACACCACAAATTCAACAACAACCTCAACATTGAAAAACACCAACAAATTCAACAACAACCTCAACATTGAAAAACAACAACAACCTCAACTTTGAAAAACACCAACAAATTCAACAACAACCTCAACATTGAAAAACAACAAATTCAATAACAACCTCAACATTGAAAAACACCAACAAATTCAACAACAACCTCAACATTGAAAAACAACAACAACCTCAACATTGAAAAACACCAACAAATTCTACAATAACCTCAACATTGAAAAACAACATCAACCTCAACATTGAAAAACACCAACAAATTGAACAAAAACCTCAACATTGAAAAACACCAGCAAATTCAACAACAACCTCAACATTGAAAAACAACAACAACCTCAACATTGAAAAACACCAACAAATTCAACAACAACCTCAACATTGAAAAACAACAACAACCTCAACATTGAAAAACACCAACAAATTCAACAACAACCTCAACATTGAAAAACACCAACAAATTCAACAACAACCTCAGCATTGAAAAACAACAACAACCTCAACATTGAAAAACACCAACAAATTCAACAACAACCTCAACATTGAAAAACAACAACAACCTCAACATTGAAAAACACCAACAAATTCAACAACAACCTCAACATTGAAAAACAACAACAACCTCAACATTTGAAAAACACCAACAAATTCAACAAAAACCTCAACATTGAAAAACAACAACAACCTCAACATTGAAAAACACCAACAAATTCAACAACAACCTCAACATTGAAAAACACCAACAAATTCAACAACAACCTCAGCATTGAAAAACAACAACAACCTCAACATTGAAAAACACCAACAAATTCAACAACAACCTCAACATTGAAAAACAACAACAACATCAACATTGAAAAACACCAACAAATTCAAAAAAAGCTTCAACATTGAAAAACACCAACAAATTCAACAACAACCTCGAAATTGAAAAACACCCAACAAATTCAACAACAACTTCAACATTGAAAAACACCAACAAATTCAACCAACAACCTCAACATGAAAAACAACAACAACCTCAACATTGAAAAACACCAACAAATTCAACAACAACCTCAACATTGAAAAACAACAACAACCTCAACATTGAAAAACACCAACAAATTCAACAACAACCTCAACATTGAAAACACCAACAAATTCAACAACAACCTCAGCATTGAAAAACAACAACAACCTCAACATTGAAAAACACCAACAAATTTAACAACAACCTCAACATTGAAAAACAACAACAACCTCAACATTGAAAAACACCAGCAAATTCAACAACAACTTCAACATTGAAAAACACCAACAAATTCAACAACAACCTCGAAATTGAAAAACACCAACAAATTCAACAACAATCTCAACATTGAAAAACAACAACAACCTCAACATTGAAAAACACCAACAAATTCAACAACAACCTCAACATTGAAAAGCAACAACAACCTCAACATTGAAAAACACCAACAAATTCAACAACACCCTCAACATTGAAAAAACAACAACAACCTCAACATTGAAAAACACCAACAAATTCAACAACAACCTCAACATTGAAAAACAACAACAACTTCAACATTGAAAAACACCAACAAATTCAACAACAACCTCAACATTGGAAAACACCAACAAATTCAACAACAACCTCAGCTTTGAAAACAACAACAACCTCAACATTGAAAAACACCAACAAATTCAACAACAACTTCAACATTGAAAAACACCAACAAATTCAACAACAACCTCGACATTGAAAAACACCATCAAATTCTACAACAACCTCAACATTGAAAAAAACCAACAACCTCAAAATTGAAAAAACACCAACAAATTCAACAACAACCTCAACATTTAAAAACAACGACAACCTCAACATTGAAAAACACCAACAAACTCAACAACAACCTCAACATTGAAAAACAACAACAACCTCAACATTGAAAAACACCAACAAATTCAACAACAACCTCAACATTGAAAAACAACAACAACCTCAACATTGAAAAACACCAACAAATTCAATAACAACCTCAACATTGAAAAACACCAACAAATTCAACAACAACCTCTACATTGAAAAACAACAACAAACTCAACAACAACCTCAACATTGAAAAACAACAACAACCTCAACATTGAAAAACACCAACAAATTCAACAACAACCTCAACATTGAAAAAACACCAACAAATTCAACAACAAACTCAAGATTGAAAAACACCAACAAATTCAACAACCTCAACATTGAAAAACAACAACAACCTCAACATTGAAAAACACCAACAAATTCAACAACAACCTCAACATTGAAAAACACCAACAAATTCAACAACAACCTCAACATTGAAAAACAACAACAACCTCAACTTTGAAAAACACCAACAAATTCAACAACAACCTCAACATTGAAAAACAACAAATTCAATAACAACCTCAACATTGAAAAACACCAACAAATTCAACAACAACCTCAACATTGAAAAACAACAACAACCTCAACATTGAAAAACACCAACAAATTCTACAATAACCTCAACATTGAAAAACAACATCAACCTCAACATTGAAAAACACCAACAAATTCAACAAAAACCTCAACATTGAAAAACACCAGCAAATTCAACAACAACCTCAACATTGAAAAACAACAACAACCTCAACATTGAAAAACACCAACAAATTCAACAACAACCTCAACATTGAAAAACAACAACAACCTCAACATTGAAAAACACCAACAAATTCAACAACAACCTCAACATTGAAAAACACCAACAAATTCAACAACAACCTCAGCATTGAAAAACAACAACAACCTCAACATTGAAAAACACCAACAAATTCAACAACAACCTCAACATTGAAAAACAACAACAACCTCAACATTGAAAAACACCAACAAATTCAACAACAACCTCAACATTGAAAAACAACAACAACCTCAACATTGAAAAACACCAACAAATTCAACAAAAACCTCAACATTGAAAAACAACAACAACCTCAACATTGAAAAACACCAACAAATTCAACAACAACCTCAACATTGAAAAACACCAACAAATTCAACAACAACCTCAGCATTGAAAAACAACAACAACCTCAACATTGAAAAACACCAACAAATTCAACAACAACCTCAACATTGAAAAACAACAACAACATCAACATTGAAAAACACCAACAAATTCAACAAAAGCTTCAACATTGAAAAACACCAACAAATTCAACAACAACCTCGAAATTGAAAAACACCAACAAATTCAACAACAACTTCAACATTGAAAAACACCAACAAATTCAACAACAACCTCAACATTGAAAAACAACAACAACCTCAACATTGAAAAACACCAACAAATTCAACAACAACCTCAACATTTAAAAACAACAACAACCTCAACATTGAAAAACACCAACAAATTCAACAACAACCTCAACATTGAAAAACACCAACAAATTCAACAACAACCTCAGCATTGAAAAACAACAACAACCTCAACATTGAAAAACACCAACAAATTTAACAACAACCTCAACATTGAAAAACAACAACAACCTCAACATTGAAAAACACCAGCAAATTCAACAACAACTTCAACATTGAAAAACACCAACAAATTCAACAACAACCTCGAAATTGAAAAACACCAACAAATTCAACAACAATCTCAACATTGAAAAACAACAACAACCTCAACATTGAAAAACACCAACAAATTCAACAACAACCTCAACATTGAAAAGCAACAACAACCTCAACATTGAAAAACACCAACAAATTCAACAACAACCTCAACATTGAAAAACAACAACAACCTCAACATTGAAAAACACCAACAAATTCAACAACAACCTCAACATTGAAAAACAACAACAACTTCAACATTGAAAAACACCAACAAATTCAACAACAACCTCAACATTGAAAAACACCAACAAATTCAACAACAACCTCAGCTTTGAAAAACAACAACAACCTCAACATTGAAAAACACCAACAAATTCAACAACAACTTCAACATTGAAAAACACCAACAAATTCAACAACAACCTCGACATTGAAAAACACCATCAAATTCAACAACAACCTCAACATTGAAAAAAACCAACAACCTCAAATTTGAAAAAACACCAACAAATTCAACAACAACCTCAACATTTAAAAACAACGACAACCTCAACATTGAAAAACACCAACAAACTCAACAACAACCTCAACATTGAAAAACAACAACAACCTCAACATTGAAAAACACCAACAAATTCAACAACAACCTCAACATTGAAAAACAACAACAACCTCAACATTGAAAAACACCAACAAATTCAATAACAACCTCAACATTGAAAAACACCAACAAATTCAACAACAACCTCTACATTGAAAAACAACAACAAACTCAACAACAACCTCAACATTGAAAAACAACAACAACCTCAACATTGAAAAACACCAACAAATTCAACAACAACCTCAACATTGAAAAACACCAACAAATTCAACAACAAACTCAAGATTGAAAAACACCAACAAATTCAACAACCTCAACATTGAAAAACAACAACAACCTCAACATTGAAAAACACCAACAAATTCAACAACAACCTCAACATTGAAAAACACCAACAAATTCAACAACAACCTCAACATTGAAAAACAACAACAACCTCAACTTTGAAAAACACCAACAAATTCAACAACAACCTCAACATTGAAAAACAACAAATTCAATAACAACCTCAACATTGAAAAACACCAACAAATTCAACAACAACCTCAACATTGAAAAACAACAACAACCTCAACATTGAAAAACACCAACAAATTCTACAATAACCTCAACATTGAAAAACAACATCAACCTCAACATTGAAAAACACCAACAAATTCAACAAACACCTCAACATTGAAAAACACCAGCAAATTCAACAACAACCTCAACATTGAAAAGCAACAACAACCTCAACATTGAAAAACACCAACAAATTCAACAACAACCTCAACATTGAAAAACAACAACAACCTCAACATTGAAAAACACCAACAAATTCAACAACAACATCAACATTGAAAAACACAAACAAATTCAACAAAAACCTCAGCATTGAAAAACAACAACAACCTCAACATTGAAAAACACCAACAAATTCAACAACAACCTCAACATTGAAAAACAACAACAACCTCAACATTGAAAAACACCAACAAATTCAACAACAACCTCAACATTGAAAAACAACAACAACCTCAACATTGAAAAACACCAACAAATTCAACAAAAACCTCAACATTGAAAAACAACAACAACCTCAACATTGAAAAACACCAACAAATTCAACAACAACCTCAACATTGAAAAACACCAACAAATTCAACAACAACCTCAGCATTGAAAAACAACAACAACCTCAACATTGAAAAACACCAACAAATTCAACAACAACCTCAACATTGAAAAACAACAACAACCTCAACATTGAAAAACACCAACAAATTCAACAAAAACTTCAACATTGAAAAACACCAACAAATTCAACAACAACCTCGAAATTGAAAAACACCAACAAATTCAACAACAACTTCAACATTGAAAAACACCAACAAATTCAACAACAACCTCAACATTGAAAAACAACAACAACCTCAACATTGAAAAACACCAACAAATTCAACAACAACCTCAACATTGAAAAACAACAACAACCTCAACATTGAAAAACACGAACAAATTCAACAACAACCTCAACATTGAAAAACACCAACAAATTCAACAACAACCTCAGCATTGAAAAACAACAACAACCTCAACATTGAAAAACACCAACAAATTTAACAACAACCTCAACATTGAAAAACAACAACACCCTCAACATTGAAAAACACCAGCAAATTCAACAACAACTTCAACATTGAAAAACACCAACAAATTCAACAACAACCTCGAAATTGAAAAACACCAACAAATTCAACAACAATCTCAACATTGAAAAACAACAACAACCTCAACATTGAAAAACACCAACAAATTCAACAACAACCTCAACATTGAAAAGCAACAACAACCTCAACTTTGAAAAACACCAACAAATTCAACAACAACCTCAACATTGAAAAACAACAACAACCTCAACATTGAAAAACACCAACAAATTCAACAACAACCTCAACATTGAAAAACAACAACAACTTCAACATTGAAAAACACCAACAAATTCAACAACAACCTCAACATTGAAAAACACCAACAAATTCAACAACAACCTCATCTTTGAAAAACAACAACAACCTCAACATTGAAAAACACCAACAAATTCAACAACAACTTCAACATTGAAAAACACCAACAAATTCAACAACAACCTCGACATTGAAAAACACCATCAAATTCAACAACAACCTCAACATTGAAAAACAACAACAACCTCAAAATTGAAAAAACACCAACAAATTCAACAACAACCTCAACATTTAAAAACAACAACAACCTCAACATTGAAAAACACCAACAAACTCAACAACAACCTCAACATTGAAAAACAACAACAACCTCAACATTGAAAAACACCAACAAATTCAACAACAACCTCAACATTGAAAAACAACAACAACCTCAACATTGAAAAACACCAACAAATTCAATAACAACCTCAACATTGAAAAACACCAACAAATTCAACAACAACCTCTACATTGAAAAACAACAACAAACTCAACAACAACCTCAACATTGAAAAACAACTACAACCTCAACATTGAAAAACACCAACAAATTCAACAACAACCTCAACATTGAAAAACACCAACAAATTCAACAACAAACTCAAGATTGAAAAACACCAACAAATTCAACAACCTCAACATTGAAAAACAACAACAACCTCAACATTGAAAAACACCAACAAATTCAACAACAACCTCAACATTGAAAAACACCAACAAATTCAACAACAACCTCAACATTGAAAAACAACAACAACCTCAACTTTGAAAAACACAAACAAATTCAACAACAACCTCAACATTGAAAAACAACAAATTCAATAACAACCTCAACATTGAAAAACACCAACAAATTCAACAACAACCTCAACATTGAAAAACAACAACAACCTCAACATTGAAAAACACCAACAAATTCTACAATAACCTCAACATTGAAAAACAACATCAACCTCAACATTGAAAAACACCAACAAATTCAACAAAAACCTCAACATTGAAAAACACCAGCAAATTCAACAACAACCTCAACATTGAAAAACAACAACAACCTCAACATTGAAAAACACCAACAAATTCAACAACAACCTCAACATTGAAAAACAACAACAACCTCAACATTGAAAAACACCAACAAATTCAACAACAACATCAACATTGAAAAACACAAACAAGTTCAACAACAACCTCAACATTGAAAAACACCAACAAATTCAACAACAACCTCAGCATTGAAAAACAACAACAACCTCAACATTGAAAAACACCAACAAATTCAACAACAACCTCAACATTGAAAAACAACAACAACCTCAACATTGAAAAACACCAACAAATTCAACAAAAACTTCAACATTGAAAAACACCAACAAATTCAACAACAACCTCGAAATTGAAAAACACCAACAAATTCAACAACAACTTCAACATTGAAAAGCACCAACAAATTCAACAACAACCTCAACATTGAAAAACAACAACAACCTCAACATTGAAAAACACCAACAAATTCAACAACAACCTCAACATTGAAAAACAACAACAACCTCAACATTGCAAAACACGAACAAATTCAACAACAACCTCAACATTGAAAAACACCAACAAATTCAACAACAACCTCAGCATTGAAAAACAACAACAACCTCAACATTGAAAAACACCAACAAATTTAACAACAACCTCAACATTGAAAAACAACAACAACCTCAACATTGAAAAACACCAGCAAATTCAACAACAACTTCAACATTGAAAAACACCAACAAATTCAACAACAACCTCGAAATTGAAAAACACCAACAAATTCAACAACAATCTCAACATTGAAAAACAACAACAACCTCAACATTGAAAAACACCAACAAATTCAACAACAACCTCAACATTGAAAAGCAACAACAACCTCAACTTTGAAAAACACCAACAAATTCAACAACAACCTCAACATTGAAAAACAACAACAACCTCAACATTGAAAAAACACCAACAAATTCAACAACAACCTCAACATTGAAAAACAACAACAACTTCAACATTGAAAAACACCAACAAATTCAACAACAACCTCAACATTGAAAAACACCAACAAATTCAACAACAACCTCAGCTTTGAAAAACAACAACAACCTCAACATTGAAAAACACCAACAAATTCAACAACAACTTCAACATTGAAAAACACCAACAAATTCAACAACAACCTCGACATTGAAAAACACCATCAAATTCAACAACAACCTCAACATTGAAAAACACCAACAACCTCAAAATTGAAAAAACACCAACAAATTCAACAACAACCTCAACATTTAAAAACAACAACAACCTCAACATTGAAAAACACCAACAAACTCAACAACAACCTCAACATTGAAAAACAACAACAACCTCAACATTGAAAAACACCAACAAATTCAACAACAACCTCAACATTGAAAAACAACAACAACCTCAACATTGAAAAACACCAACAAATTCAATAACAACCTCAACATTGAAAAACACCAACAAATTCAACAACAACCTCAGCATTGAAAAACAACAACAACCTCAACATTGAAAAACACCAACAAATTTAACAACAACCTCAACATTGAAAAACACCAGCAAATTCAACAACAACTTCAACATTGAAAAACACCAACAAATTCAACAACAACCTCGAAATTGAAAAACACCAACAAATTCAACAACAATCTCAACATTGAAAAACAACAACAACCTCAACATTGAAAAACACCAACAAATTCAACAACAACCTCAACATTGAAAAGCAACAACAACCTCAACATTGAAAAACACCAACAAATTCAACAACAACCTCAACATTGAAAAACAACAACAACCTCAACATTGAAAAACACCAACAAATTCAACAACAACCTCAACATTGAAAAACAACAACAACTTCAACATTGAAAAACACCAACAAATTCAACAACAACCTCAACATTGAAAAACACCAACAAATTCAACAACAACCTCAGCTTTGAAAAACAACAACAACCTCAACATTGAAAAACACCAACAAATTCAACAACAACTTCAACATTGAAAAACACCAACAAATTGAACAACAACCTCGACATTGAAAAACAGCATCAAATTCAACAAAAACCTCAACATTGAAAAACACCAACAACCTCAAAATTGAAAAAACACCAACAAATTCAACAACAACCTCAACATTTAAAAACAACAACAACCTCAACATTGAAAAACACCAACAAACTCAACAACAACCTCAACATTGAAAAACAACAACAACCTCAACATTGAAAAACACCAACAAATTCAACAACAACCTCAACATTGAAAAACAACAACAACCTCAACATTGAAAAACACCAACAAATTCAATAACAACCTCAACATTGAAAAACACCAACAAATTCAACAACAACCTCTACATTGAAAAACAACAACAAACTCAACAACAACCTCAACATTGAAAAACAACAACAACTCAACATTGAAAAACAGCAACAAATTCAACAACAACCTCAACATTGAAAAACACCAACAAATTCAACAACAAACTCAAGATTGAAAAACACCAACAAATTCAACAACCTCAACATTGAAAAACAACAACAACCTCAACATTGAAAAACACCAACAAATTCAACAACAACCTCAACATTGAAAAACACCAACAAATTCAACAACAACCTCAACATTGAAAAACAACAACAACCTCAACTTTGAAAAACACCAACAAATTCAACAACAACCTCAACATTGAAAAACAACAAATTCAATAACAACCTCAACATTGAAAAACACCAACAAATTCAACAACAACCTCAACATTGAAAAACAACAACAACCTCAACATTGAAAAACACCAACAAATTCTACAATAACCTCAACATTGAAAAACAACAACAACCTCAACATTGAAAAACACCAACAAATTCAACAAAAACCTCAACATTGAAAAACACCAGCAAATTCAACAACAACCTCAACATTGAAAAACAACAACAACCTCAACATTGAAAAACACCAACAAATTCAACAACAACCTCATCATTGAAAAACAACAACAACCTCAGCATTGAAAAACACCAACAAATTCAACAACAACCTCAACATTGAAAAACACCAACAAATTCAACAACAACCTCAGCATTGAAAAACAACAACAACCTCAACATTGAAAAACACCAACAAATTCAACAACAACCTCAACATTGAAAAACAACAACAACCTCAACATTGTTAAACACCAACAAATTCAACAACAACCTCAACATTGAAAAACAACAACAACCTCAACATTGAAAAACACCAACAAATTCAACAAAAACCTCAACATTGAAAAACAACAACAACCTCAACATTGAAAAAAACCAACAAATTCAACAACAACCTCAACATTGAAAAACACCAACAAATTCAACAACAACCTCAGCATTGAAAAACAACAACAACCTCAACATTGAAAAACACCAACAAATTCAGCAACAACCTCAACATTAAAAAACAACAACAACCTCAACATTGAAAAACACCAACAAATTCAGCAAAAACTTCAACATTGAAAAACACCAACAAATTCAACAACAACCTCGAAATTGAAAAACACCAACAAATTCAAAAACAACTTCAACATTGAAAAACACCAACAAATTCAACAACAACCTCAACATTGAAAAACAACAACAACCTCAACATTGAAAAACACCAACAAATTCAACAACAACCTCAACATTGAAAAACAACAACAACCTCAACATTGAAAAACACCAACAATTTCAACAACAACCTCAACATTGAAAAACAACAACAACTTCAACATTGAAAAACACCAACAAATTCAACAACAACCTCAACATTGAAAAACACCAACAAATTCAACAACAACCTCAGCTTTGAAAAACAACAACAACCTCAACATTGAAAAACACCAACAAATTCAACAACAACTTCAACATTGAAAAACACCAACAAATTCAACAACAACCTCGACATTGAAAAACACCATCAAATTCAACAACAACCTCAACATTGAAAAACACCAACAACCTCAAAATTGAAAAAACACCAACAAATTCAACAACAACCTCAACATTTAAAAACAACAACAACCTCAACATTGAAAAACACCAACAAACTCAACAACAACCTCAACATTGAAAAACAACAACAACCTCAACATTGAAAAACACCAACAAATTCAACAACAACCTCAACATTGAAAAACAACAACAACCTCAACATTGAAAAACACCAACAAATTCAATAACAACCTCAACATTGAAAAACACCAACAAATTCAACAACAACCTCAGCATTGAAAAACAACAACAACCTCAACATTGAAAAACACCAACAAATTTAACAACAACCTCAACATTGAAAAACACCAGCAAATTCAACAACAACTTCAACATTGAAAAACACCAACAAATTCAACAACAACCTCGAAATTGAAAAACACCAACAAATTCAACAACAATCTCAACATTGAAAAACAACAACAACCTCAACATTGAAAAACACCAACAAATTCAACAACAACCTCAACATTGAAAAGCAACAACAACCTCAACATTGAAAAACACCAACAAATTCAACAACAACCTCAACATTGAAAAACAACAACAACCTCAACATTGAAAAACACCAACAAATTCAACAACAACCTCAACATTGAAAAACAACAACAACTTCAACATTGAAAAACACCAACAAATTCAACAACAACCTCAACATTGAAAAACACCAACAAATTCAACAACAACCTCAGCTTTGAAAAACAACAACAACCTCAACATTGAAAAACACCAACAAATTCAACAACAACTTCAACATTGAAAAACACCAACAAATTGAACAACAACCTCGACATTGAAAAACAGCATCAAATTCAACAAAAACCTCAACATTGAAAAACACCAACAACCTCAAAATTGAAAAAACACCAACAAATTCAACAACAACCTCAACATTTAAAAACAACAACAACCTCAACATTGAAAAACACCAACAAACTCAACAACAACCTCAACATTGAAAAACAACAACAACCTCAACATTGAAAAACACCAACAAATTCAACAACAACCTCAACATTGAAAAACAACAACAACCTCAACATTGAAAAACACCAACAAATTCAATAACAACCTCAACATTGAAAAACACCAACAAATTCAACAACAACCTCTACATTGAAAAACAACAACAAACTCAACAACAACCTCAACATTGAAAAACAACAACAACTCAACATTGAAAAACAGCAACAAATTCAACAACAACCTCAACATTGAAAAACACCAACAAATTCAACAACAAACTCAAGATTGAAAAACACCAACAAATTCAACAACCTCAACATTGAAAAACAACAACAACCTCAACATTGAAAAACACCAACAAATTCAACAACAACCTCAACATTGAAAAACACCAACAAATTCAACAACAACCTCAACATTGAAAAACAACAACAACCTCAACTTTGAAAAACACCAACAAATTCAACAACAACCTCAACATTGAAAAACAACAAATTCAATAACAACCTCAACATTGAAAAACACCAACAAATTCAACAACAACCTCAACATTGAAAAACAACAACAACCTCAACATTGAAAAACACCAACAAATTCTACAATAACCTCAACATTGAAAAACAACAACAACCTCAACATTGAAAAACACCAACAAATTCAACAAAAACCTCAACATTGAAAAACACCAGCAAATTCAACAACAACCTCAACATTGAAAAACAACAACAACCTCAACATTGAAAAACACCAACAAATTCAACAACAACCTCATCATTGAAAAACAACAACAACCTCAGCATTGAAAAACACCAACAAATTCAACAACAACCTCAACATTGAAAAACACCAACAAATTCAACAACAACCTCAGCATTGAAAAACAACAACAACCTCAACATTGAAAAACACCAACAAATTCAACAACAACCTCAACATTGAAAAACAACAACAACCTCAACATTGTTAAACACCAACAAATTCAACAACAACCTCAACATTGAAAAACAACAACAACCTCAACATTGAAAAACACCAACAAATTCAACAAAAACCTCAACATTGAAAAACAACAACAACCTCAACATTGAAAAAAACCAACAAATTCAACAACAACCTCAACATTGAAAAACACCAACAAATTCAACAACAACCTCAGCATTGAAAAACAACAACAACCTCAACATTGAAAAACACCAACAAATTCAACAACAACCTCAACATTAAAAAACAACAACAACCTCAACATTGAAAAACACCAACAAATTCAGCAAAAACTTCAACATTGAAAAACACCAACAAATTCAACAACAACCTCGAAATTGAAAAACACCAACAAATTCAAAAACAACTTCAACATTGAAAAACACCAACAAATTCAACAACAACCTCAACATTGAAAAACAACAACAACCTCAACATTGAAAAACACCAACAAATTCAACAACAACCTCAACATTGAAAAACAACAACAACCTCAACATTGAAAAACACCAACAATTTCAACAACAACCTCAACATTGAAAAACACCAACAAATTCAACAACAACCTCAGCATTGAAAAACAACAACAACCTCAACTTTGAAAAACACCAACAAATTCAACAACAACCTCAACATTGAAAAACAACAACAACCTCAACATTGAAAAACACCAGCAAATTCAACAACAACTTCAACATTGAAAAACACCAACAAATTCAACAACAACCTCGAAATTGAAAAACACCAACAAATTCAACAACAATCTCAACATTGAAAAACAACAACAACCTCAACATTGAAAAACACCAACAAATTCAACAACAACCTCAACATTGAAAAACAACAACAACCTCAACATTGAAAAACACCAACAACTTCAACATTGAAAAACACCAACAAGTTCAACAACAACCTCAACATTGAAAAACACCAACAAATTCAACAACAACCTCAGCTTTGAAAAACAACAACAACCTCAACATTGAAAAACACCAACAAATTCAACAACAACTTCAACATTGAAAAACACCAACAAATTCAACAACAACCTCGACATTGAAAAACACCATCAAATTCAACAACAACCTCAACATTGAAAAACACCAACAACCTCAAAATTGAAAAAACACCAACAAATTCAACAACAACCTCAACATTTAAAAACAACAACAACCTGAACATTGAAATACACCAACAAATTCAACAACAACCTCAACATTGAAAAACACCAACAAATTCAACAACAACCTCAACATTGAAAAACACCAACAAACTCAACAACAACCTCAACATTGAAAAACAACAACAACCTCAACATTGAAAAACACCAACAAATTCAACAACAACCTCAACATTGAAAAACACCAACAAATTCAACAACAAACTCAAGATTGAAAAACACCAACAAATTCAACAACCTCAACATTGAAAAACAACAACAACCTCAACATTGAAAAACACGAACAAATTCAACAACAACCTCAACATTGAAAACCACCAACAAATTCAACAACAACCTCAACATTGAAAAACAACAACAACCTCAACATTGAAAAACACCAACAAATTCAACAACAACCTCAACATTGAAAAACAACAACAACCTCAACATTGAAAAACACCAACAAATTCAACAATAACCTCAACATTGAAAAACAACAACAAGCTCAACATTGAAGAGCACCAACAAATTCAACAACAACCTCAGCATTGAAAAACAACAACAAACTCAACATTTAAAAACACCAACAAATTCAACAACAACCTCAACATTGAAAAACAACAACAACCTCAACATTGAAAAACACCAACAAATTCAACAACAACCTCAACATTGAAAAACAACAACAACCTCAACATACAAATTCAACAAAAACCTCAACATTGAAAAACAACAACAACCTCAACATTGAATAACACCAACAAATTCAACAACAACCTCAACATTGAAAAAAACCAACAAATTCAACAACAACCTCAGCATTGAAAAACAACAACAACCTCAACATTGAAAAACACCAACAAATTCAACAACAACCTCAACATTGAAAAACAACAACAACCTCAACATTGAAAAACACCAACAAATTCAACAAAAACTTCAACATTGAAAAACACCAACAAATTCAACAACAACCTCGAAATTGAAAAACACCAACAAATTCAACAACAACTTCAACATGGAAAAACACCAACAAATTCAACAACAACCTCGACATTGAAAAACACCATCAAATTCAACAACAACCTCAACATTGAAAAACACCGACAACCTCAAAATTGAAAAAACACCAACAAATTCAACAACAACCTCAACATTTAAAAACAACAACAACCTCAACATTGAAAAACACCAACAAATTCAACAACAACCTCAACATTGAAAAACACCAACAAATTCAACAACAACCTCAACATTGAAAAACACCAACAATCTCAACAACAACCTCAACATTGAAAAACAACAACAACCTCAACATTGAAAAACACCAACAAATTCAACAACAACCTCAACATTGAAAAACACCAACAAATTCAACAACAACCTCAGCATTGAAAAACAACAACAACCTCAACATTGAAAAACACCAACAAATTCAACAACAACCTCAACATTGAAAAACAACAACAACCTCAACATTGAAAAACACCAACAAATTCAACAACAACCTCAACATTGAAAAACAACAACAACCTCAACATTGAAAAACACCAACAAATTCAACAAAAACCTCAACATTGAAAAACAACAACAACCTCAACATTGAAAAACACCAACAAATTCAACAACAACCTCAACATTGAAAAACACCAACAAATTCAACAACAACCTCAGCATTGACAAACAACAGCAACCTCAACATTGAAAAACACCAACAAATTCAACAACAACCTCAACATTGAAAAACAACAACAACCTCAACATTGAAAAACACCAACAAATTCAACAAAAACTTCAACTTTGAAAAACACCAACAAATTCAACAACAACCTCGAAATTGAAAAACACCAACAAATTCAACAACAACTTCAACATTGAAAAACACCAACAAATTCAACAACAACCTCAACATTGAAAAACAACAACAACCTCAACATTGAAAAACACCAACAAATTCAACAACAACCTCAACATTGAAAAACAACAACAACCTCAACATTGAAAAACACCAACAAATTCAACAACAACCTCAACATTGAAAAACACCAACAAATTCAACAACAACCTCAGCATTGAAAAACAACAACAACCACAACATTGAAAAACACCAACAAATTCAACAACAACCTCAACATTGAAAAACAACAACAACCTCAACATTGAAAAACACCAACAAATTCAACAACAACTTCAACATTGAAAAACACCAACAAATTCAACAACAATCTCAACATTGAAAAACAACAACAACCTCAACATTGAAAAACACCAACAAATTCAACAACAACCTCAACATTGAAAAGCAACAACAACCTCAACATTGAAAAACACCAACAAATTCAACAACAACCTCAACATTGAAAAACACCAACAAACTCAGCAACAACCTCAACATTGAAAAACAACAACAACCTCAACATTGAAAAGCACCAACAAATTCAACAACAACCTCAACATTGAAAAACACCAACAAATTCAACAACAAACTCAAGATTGAAAAACACCAACAAATTCAACAACCTCAACATTGAAAAACAACAACAACCTCAACATTGAAAAACACCAACAAATTCAACAACAACCTCAACATTGAAAACCACCAACAAATTCAACAACAACCTCAACATTGAAAAACAACAACAACCTCAACATTGAAAAACACCAACAAATTCAACAACAACCTCAACACTGAAAAACAACAACAACCTCAACATTGAAAAACACCAACAAATTCAACAACAACCTCAACATTGAAAAACAACAACAAACTCAACATTGAAAAACACCAACAAATTCAACAACAACCTCAACATTGAAAAACAACAACAACCTCAACATTGAAAAACACCAACAAATTCAACAATAACCTCAACATTGAAAAACAACAACAAACTCAACATTGAAAAGCACCAACAAATTCAACAACAACCTCAGCATTGAAAAACAACAACAAACTCAACATTGAAAAACACCAACAAATTCAACAACAACCTCAACATTGAAAAACAACAACAACCTCAACATTGAAAAACACCAACAAATTCAACAACAACCTCAACATTGAAAAACAACAACAACCTCAACATTGAAAAACACCAACAAATTCAACAAAAACCTCAACATTGAAAAACAACAACAACCTCAACATTGAAAAACACCAACAAATTCAACAACAACCTCAACATTGAAAAACACCAACAAATTCAACAACAACCTCAGCATTGAAAAACAACAACAACCTCAACATTGAAAAACACCAACAAATTCAACAACAACCTCAACATTGAAAAACAACAGCAACCTCAACATTGAAAAACACCAACAAATTCAACAAAAACTTCTACATTGAAAAACACCAACAAATTCAACAACAACCTCGAAATTGAAAAACACCAACAAATTCAACAACAACTTCAACATGGAAAAACACCAACAAATTCAACAACAACCTCGACAATGAAAAACACCATCAAATTCAACAACAACCTCAACATTGAAAAACACCAACAACCTCAAAATTGAAAAAACACCAACAAATTCAACAACAACCTCAACATTTAAAAACAACAACAACCTCAACATTGAAAAACACCAACAAATTCAACAACAACCTCAACATTGAAAAACACCAACAAATTCAACAACAACCTCAACATTGAAAAACACCAACAAACTCAACAACAACCTCAACATTGAAAAACAGCAACAACCCCAACATTGAAAAACACCAACAAATTCAACAACAACCTCAACATTGAAAAACACAAACAAATTCAACAACAAACTCAAGATTGAAAAACACCAACAAATTCAACAATCTCAACTTTGAAAAACAACAACAACCTCAACATTGAAAAACACCAACAAATTCAACAACAACCTCAACATTGAAAAACACCAACAAATTCAACAACAACCTCGACATTGAAAAAGACCATCAAATTCAACAACAACCTCAACATTGAAAAACACCAACAACCTCAAAATTGAAAAAACACCAACAAATTCAACAACAACCTCAACATTTAAAAACAACAACAACCTCAACATTGAAAAACACCAACAAATTCAACAACAACCTCAACATTGAAAAACACCAACAAATTCAACACCAACCTCAACATTGAAAAACACCAACAAACTCAACAACAACCTCAACATTGAAAAACAACAACAACCTCAACATTGAAAAACACCAACAAATTCAACAACAACCTCAACATTGAAAAACAACAACAACCTCAACATTGAAAAACACCAACAAATTCAATAACAACCTCAACATTGAAAAACACCAACAAATTCAACAACAACCTCTACATTGAAAAACAACAACAAACTCAACATTGAAAAACACCAACAAATTCAACAACAACCTCAACATTGAAAAACACTAACAAATTCAACAACAAACTCAAGATTGAAAAACACCAACAAATTCAACAACCTCAACATTGAAAAACAACAACAACCTCAACATTGAAAAACACCAACAAAGTCAACAACAACCTCAACATTGAAAACCACGAACAAATTCAACAACAACCTCAACATTGAAAAACAACAACAACCTCAACATTGAAAAAAACCAACAAATTCAACAACAACCTCAACATTGAAAAACAACAACAACCTCAACATTGAAAAACACCAACAAATTCAACAACAACCTCAACATTGAAAAACAACAACAAACTCAACATTGAAAAACACCAACAAATTCAACAACAACCTCAACATTCAAAAACAACAACAACCTCAACATTGAAAAACACCAACAAATTCAACAATAACCTCAACATTGAAAAACAACAACAACCTCAACATTGAAAAGCACCAACAAATTCAACAACAACCTCAGCATTGAAAAACAACAACAAAATCAACATTGAAAAACACCAACAAATTCAACAACAACCTCAACATTGAAAAACAACAACAACCTCAACATTGAAAAACACCAACAAATTCAACAACAACCTCAACATTGAAAAACAACAACAACCTCAACATTGAAAAACACCAACAAATTCAACAAAAACCTCAACATTGAAAAACAACAACAACCTCAACATTGAAAAACACCAACAAATTCAACAACAACCTCAACATTGAAAAACACCAACAAATTCAACAACAACCTCAGCATTGAAAAACAACAACAACCTCAACATTGAAAAACACCAACAAATTCAACAACAACCTCAACATTGAAAAACAACAACAACCTCAACATTGAAAAACACCAACAAATTCAACAAAAACTTCAACATTGAAAAACACCAACAAATTCAACAACAACCTCGAAATTGAAAAACGCCAACAAATTCAACAACAACTTCAACATTGAAAAACACCAACAAATTCAACAACAACCTCGACATTGAAAAACACCATCAAATTCAACAACAATCTCAACATTGAAAAACACCAACAACCTCAAAATTGAAAAAACACCAACAAATTCAACAACAACCTCAACATTTAAAAACAACAACAACCTCAACATTGAAAAACACCAACAAATTCAACAACAACCTCAACATTGAAAAACACCAACAAATTCAACAACAACCTCAACATTGAAAAACACCAACAAACTCAACAACAACCTCAACATTGAAAAACAACAACAACCTCAAAATTGAAAAACACCAACAAATTCAACAACCTCAACATTGAAAAACAACAACAACCTCAACATTGAAAAACACCAACAAATTCAACAACAACCTCAACATTGAAAAACACCAACAAATTCAACAACAACCTCGACATTGAAAAACACCATCAAATTCAACCACAACCTCAACATTGAAAAACACCAACAACCTCAAAATTGAAAAAACACCAACAAATTCAACAACAACCTCAACATTTAAAAACAACAACAACCTCAACATTGAAAAACACCAACAAATTCAACAACAACCTCAACATTGAAAAACACCAACAAATTCAACAACAACCTCAACATTGAAAAACACCAACAAACTCAACAACAACCTAAACATTGAAAAACAACAACAACCTCAACATTGAAAAACACCAACAAATTCAACAACAACCTCAACATTGAAAAACAACAACAACCTCAACATTGAAAAACACCAACAAATTCAATAACAACCTCAACATTGAAAAACACCAACAAATTCAACAACAACCTCTACATTGAAAAACAACAACAAACTCAACATTGAAAAACACCAACAAATTCAACAACAACCTCAACATTGAAAAACACTAACAAATTCAACAACAAACTCAAGATTGAAAAACACCAACAAATTCAACAACCTCAACATTGAAAAACAACAACAACCTCAACATTGAAAAACACCAACAAATTCAACAACAACCTCAACATTGAAAACCACGAACAAATTCGACAACAACCTCAACATTGAAAAACAACAACAACCTCAACATTGAAAAACACCAACAAATTCAACAACAACCTCAACATTGAATAACAACAACAACCTCAACAATGAAAAACACCAACAAATTCAACAACAACCTCAACATTGAAAAACAACAACAAACTCAACATTGAAAAACACCAACAAATTCAACAACAACCTCAACATTCAAAAACAACAACAACCTCAACATTGAAAAACACCAACAAATTCAACAATAACCTCAACATTGAAAAACAACAACAACCTCAACATTGAAAAGCACCAACAAATTCAACAACAACCTCAGCATTGAAAAACAACAACAAATTCAACAACAACCTCGACATTGAAAAACACCATCAAATTCAACAACAATCTCAACATTGAAAAACACCAACAACCTCAAAATTGAAAAAACACCAACAAATTCAACAACAACCTCAACATTTAAAAACAACAACAACCTCAACATTGAAAAACACCAACAAATTCAACAACAACCTCAACATTGAAAAACACCAACAAATTCAACAACAACCTCAACATTGAAAAACACCAACAAACTCAACAACAACCTCAACATTGAAAAACAACAACAACCTCAAAATTGAAAAACACCAACAAATTCAACAACCTCAACATTGAAAAACAACAACAACCTCAACATTGAAAAACACCAACAAATTCAACAACAACCTCAACATTGAAAAACACCAACAAATTCAACAACAACCTCGACATTGAAAAACACCATCAAATTCAACCACAACCTCAACATTGAAAAACACCAACAACCTCAAAATTGAAAAAACACCAACAAATTCAACAACAACCTCAACATTTAAAAACAACAACAACCTCAACATTGAAAAACACCAACAAATTCAACAACAACCTCAACATTGAAAAACACCAACAAATTCAACAACAACCTCAACATTGAAAAACACCAACAAACTCAACAACAACCTAAACATTGAAAAACAACAACAACCTCAACATTGAAAAACACCAACAAATTCAACAACAACCTCAACATTGAAAAACAACAACAACCTCAACATTGAAAAACACCAACAAATTCAATAACAACCTCAACATTGAAAAACACCAACAAATTCAACAACAACCTCTACATTGAAAAACAACAACAAACTCAACATTGAAAAACACCAACAAATTCAACAACAACCTCAACATTGAAAAACACTAACAAATTCAACAACAAACTCAAGATTGAAAAACACCAACAAATTCAACAACCTCAACATTGAAAAACAACAACAACCTCAACATTGAAAAACACCAACAAATTCAACAACAACCTCAACATTGAAAACCACGAACAAATTCGACAACAACCTCAACATTGAAAAACAACAACAACCTCAACATTGAAAAACACCAACAAATTCAACAACAACCTCAACATTGAATAACAACAACAACCTCAACATTGAAAAACACCAACAAATTCAACAACAACCTCAACATTGAAAAACAACAACAAACTCAACATTGAAAAACACCAACAAATTCAACAACAACCTCAACATTCAAAAACAACAACAACCTCAACATTGAAAAACACCAACAAATTCAACAATAACCTCAACATTGAAAAACAACAACAACCTCAACATTGAAAAGCACCAACAAATTCAACAACAACCTCAGCATTGAAAAACAACAACAAAATCAACATTGAAAAACACCAACAAATTCAACAACAACCTCAACATTGAAAAACAACAACAACCTCAACATTGAAAAACACCAACAAATTCAACAACAACCTCAACATTGAAAAACAACAACAACCTCAACATTGAAAAACACCAACAAATTCAACAAAAACCTCAACATTGAAAAACAACAACAACCTCAACATTGAAAAACACCAACAAATTCAACAACAACCTCAACATTGAAAAACACCAACAAATTCAACAACAACCTCAGCATTGAAAAACAACAACAACCTCAACATTGAAAAACACCTGCAAATTCAACAACAACCTCAACATTGAAAAACAACAACAACCTCAACATTGAAAAACACCAACAAATTCAACAAAAACTTCAACATTGAAAAACACCAACAAATTCAACAACAACCTCGAAATTGAAAAACACCAACAAATTCAACAACAACTTCAACATTGAAAAACACCAACAAATTCAACAACACCCTCGACATTGAAAAACACCATCAAATTCAACAACAATCTCAACATTGAAAAACACCAACAACCTCAAAATTGAAAAAACACCAACAAATTCAACAACAACCTCAACATTTAAAAACAACAACAACCTCAACATTGAAAAACACCAACAAATTCAACAACAACCTCAACATTGAAAAACACCAACAAATTCAACAACAACCTCAACATTGAAAAACACCAACAAACTCAACAACAACCTCAACATTGAAAAACAACAACAACCTCAACATTGAAAAACACCAACAAATTCAACAACAACCTCAACATTGAAAAACACCAACAAATTCAACAACAAACTCAATATTGAAAAACACCAACAAATTCAACAACCTCAACATTGAAAAACAACAACAACCTCAACATTGAAAAACACCAACAAATTCAACAACAACCTCAACATTGAAAAACACCAGCAAATTCAACAACAACCTCGACATTGAAAAACACCATCAAATTCAACAACAACCTCAACATTGAAAAACACCAACAACCACAAAATTGAAAAAACACCAACAAATTCAACAACAACCTCAACATTTAAAAACAACAACAACCTCAACATTGAAAAACACCAACAAATTCAACAACAACCTCAACATTGAAAAACACCAACAAATTCAACAACAACCTCAACATTGAAAAACAACAACAACCTCAACATTGAAAAACACCAACAAATTCAACAATAACCTCAACATTGAAAAACAACAACAACCTCAACATTGAAAAGCACCCACAAATTCAACAACAACCTCAGCATTGAAAAACAACAACAAACTCAACATTGAAAAACACCAACAATTTCAACAACAACCTCAACATTGAAAAACAACAACAACCTCAACATTGAAAAACACCAACAAATTCAACAACAACCTCAACATTGAAAAACAACAACAACCTCAACATTGAAAAACACCAACAAATTCAACAAAAACCTCAACATTGAAAAACAACAACAACCTCAACATTGAAAAACACCAACAAATTCAACAACAACCTCAACATTGAAAAACACCAACAAATTCAACAACAACCTCAGCATTGAAAAACAACAACAACCTCAACATTGAAAAACACCAACAAATTCAACAACAACCTCAACATTGAAAAACAACAACAACCTCAACATTGAAAAACAGCAACAAATTCAACAAAAACTTCAACATTGAAAAACACCAACAAATACAACAACAACCTCGAAATAGAAAAACATCAACAAATTCAACAACAACTTCAACATTGAAAAACACCAACAAATTCAACAACAACCTCGACATTGAAAAACACCATCAAATTCAACAACAACCTCAACATTGAAAAACACCAACAACCTCAAAATTGAAAAAACACCAACAAATTCAACAACAACCTCAACATTTAAAAACAACAACAACCTCAACATTGAAAAATACCAACAAATTCAACAACAACCTCAACATTGAAAAACACCAACAAATTCAACAACAACCTCAACATTGAAAAACACCAACAAACTCAACAAAAACCTCAACATTGAAAAACAACAACAACGTCAACGTTGAAAAACACCAACAAATTCAACAACAACCTCAACATTGAAAAACACCAACAAATTCAACAACAAACTCAAGATTGATAAACACCAACAAATTCAACAACCTCAACATTGAAAAACAACAACAACCTCAACATTGAAAAACACCAACAAATTCAACAACAACCTCAACATTGAAAAACACCAACAAATTCAACAACAACCTCGACATTGAAAAACACCATCAAATTCAACAACAACCTCAACATTGAAAAACACCAACAACCTCAAAATTGAAAAAACACCAACAAATTCAACAACAACCTCAACATTTAAAAACAACAACAACCTCAACATTGAAAAACACCAACAAATTCAACAACAACCTCAACATTGAAAAACACCAACAAATTCAACAACAACCTCAACATTGAAAAACAACAACAACCTCAACATTGAAAAACACCAACAAATTCAACAACAACCTCAACATTGAAAAACACCAACAAATTCAACAACAACCTCAACATTGAAAAACAACAACAACCTCAACATTGAAAAACACCAACAAATTCAACAACAACCTCAACATTGAAAAACAACAACAACCTCAACATTGAAAAACACCAACAAATTCAACAAAAACCTCAACATTGAAAAACAACAACAACCTCAACATTGAAAAACACCAACAAATTCAACAACAACCTCAACATTGAAAAACACCAACAAATTCAACAACAACCTCAGCATTGAAAAACAACAACAACCTCAACATTGAAAAACACCAACAAATTCAACAACAACCTCAACATTGAAAAACAACAACAACCTCAACATTGAAAAACACCAACAAATTCAACAAAAACTTCAACATTGAAAAACACCAACAAATTCAACAACAACCTCGTAATTGAAAAACATCAACAAATTCAACAACAACTTCAACATTGAAAAACACCAACAAATTCAACAACAACCTCGACATTGAAAAACACCATCAAATTCAACAACAACCTCAACATTGAAAAACACCAACAACCTCAAAATTGAAAAAACACCAACAAATTCAACAACAACCTCAACATTTAAAAACAACAACAACCTCAACATTGAAAAATACCAACAAATTCAACAACAACCTCAACATTGAAAAACACCAACAAATTCAACAACAACCTCAACATTGAAAAACACCAACAAACTCAACAAAAACCTCAACATTGAAAAACAACAACAACGTCAACGTTGAAAAACACCAACAAATTCAACAACAACCTCAACATTGAAAAACACCAACAAATTCAACAACAAACTCAAGATTGATAAACACCAACAAATTCAACAACCTCAACATTGAAAAACAACAACAACCTCAACATTGAAAAACACCAACAAATTCAACAACAACCTCAACATTGAAAAACACCAACAAATTCAACAACAACCTCGACATTGAAAAACACCATCAAATTCAACAACAACCTCAAAATTGAAAAAAACCAACGACCTCAAAATTGAAAAAACACCAACAAATTCAACAACAACCTCAACATTTAAAAACAACAACAACCTCAACATTGAAAAACACCAACAAATTCAACAACAACCTCAACATTGAAAAACACCAACAAATTCAACAACAACCTCAACATTGAAAAACACCAACAAACTCAACAACAACCTCAACATTGAAAAACAACAACAACCTCAACATTGAAAAACACCAACAAATTCAACAACAACCTCAACATTGAAAAACAACAACAACCTCAACATTGAAAAACACCAACAAATTCAACAACAACCTCAACATTGAAAAACACCAACAAATTCAACAACAACCTCGACATTGAAAAACACCATCAAATTCAACAACAACCTCAACATTGAAAAACACCAACAACCTCAAAATTGAAAAAACAGCAACAAATTCAACAACAACCTCAACATTTAAAAACAACAACAACCTCAACATTGAAAAACACCAACAAATTCAACAACAACCTCAACATTGAAAAACACCAACAAATTCAACAACAACCTCAACATAGAAAAACACCAACAAACTCAACAACAACCTCAACATTGAAAAACAACAACAACCTCAACATTGAAAAACACCAACAAATTCAACAACAACCTCAACATTGAAAAACAACAACAACCTCAACATTGAAAAACACCAACAAATTCAATAACAACCTCAACATTGAAAAACACCAACAAATACAACAACAACCTCTACATTGAAAATCAACAACAACCTCAACATTGAAAAACACCAACAAATTCAACAACAACCTCAACATTGAAAAACAACAACAACCTCAACATTGAAAAACACCAACAAATTCAACACAACCTCAACATTGAAAAGCACCAACAAATTCAACAACAACCTCAGCATTGAAAAACAACAACAACCTCAACATTGAAAAACACCAACAAATTCAACAACAACCTCAACATTGCAAAACACCAACAAACTCAACATTGAAAAACACCAACAAATTCAACAAAAACTTCAACATTGAAAAACACCAACATATTCAACAACAACCTCGAAATTGAAAAACACCAACAAATTCAACAACAACTTCAACATTGAAAAACACCAACAAATTCAACAACAACCTCGACATTGAAAAACACCATCAAATTCAACAACAACCTCAACATTGAAAAACACCAACAACCTCAAAATTGAAAAACCACCAACAAATTCAACAACAACCTCAACATTTAAAAACAACAACAACCTCAACATTGAAAAACACCAACAAATTCAACAAGAACCTCAACATTGAAAAACAAGAAC
Organism: Isurus oxyrinchus; assembly: GCA_026770705.1. Lineage (NCBI taxonomy): Eukaryota > Metazoa > Chordata > Chondrichthyes > Lamniformes > Lamnidae > Isurus > Isurus oxyrinchus. The sequence goes on along the minus strand of JANJGN010000334.1, from coordinate 139,143 downwards.
AACCTCAACATTGAAAAACACCAACAAATTCAACAACAACCTCAACATTGAAAAACAACAACAAACTCAACATTGAAAAACACCAACAAATTCAACAACAACCTCAACATTGAAAAACAACAACAACCTCAACATTGAAAAACACCAACAAATTCAACAATAACCTCAACATTGAAAAACAACAACAACCTCAACAATGAAAAGCACCAACAAATTCAACAACAACCTCAGCATTGAAAAACAACAACAAACTCAATATTGAAAAACACCAACAAATTCAACAACAACCTCAACATTGAAAAACAACAACAACCTCAACATTGAAAAACACCAACAAATTCAACAACAACCTCAACATTGAAAAACAACAACAACCTCAACATTGAAAAACACCAACAAATTCAACAAAAGCCTCAACATTGAAAAACAACAACAACCTCAACATTGAAAAACACCAACAAATTCAACAACAAGCTCAACATTGAAAAACACCAACAAATTCAACAACAACCTCAGCATTGAAAAACAACAACAACCTCAACATTGAAAAACACCAACAAATTCAACAACAACCTCAACATTGAAAAACAACAACAACCTCAACATTGAAAAACACCAACAAATTCAACAAAAACTTCAACATTGAAAAACACCAACAAATTCAACAACAACCTCGAAATTGAAAAACACCAACAAATTCAACAACAACTTCAACATTGAAAAACACCAACAAATTCAACAACAACCTCGACATTGAAAAACACCATCAAATTCAACAACAACCTCAACATTGAAAAACACCAACAATCTCAAAATTGAAAAAACACCAACAAATTCAACAACAACCTCAACATTTAAAAACAACAACAACCTCAACATTGAAAAACACCAACAAATTCAACAACAACCTCAACATTGAAAAACACCAACAAATTCAACAACAACCTCAACATTGAAAAACACCAACAAACTCAACAACAACCTCAACATTGAAAAACAACAACAACCTCAACATTGAAAAACAGCAACAAATTCAACAAAAACCTCAACATTGAAAAACACCAACAAATTCAACAACAAACTCAAGATTGAAATACACCAACAAATTCAACAACCTCAACACTGAAAAACAACAACAACCTCAACATTGAAAAACACCAACAAATTCAACAACAACCTCAACATTGAAAAACACCATCAAATTCAACAACAACCTCAACATTGAAAAACACCAACAACCTCAAAATTGAAAAAACACCAACAAATTCAACAACAAACTCAACATTTAAAAACAACAACAACCTCAACATTGAAAAACACCAACAACTTCAACAAGAACCTCAACATTGAAAAACACCAACAAATTCAACAACAACCTCAACATTGAAAAACACCAACAAACTCAACAACAACCTCAACATTGAAAAACAACAACAACCTCAACATTGAAAAACACCAACAAATTCAACAACAACCTCAACATTGAAAAACAACAACAACCTCAACATTGAAAAACACCAACAAATTCAATAACAACCTCAACATTGAAAAACACCAACAAATTCAACAACAACCTCTACATTGAAAAACAACAACAAACTCAACATTGAAAAACACCAACAAATTCAACAACAACCTCAACATTGAAAAACACCAACAAATTCAACAACAAACTCAAGATTGAAAAACACCAACAAATTCAACAACCTCAACATTGAAAAACAACAACAACCTCGAAATTGAAAAACACCAACAAATTCAACAACAACCTCAACATTGAAAAACACCAACAAATTCAACAACAACCTCGACATTGAAAAACACCATCAAATTCAACAACAACCTCAACATTGAAAAACACGAACAACCTCAACATTGAAAACCACCAACAAATTCAACAACAACCTCAACATTGAAAAACAACAACAACCTCAACATTGAAAAACACCAACAAATTCAACAACAACCTCAACATTGAAAAACAACAACAACCTCAACATTGAAAAACACCAACAAATTCAACAACAACCTCAACATTGAAAAACAACAACAAACTCAACATTGAAAAACACCAACAAATTCAACAACAACCTCAACATTGAAAAACAACAACAACCTCAACATTGAAAAACACCGACAAATTCAACAATAACCTCAACATTGAAAAACAACAACAACCTGAACATTGAAAAACACCAACAAATTCAACAACAACGTCAAAATTGAAAAACAACAGCAACCTCAACATTGAAAAACACCAACAAATTCAACAAAAACCTCAACATTGAAAAACAACAAAAACCTCAACATTGAAAAAAACCAACAAATTCAACAACAACCTCAACATTGAAAAACACCAACAAATTCAACATTGAAAAACACCAACAAATTCAACAAAAACTTCAACATTGAAAAACAACAACAAATTCAACAACAACCTCGAAATTGAAAAACACCAACAAATTCAACAACAACTTCAACATTGAAAAATACCAACAAATTCAACAACAACCTCAACATTGAAAAACACCATCAAATTCAACAACAACCTCGACATTGAAAAACACCTTCAAATTCAACAACAACCTCAACATTGAAAAACAGCAACAACCTCAAAATTGAAAAAACACCAACAAATTCAACAACAACCTCAACATTTAAAAACAACAACAACCTCGAAATTGAAAAACACCAACAAATTCAACAACAACTTCAACATTGAAAAACACCAAAAAATTCAACAACAACCTCGACATTGAAAAACACCATCAAATTCAACAACAAACTCAACATTGAAAAACACCAACAACCTCAAAATTGAAAAAACACCAACAAATTCAACAACAACCTCAACATTTAAAAACAACAACAACCTCAACATTGAAAAACACCAACAAAATCAACAACAACCTCAACATTGAAAAACACCAACAAATTCAACAACAACCTCAACATTGAAAAACACCAACAAACTCAACAACAACCTCAACATTGAAAAACAACAACAACCTCAACATTGAAAAACACCAACAAATTCAACAACAACCTCAACATTGAAAAACACCAACAAATTCAACAACAAACTCAAGATTGAAAAACACCAACAAATTCAACAACCTCAACATTGAAAAACACCAACAACCTCAAAATTGAAAAAACACCAACAAATTCAACAACAACCTCAACATTTAAAAACAACAACAACCTCAACATTGAAAAACACCAACAAAATCAACAACAACCTCAACATTGAAAAACACCAACAAATTCAACACAACCTCAACATTGAAAAGCACCAACAAATTCAACAACAACCTCAGCATTGAAAAACAACAACAACCTCAACATTGACAAACACCAACAAATTCAACAACAACCTCAACATTGCAAAACACCAACAAACTCAACATTGAAAAACACCAACAAATTCAACAAAAACTTCAACATTGAAAAACACCAACATATTCAACAACAACCTCGAAATTGAAAAACACCAACAAATTCAACAACAACTTCAACATTGAAAAACACCAACAAATTCAACAACAACCTCGACATTGAAAAACACCATCAAATTCAACAACAACCTCAACATTGAAAAACAGCAACAACCTCAAAATTGAAAAAACACCAACAAATTCAACAACAACCTCAACATTTAAAAACAACAACAACCTCGAAATTGAAAAACACCAACAAATTCAACAACAACTTCAACATTGAAAAACACCAAAAAATTCAACAACAACCTCGACATTGAAAAACACCATCAAATTCAACAACAAACTCAACATTGAAAAACACCAACAACCTCAAAATTGAAAAAACACCAACAAATTCAACAACAACCTCAACATTTAAAAACAACAACAACCTCAACATTGAAAAACACCAACAAAATCAACAACAACCTCAACATTGAAAAACACCAACAAATTCAACAACAACCTCAACATTGAAAAACACCAACAAACTCAACAACAACCTCAACATTGAAAAACAACAACAACCTCAACATTGAAAAACACCAACAAATTCAACAACAACCTCAACATTGAAAAACACCAACAAATTCAACAACAAACTCAAGATTGAAAAACACCAACAAATTCAACAACCTCAACATTGAAAAACAACAACAACCTCAACATTGAAAAACACCAACAAATTCAACATCAACCTCAACATTGAAAAACACCAACAAATTCAACAATAACCTCAACATTGAAAAACAACAACAACCTCAACATTGAAAAACACCAACAAATTCAACAACAACCTCAACATTGAAAAACACCAACAAATTCAACAACAACCTCAGCATTGAAAAACAACAACCTCAACATTGAAAAACACCAACAAATTCAACAACAACCTCAACATTGAAAAACAACAACAACCTCAACATTGAAAAACACCAACAAATTCAACAAAAAGTTCAACATTGAAAAACACCAACAAATTCAACAACAACCTCGAAATTGAAAAACACCAACAAATTCAACAACAACTTCAACATTGAAAAACACCAACAAATTCAACAACAACCTCGACATTGAAAAACACCATCAAATTCAACAACAACCTCAACATTGAAAAACACCAACAGCCTCAAAATTGAAAAAACACCAACAAATTCAACAACAACCTCAACATTTAAAAACAACAACAACCTCAACATTGAAAAACACCAACAAATTCAACAACAACCTCAACATTGAAAAACACCAACAAATTCAACAACAACCTCAACATTGAAAAACACCAACAAACTCAACAACAACCTCAACATTGAAAAACAACAACAACCTCAACATTGAAAAACACCAACAAATTCAACAACAACCTCAACATTGAAAAACACCAACAAATTCAACAACAAACTCAAGATTGAAATACACCAACAAATTCAACAACCTCAACATTGAAAAACAACAACAACCTCAACATTGAAAAACACCAACAAATTCAACATCAACCTCAACATTGAAAAACACCATCAAATTCAACAACAACCTCGACGTTGAAAAACACCATCAAATTCAACAACAACCTCAACATTGAAAAACACCAACAACCTCAAAATTGAAAAAACACCAACAAATTCAACAACAAACTCAACATTTAAAAACAACAACAACCTCAACATTGAAAAACACCAACAAATTCAACAACAACCTCAACATTGAAAAACACCAACAAATTCAACAACAACCTCAACATTGAAAAACACCAACAAACTCAACAACAACCTCAACATTGAAAAACAACAACAACCTCAACACTGAAAAACACCAACAAATTCAACAACAACCTCTACATTGAAAAACAACAACAAACTCAACATTGAAAAACACCAACAAATTCAACAACAACCTCAACATTGAAAAACACCAACAAATTCAACAACAAACTCAAGATTGAAAAACACCAACAAATTCAACAACCTCAACATTGAAAAACAACAACAACCTCAACATTGAAAAACACCAACAAATTCAACAACAACCTCAACATTGAAAAACAACAACAAACTCAAAATTGAAAAACACCAACAAATTCAACAACAACCTCAACATTGAAAAACAACAACAACCTCAACATTGAAAAACACCAACAAATTCAACAATAACCTCAACATTGAAAAACAACAACAACCTCAACATTGAAAAACACCAACAAATTCAACAACAACGTCAAAATTGAAAAACAACAACAACCTCAACATTGAAAAACACCAACAAATTCAACAAAAACCTCAACATTGAAAAACAACAAAAACCTCAACATTGAAAAACACTAACAAATTCAACAACAACCTCAACATTGAAAAACACCAACAAATTCAACATTGAAAAACACCAACAAATTCAACAAAAACTTCAACATTGAAAAACAACAACAAATTCAACAACAACCTCGAAATTGAAAAACACCAACAAATTCAACAACAACTTCAACATTGAAAAATACCAACAAATTCAACAACAACCTCAACATTGAAAAACACCAACAAATTCAACAACAACCTCGACCTTGAAAAACACCTTCAAATTCAACAACAACCTCAACATTGAAAAACACCAACAACCTCAAAATTGAAAAAACACCAACAAATTCAACAACAACCTCAACATTTAAAAACAACAACAACCTCGAAATTGAAAAACACCAACAAATTCAACAACAACTTCAACATTGAAAAACACCAACAAATTCAACAACAACCTCGACATTAAAAAACACCATCAAATTCAACAACAACCTCAACATTGAAAAACACCAACAACCTCAAAATTGAAAAAACACCAACAAATTCAACAACAACCTCAACATTTAAAAACAACAACAACCTCAACATTGAAAAACACCAACAAAATCAACAACAACCTCAACATTGAAAAACACCAACAAATTCAACAACAACCTCAACATTGAAAAACACCAACAAACTCAACAACAACCTCAACATTGAAAAACAACAACAACCTCAACATTGAAAAACACCAACAAATTCAACAACAACCTCAACATTGAAAAACACCAACAAATTCAACAACAAACTCAAGATTGAAAAACACCAACAAATTCAACAACCTCAACATTGAAAAACAACAACAACCTCAACATTGAAAAACACCAACAAATTCAACATCAACCTCAACATTGAAAAACACCAACAAATTCAACAACAACCTCGACGTTGAAAAACACCATCAAATTCAACAACAACCTCAACATTGAAAAACACCAACAACCTCAAAATTGAAAAAACACCAACAAATTCAACAACAACCTCAACATTTAAAAACAACAACAACCTCAACATTGAAAAAAACCAACAAATTCAACAACAACCTCAACATTGAAAAACACCAACAAATTCAACAACAACCTCAACATTGAAAAACACCAACAAACTCAACAACAACCTCAACATTGAATAACAACAACAACCTCACCATTGAAAAACACCAACAAATTCAACAACAACCTCAACATTGAAAAACAACAACAACCTCAACATTGAAAAACACCAACAAATTCAATAACAACCTCAACATTGAAAAACACCAACAAATTCAACAACAACCTCTACATTGAAAAACAACAACAAAATCAACATTGAAAAACACCAACAAATTCAACAACAACCTCAACATTGAAAACCACCAACAAATTCAACAACAACCTCAACATTGAAAAACAACAACAACCTCAACATTGAAAAACACCAACAAATTCAACAACAACCTCAACATTGAAAAACAACAACAACCTCAACATTGAAAAACACCAACAAATTCAACAAAAACCTCAACATTGAAAAACAACAAAAACCTCAACATTGAAAAACACCAACAAATTCAACAACAACCTCAACATTGAAAAACACCAACAAATTCAACAACAACCTCAACATTGAAAAACAACAACAACCTCAACATTGAAAAACACCAACAAATTCAACAGCAACCTCGAAATTAAAAAACACCAACAAATTCAACAACAACTTCAACATTGAAGAATACCAACAAATTCAACAACAACCTCAACATTGAAAAACACCAACAAATTCAACAACAACCTCGACATTGAAAAACACCTTCAAATTCAACAACAACCTCAACATTGAAAAACACCAACAACCTGAAAATTGAAAAAACACCAACAAATTCAACAACAACCTCAACATTTAAAAACAACAACAACCTCAACATTGAAAAACACCAACAAATTCAACAACAACCTCAACATTGAAAAACACCAACAAATTCAACAACAACCTCAACATTGAAACACACCAACAAACTCAACAACAACCTCAACATTGAAAAACAACAACAACCTCAACATTGAAAAACACCAACAAATTCAACAACAACCTCAACATTGAAAAACAACAGCAACCTCAACATTGAAAAACACCAACAAATTCAATAACAACCTCAACATTGAAAAACACCAACAAATTCAACAACAACCTCTACATTGAAAAACAACAACAAACTCAACATTGAAAAACACCAACAAATTCAACAACAACCTCAGCATTGAAAAACAACATCAACCTCAACATTGAAAAACACCAACAAATTCAGCAACAACTTCAACATTGAAAAACACCAACAAATTCAACAACATCCTCAACATTGAAAAACAACAACAACCTCAACATTGAAAAACACCAACAAATTCAACAACAACCTCAACATTGAAAAACAACAACAACCTCAACATTGAAAAACACCAACAAATTCAACAACAACCTCAACATTTTAAAACAACAACAACCTCAACATTGAAAAACACCAACAAATTCAACAACAACCTCAACATTGAAAAAGAACAACAAACTCAACATTGAAAAACACCAACAAATTCAACAACAACCTCAACATTGAAAAACAACAACAACCTCAACATTGAAAAACACCAACAAATTCAACAATAACCTCAACATTGAAAAACAACAACAACCTCAACATTGAAAAGCACCAACAAATTCAACAACAACCTCAGCATTGAAAAACAACAACAAACTCAACATTGAAAAACCCCAACAAATTCAACAACTACTTCAACATTGAAAAACAACAACAACCTCAACATTGAAAAACACCAACAAATTCAACAACAACCTCAACATTGAAAAACAACAACAACCTCAACTTTGAAAAACACCAACAAATTCAACAAAAACCTCAACATTGAAAAACAACAACAACCTCAACATTGAAAAACACCAACAAATTCAACAACAACCTCAACATTGAAAAACACCAACAAATTCAACAACAACCTCAGCATTGAAAAACAACAACAACCTCAACATTGAAAAACACCAACAAATTCAACAACAACCTCAACATTGAAAAACAACAACAACCTCAACATTGAAAAACACCAACAAATTCAACAAAAACTTCAACATTCAAAAACACCAACAAATTCAACAACAACCTCGAAATTGAAAAACACCAACAAATTCAACAACAACTTCAACATTGAAAAACACCAACAAATTCAACAACAACCTCAACATTGAAAAACACCAACAAATTCAACAAAAACCTCAACATTGAAAAACAACAACAACCTCAACATTGAAAAACACCAACAAATTCAACAATAACCTCAACATTGAAAAACAACAACAACCTCAACATTGAAAAGCACCAACAAATTCAACAACAACCTCAGCATTGAAACACAACAACAAACTCAACATTGAAAAACACCAACAATTTCAACAACAACCTCAGCATTGAAAAACAACAACAACCTCAACATTGAAAAACACCAACAAATTCAACCACAACCTCAACATTGAAAAACAACAACAACCTCAACATTGAAAAACACCAACAAATTCAACAACAACTTCAACATTGAAAAACACCAACAAATTCAACAACAACCTCGAAATTGAAAAACACCAACAAATTCAACAACAACCTCAACATTGAAAAACAACAACAACCTCAACATTGAAAAACACCAACAAATTCAACAACAACCTCAACATTGAAAAACAACAACAACCTCAACATTGAAAAACACCAACAAATTCAACAACAACCTCAACATTGTAAAACAACAACAATCTCAACATTGAAAAACACCAACAAATTCAACAACAACCTCAACATTGAAAAACAGCAACAGCCTCAACATTGAAAAACACCAACAAATTCAACAACAACCTCAACATTTAAAAACAACAACAACCTCAACATTGAAAAACACCAACAAATTCAACAAAAACTTCAACATTGAAAAACACCAACAAATTCAACAACAACCTCGAAATTGAAAAACACCAACAAATTCAACAACAACTTCAACATTGAAAAACACCAACAAATTCAACAACAACCTCAACATTGAAAAACACCAACAAATTCAACAACAACCTCAGCATTGAAAAACAACAACAACCTCAACATTGAAAAACACCAACAAATTCAACAATAACCTCAACATTGAAAAACAACAACAACCTCAACATTGAAAAGCACCAACAAATTCAACAACAACCTCAACATTGAAAAACAACAACAACCTCAACATTGAAAAACACCAACAAATTCAACAACAACCTCAACATTGAAAAACAACAACAACCTCAGCATTGAAAAACACCAACAAATTCAACAAAAACCTCAACATTGAAAAACAACAACAACCTCAACATTGAAAAACACCAACAAATTCAACAACAACGTCAACATTGAAAAACACCAACAAATTCAAAAACAACCTCAGCATTTAAAAACAACAACAACCTCAACATTGAAAAACACCAACAAATTCAACAACAACCTCAACATTGAAAAACAACAACAACCTCAACATTGTAAAACACCAACAAATTCAACAAAAACTTCAACATTGAAAAACACCAACAAATTCAACAACAACCTCGAAATTGAAAAACATCAGCAAATTCAACAACAACCTCAACATTGAAAAACACCAACAAATTCAACAACAACCTCGACATTGAAAAACACCATCAAATTCAACAACAACCTCAACATTGAAAAACACCAACAACCTCAAAATTGAAAAAAACACCAACAAATTCAACAACAACCTCAACATTTAAAAACAACAACAACCTCAACATTGAAAAACACCAACAAATTCAACAACAACCTCAACATTGAAAAACACCAACAAATTCAACAACAACCTCAGCATTGAAAAACAACAACAACCTCAACATTGAAAAACACCAACAATTTCAACAACAACCTCAACATTGAAAAACAACAACAACCTCAACATTGAAAAACCCCAACAAATTCAACAACTACTTCAACATTGAAAAACAACAACAACCTCAACATTGAAAAACACCAACAAATTCAACAACAACCTCAACATTGAAAAACAACAACCTCAACTTTGAAAAACACCAACAAATTCAACAAAAACCTCAACATTGAAAAACAACAACAACCTCAACATTGAAAAACACCAACAAATTCAACAACAACCTCAACATTGAAAAACACCAACAAATTCAACAACAACCTCAGCATTGAAAAACAACAACAACCTCAACATTGAAAAACACCAACAAATTCAACAACAACCTCAACATTGAAAAACAACAACAACCTCAACATTGAAAAACACCAACAAATTCAACAAAAACTTCAACATTCAAAAACACCAACAAATTCAACAACAACCTCGAAATTGAAAAACACCAACAAATTCAACAACAACTTCAACATTGAAAAACACCAACAAATTCAACAACAACCTCAACATTGAAAAACACCAACAAATTCAACAAAAACCTCAACATTGAAAAACAACAACAACCTCAACATTGAAAAACACCAACAAATTCAACAATAACCTCAACATTGAAAAACAACAACAACCTCAACATTGAAAAGCACCAACAAATTCAACAACAACCTCAGCATTGAAAAACAACAACAAACTCAACATTGAAAAACACCAACAAATTCAACAACAACCTCAGCATTGAAAAACAACAACAACCTCAACATTGAAAAACACCAACAAATTCAACAACAACCTCAACATTGAAAAACAACAACAACCTCAACATTGAAAAACACCAACAAATTCAACAACAACTTCAACATTGAAAAACACCAACAAATTCAACAACAACCTCGAAATTGAAAAACACCAACAAATTCAACAACAACCTCAACATTGAAAAACAACAACAACCTCAACATTGAAAAACACCAACAAATTCAACAACAACCTCAACATTGAAAAACAACAACAACCTCAACATTGAAAAACACCAACAAATTCAACAACAACCTCAACATTGTAAAACAACAACAATCTCAACATTGAAAAACACCAACAAATTCAACAACAACCTCAACATTGAAAAACAGCAACAGCCTCAACATTGAAAAACACCAACAAATTCAACAACAACCTCAACATTTAAAAACAACAACAACCTCAACATTGAAAAACACCAACAAATTCAACAAAAACTTCAACATTGAAAAACACCAACAAATTCAACAACAACCTCGACATTGAAAAACACCAACAAATTCAACAACAACTTCAACATTGAAAAACACCAACAAATTCAACAACAACCTCAACATTGAAAAACACCAACAAATTCAACAACAACCTCAGCATTGAAAAACAACAACAACCTCAACATTGAAAAACACCAACAAATTCAACAATAACCTCAACATTGAAAAACAACAACAACCTCAACATTGAAAAGCACCAACAAATTCAACAACAACCTCAACATTGAAAAACAACAACAACCTCAACATTGAAAAACACCAACAAATTCAACAACAACCTCAACATTGAAAAACAACAACAACCTCAGCATTGAAAAACACCAACAAATTCAACAAAAACCTCAACATTGAAAAACAACAACAACCTCAACATTGAAAAACACCAACAAATTCAACAACAACCTCAACATTGAAAAACACCAAAAAATTCAAAAACAACTTCAGCATTTAAAAACAACAACAACCTCAACACTGAAAAACACCAACAAATTCAACAACAACCTCAACATTGAAAAACAACAACAACCTCAACATTGAAAAACACCAACAAATTCAACAAAAACTTCAACATTGAAAAACACCAACAAATTCAACAACAACCTCGAAATTGAAAAACATCAGCAAATTCAACAACAACTTCAACATTGAAAAACACCAACAAATTCAACAACAACCTCGACATTGAAAAACACCATCAAATTCAACAACAACCTCAACATTGAAAAACACCAACAACCTCAAAATTGAAAAAAACACCAACAAATTCAACAACAACCTCAACATTTAAAAACAACAACAACCTCAACATTGAAAAACACCAACAAATTCAACAACAACCTCAACATTGAAAAACACCAACAAATTCAACAACAACCTCTGCATTGAAAAACAACAACAACCTCAACATTGAAAAACACCAACAAATTCAACAACAACCTCAACATTGAAAAACAACAACAACCTCAACATTGAAAAACACCAACAAATTCAACAATAACCTCAACATTGAAAAACAACAACAACCTCAACATTGAAAAGCACCAACAAATTCAACAACAACCTCAGCATTGAAAAACAACAACAAACTCAACATTGAAAAACCCCAACAAATTCAACAACAACTTCAACATTGAAAAACAACAACAACCTCAACATTGAAAAACACCAACAAATTCAACAACAACCTCAACATTGAAAAACAACCACAAATTCAACTTTGAAAAACACCAACAAATTCAACAAAAACCTCAACATTGAAAAACAACAACAACCTCAACATTGAAAAACACAAACAAATTCAACAACAACCACAACATTGAAAAACACCAACAAATTCAACAACAACCTCAGCATTGAAAAACAACAACAACCTCAACATTGAAAAACACCAACAAATTCAACAACAACCTCAACATTGAAAAACAACAACAACCTCAACATTGAAAAACACCAACAAATTCAACAAAAACTTCAACATTGAAAAACACCAACAAATTCAACAACAACCTCGAAATTGAAAAACACCAACAAATTCAACAACAACTTCAACATTGAAAAACACCAACAAATTCAACAACAACCTCAACATTGAAAAACACCAACAAATTCAACAACAACCTCAACATTGAAAAACAACAACAACCTCAACATTGAAAAACACCAACAAATTCAACAATAACCTCAACATTGAAAAACAACAACAACCTCAACATTGAAAAGCACCAACAAATTCAACAACAACCTCAGCATTGAAAAACAACAACAAACTCAACATTGAAAAACACCAACAAATTCAACAACAACCTCAGCATTGAAAAACAACAACAACCTCAACATTGAAAAACACCAACAAATTCAACAACAACCTCAACATTGAAAAACAACAACAACCTCAACATTGAAAAACACCAACAAATTCAACAACAACTTCAACATTGAAAAACACCAACAAATTCAACAACAACCTCGAAATTGAAAAACACCAACAAATTCAACAACAACCTCAACATTGAAAAACAACAACAACCTCAACATTGAAAAACACCAACAAATTCAACAACAACCTCAACATTGAAAAACAACAACAACCTCAACATTGAAAAACACCAACAAATTCAACAACAACCTCAACATTGTAAAACAACAACAATCTCAACATTGAAAAACACCAACAAATTCAACAACAACCTCAACATTGAAAAACAGCAACAGCCTCAACATTGAAAAACACCAACAAATTCAACAACAACCTCAACATTGAAAAACAACAACAACCTCAACATTGAAAAACACCAACAAATTCAACAAAAACTTCAACATTGAAAAACACCAACAAATTCAACAACAACCTCGAAATTGAAAAACACCAACAAATTCAACAACAACTTCAACATTGAAAAACACCAACAAATTCAACAACAACCTCAAAATTGAAAAACACCAACAAATTCAACATTGAAAAACACCAACAAATTCAACAATAACCTCAACATTGAAAAACAAAAACAACCTCAACATTGAAAAGCACCAACAAATTCAACAACAACCTCAACATTGAAAAACAACAACAACCTCAACATTGAAAAACACCAACAAATTCAACAACAACCTCAACATTGAAAAACAACAATAACCTCAGCATTGAAAAACACCAACAAATTCAACAAAAACCTCAACATTGAAAAACAACAACAACCTCAACATTGAAAAACACCAACAAATTCAACAACAACCTCAACATTGAAAAACACCAACAAATTCAAAAACAACCTCAGCATTTAAAAACAACAACAACCTCAACATTGAAAAACACCAACAAATTCAACAACAACCTCAACATTGAAAAACAACAACAACCTCAACATTGAAAAACACCAACAAATTCAACAAAAACTTCAACATTGAAAAACACCAACAAATTCAACAACAACCTCGAAATTGAAAAACATCAGCAAATTCAACAACAACTTCAACATTGAAAAACACCAACAAATTCAACAACAACCTCGACATTGAAAAACACCATCAAATTCAACAACAACCTCAACATTGAAAAACACCAACAACCTCAAAATTGAAAAAAACACCAACAAATTCAACAACAACCTCAACATTTAAAAACAACAACAACCTCGACATTGAAAAACACCAACAAATTCAACAACAACCTCAACATTGAAAAACACCAACAAATTCAACAACAACCTCAACATTGAAAAACACCAACAAACTCAACAAAAACCTCAACATTGAAAAACGACAACAACGTCAACACTGAAAAACACCAACAAATTCAACAACAACCTCAACATTGAAAAACACCAACAAATTCAACAACAAACTCAAGATTGAAAAACACCAACAAATTCAACAACCTCAACATTGAAAAACAACAACAACCTCAACATTGAAAAGCACCAACAAATTCAACATCAACCTCAACATTGAAAAACACCAACAAATTCAACAACAACCTCGACATTGAAAAACACCATCAAATTCAACAAAAACCTCAACATTGAAAAACACCAACAACCTCAAAATTGAAAAAACACCAACAAATTCAACAACAACCTCAACATTTAAAAACAACAACAACCTCAACATTGAAAAACACCAACAAATTCAACAACAACCTCAACATTGAAAAACACCAACAAATTCAACAACAACCTCAACATTTAAAAACACCAACAAACTCAACAACAACCTCAATATTGAAAAACAACAACAACCTCAACATTGAAAAACACCAACAAATTCAACAACAACCTCAACATTGAAAAACAACAACAACCTCAACATTGAAAAACACCAACAAATTCAACAACAACCTCAACATTGAAAAACAACAACAACTTCAACATTGAAAAACACCAACAAATTCAACAAAAACTTCAACATTGAAAAACACCAACAAATTCAACAACAACCTCGAAATTGAAAAACACCAACAAATTCAACAACAACTTCAACATTGAAAAACACCAACAAATTCAACAACAACCTCGACATTGAAAAACACCATCAAATTCAACAACAACCTCAACATTGAAATATACCAACAACCTCAAAATTGAAAAAACACCAACAAATTCAACAACAACCTCAACATTTAAAGACAACAACAACCTCAACATTGAAAAACACCAACAAATTCAACAACAACCTCAACATTGAAAAACACCAACAAATTCAACAACAACCTCAACATTGAAAAACACCAACAAACTCAACAACAACCTCAACATTGAAAATCAACAACAACCTCAACATTGAAAAACACCAACAAATTCAACAACAACCTCAACATTGAAAAACACCAACAAATTCAACAACAAACTCAAAATTGAAAAACACCAACAAATTCAACAACATCAACATTGAAAAACAACAACAACCTCAACATTGAAGAACACCAACAAATTCAACATCAACCTCAACATTGAAAAACACCAACAAATTCAACAACAACCTCGACGTTGAAAAACACCATCAAATTCAACAACAACCTCAACATTGAAAAACACCAACAACCTCAAAATTGAAAAAACACCAACAAATTCAACAACAACCTCAACATTTAAAAACAACAACAACCTTAACATTGAAAAACACCAACAAATTCAACAACAACCTCAACATTGAAAAACACCAACAAATTCAACAACAACCTCAACATTGAAAAACACCAACAAACTCAACAACAACCTCAACATTGAAAAACAACAACAACCTCAACATTGAAAAACACCAACAAATTCAGCAACAACCTCAACATTGAAAAACAACAACAACCTCAACATTGAAAAACACCAACAAATTCAATAACAACCTCAACATTGAAAAACACCAACAAATTCAACAACAACCTCTACATTGAAAAACAACAACAAACTCAACATTGAAAAACACCAACAAATTCCACAACAACCTCAACATTGAAAAACACCAACAAATTCACCAACAACCTCAACATTGAAAAACAACAACAACCTCAACGTTGAAAAACACCAACAAATTCAACAACAACCTCAACATTGAAAACCACCAACAAATTCAACAACAACCTCAACATTGAAAAACAACAACAACCTCAACATTGAAAAACACCAACAAATTCAACAACAACCTCAACATTGAAAAACAACAACAACCTCAACATTGAAAAACACCAACAAATTCAACAACAACCTCAACATTGAAAAACAACAACAAACTCAACATTGAAAAACACCAACAAATTCAACAACAACCTCAACATTGAAAAACAACAACAACCTCAACATTGAAAAACACCAACAAATTCAACAATAACCTCAACATTGAAAAACAACAACAACCTCAACATTGAAAAGCACCAACAAATTCAACAACAAGCTCAGCATTGAAAAACAACAACAAACTCAACATTGAAATACACCAACAAATTCAACAACAACCTCAACATTGAAAAACAACAACAACCTCAACATTGAAAAAACACCCACAAATTCAACAACAACCTCAACATTTAAAAACAACAACAACCTCAACATTGAAAAACACCAACAAATTCAACAACAACCTCAACATTGAAAAACACCAACAAATTCAACAACAACCTCAACATTGAAAAACACCAACAAACTCAACAACAACCTCAACATTGAAAAACAACAACAACCTCAACATTGAAAAACACCAACAAATTCAACAACAACCTCAACATTGAAAAACAACAACAACCTCAACATTGAAAAACACCAACAAATTCAATAACAACCTCAACATTGAAAAACACCAACAAATTCAACAACAACCTCTACATTGAAAAACAACAACAAACTCAACATTGAAAAACACCAACAAATTCAACAACAAACTCAACATTGAGAAACACCAACAAATTCAACAACAAACTCAAGATTGAAAAACACCAACAAATTCAACAACCTCAACATTGAAAAACAACAACAACCTCAACATTGAAAAACACCAACAAATTCAACAACAACCTCAACATTGAAAACCAGCAACAAATTCAACAACAACCTCAACATTGAAAAACAACAACAACCTCAACATTGAAAAACACCAACAAATTCAACAACAACCTCAACATTGAAAAACAACAACAACCTCAACATTGAAAAACACCAACAAATTCAACAACAACCTCAACATTGAAAAAGAACAACAAACTCAACATTGAAAAACACCAACAAATTCAACAACAACCTCAACATTGAAAAACAACAACAACCTCAACATTGAAAAACACCAACAAATTCAACAATAACCTCAACATTGAAAAACAACAACAACCTCAACATTGAAAAGCACCAACAAATTCAACAACAACCTCAGCATTGAAAAACAACAACAAACTCAACATTGAAAAACACCAACAAATTCAACAACAACATCAACATTGAAAAACAACAACAACCTCAACATTGAAAAACACCAACAAATTCAACAACAACCTCAACATTGAAAAACAACAACAACCTCAACATTGAAAAACACCAACAAATTCAACAACATCCTCAACATTGAAAAACAAAAACAACCTCAACATTGAAAAACACCAACAAATTCAACAACAACCTCAACATTGAAAAACAACAACAACCTCAACATTGAAAAACACCAACAAATTCAACACAACCTAAACATTGAAAAACACCAACAAATTCAACAACAACCTCTGCATTGAAAAACAACAACAACCTCAACATTGAAAAACACCAACAAATTCAACAACAACCTCAACATTGAAAAACACCAACAAACTCAACATTGAAAAACACCAAGAAATTCAACAAAAACTTCAACATTGAAAAACACCAACATATTCAACAACAACCTCGAAATTGAAAAACACCAACAAATTCAACAACAACTTCAACATTGAAAAACACCAACAAATTCAATAACAACCTCGACATTGAAAAACACCATCAAATTCAACAACAACCTCAACATTGAAAAACACCAACAACCTCAAAATTGAAAAACCACCAACAAATTCAACAACAACCTCAAAATTTATAAACAACAACAACCTCAACATTGAAAAACACCAACAAATTCAACAACAACCTCAACATTGAAAAACAACAACAACCTCAACATTGAAAAACACCAAAAAATTCAACAATAACCTCAACATTGAAAAACAACAACAACCTCAACATTGAAAAGCACCAACAAATTCAACAACAACCTCAGCATTGAAAAACAACAACAAACTCAACATTGAAAAACACCAACAAATTCAACAACAACCTCAACACTGAAAAACAACAACAACCTCAACATTGAAAAACACCAACAAATTCAACAACAACCTCAACATTGAAAAACAACAACAACCTCAACATTGAAAAACACCAACAAATTCAACAAAAACCTCAACATTGAAAAACAACAACAACCTCAACATTGAAAAACACCAAAAAATTCAACAACAACCTCAACATTGAAAAACACCAACAAATTCAACAACAACCTCAGCATTGAAAAACAACAACAACCTCAACATTGAAAAACACCAACAAATTCAACAACAACCTCAACATTGAAAAACAACAACAACCTCAACATTGAAAAACACCAACAAATTCAACAAAAACTTCAACATTGAAAAACACCAACAAATTCAACAACAACCTCGAAATTGAAAAACACCAACAAATTCAACAACAACTTCAACATTGAAAAACACCAACAAATTCAACAACAACCTCGACATTGAAAAACACCATCAAATTCAACAACAACCTCAACATTGAAAAACACCAACAACTTCAAAATTGAAAAAACACCAACAAATTCAACAACAACCTCAACATTTAAAAACAACAGCAACCTCAACATTGAAAAACACCAACAAATTCAACAACAACCTCAACATTGAAAAACACCAACAAATTCAACAACAACCTCAACATTGAAAAACACCAACAAACTCAACAACAACCTCAACATTGAAAAACAACAACAACCTCAACATTGAAAAACACCAACAAATTCAACAACAACCTCAACATTGAAAAACACCAACAAATTCAACAACAAACTCAAGATTGAAAAACACCAACAAATTCAACAACCTCAACATTGAAAAACAACAACAACCTCAACATTGAAAAACACCAACAAATTCAACATCAACCTCAACATTGAAAAACACCAACAAATTCAACAACAACCTCGACGTTGAAAAACACCATCAAATTCAACAACAACCTCAACATTGAAAAACACCAACAACCTCAAAATTGAAAAAACACCAACAAATTCAACAACAACCTCAACATTTAAAAACAACAACAACCTCAACATTGAAAAACATCAACAAATTCAACAACAACCTCAACATTGAAAAACACCAACAAATTCAACAACAACCTCAAAATTGAAAAACACCAACAAACTCAACAACAACCTCAACATTGAAAAACAACAACAACCTCAACATTGAAAAACACCAACAAATTCAACAACAACCTCAACATTGAAAAACAACAACAACCTCAACATTGAAAAACACCAACAAATTCAATAACAACCTCAACATTGAAAAGGACCAACAAATTCAACAACAACCTCTACATTGAAAAACAACAACAAACTCAACATTGAAAAACACCAACAAATTCAACAACAACCTCAACATTGAAAAACACCAACAAATTCAACAACAAACTCAAGATTGAAAAACACCAACAAATTCAACAACCTCAACATTGAAAAACAACAAAAACCTCAACATTGAAAAACACCAACAAATTCAACAACAACCTCAACATTGAAAACCACCAACAAATTCAACAACAACCTCAACATTGAAAAACAACAACAACCTCAACATTGAAAAACACCAACAAATTCAACAACAACCTCAACATTGAAAAACAACAACAACCTCAACATTAAAAAACACCAACAAATTCAACAACAACCTCAACATTGAAAAACAACAACAAACTCAACATTGAAAAACACCAACAAATTCAACAACAACCTCAACATTGAAAAACACCAACAAATTCAACAACAACCTCAACATTGAAAAACACCAACAAACTCAACAACAACCTCAACATTGAAAAACACCAACAAATTCAACAACCTCAACATTGAAAAACAACAAAAACCTCAACATTGAAAAACACCAACAAATTCAATAACAACCTCAACATTGAAAAACACCAACAAATTCAACAACAACCTCTACATTGAAAAACAACAACAAACTCAACATTGAAAAACACCAACAAATTCACCAACAAACTCAAGATTGAAAAACACCAACAAATTCAACAACCTCAACATTGAAAAACAACAACAACCTCAACATTGAAAAACACCAACAAATTCAACAACAACCTCAACATTGAAAACCACCAACAAATTCAACAACAACCTCAACATTGAAAAACAACAACAACCTCAACATTGAAAAACACCAACAAATTCAACAACAACCTCAACATTGAAAAACAACAACAACCTCAACATTGAAAAACACCAACAAATTCAACAACAACCTCAACATTGAAAAACAACAACAAACTCAACATTGAAAAACACCAACAAATTCAACAACAACCTCAACATTGAAAAACAACAACAACCTCAACATTGAAAAACACCAACAAATTCAACAACAAGCTCAGCATTGAAAAACAACAAAAAACTCAACATTGAAAAACACCAACAAATTCAACAACAACCTCAACATTGAAAAACAACAACAACCTCAACATTGAAAAAACACCAACAAATTCAACAACAACCTCAACATTTAAAAACAACAACAACCTCAACATTGAAAAACACCAACAAATTCAACAACAACCTCAACATTGAAAAACACCAACAAATTCAACAACAACCTCAACATTGAAAAACACCAACAAACTCAACAACAACCTCAACATTGAAAAACAACAACAACCTCAACATTGAAAAACACCAACAAATTCAACAACAACCTCAACATTGAAAAACAACAACAACCTCAACATTGAAAAACACCAACAAATTCAATAACAACCTCAACATTGAAAAACACCAACAAATTCAACAACAACCTCTACATTGAAAAACAACAACAAACTCAACATTGAAAAACACCAACAAATTCAACAACAACCTCAACATTGAGAAACACCAACAAATTCAACAACAAACTCAAGATTGAAAAACACCAACAAATTCAACAACCTCAACATTGAAAAACAACAACAACCTCAACATTGAAAAACACCAACAAATTCAACAACAACCTCAACATTGAAAACCACCAACAAATTCAACAACAACCTCAACATTGAAAAACAACAACAACCTCAACATTGAAAAACATCAACAAATTCAACAACAACCTCAACATTGAAAAACAACAACAACCTCAACATTGAAAAACACCAACAAATTCAACAACAACCTCAACATTGAAAAACAACAACAAACTCAACATTGAAAAACACCAACAAATTCAACAACAACCTCAACAATGAAAAACAACATCAACCTCAACATTGAAAAACACCAACAAATTCAACAATAACCTCAACATTGAAAAACAACAACAACCTCAACATTGAAAAGCACCAACAAATTCAACAACAACCTCAGCATTGAAAAACAACAACAAACTCAACATTGAAAAACACCAACAAATTCAACAACAACCTCAACATTGAAAAACAACAACAACCTCAACATTGAAAAACACCAACAAATTCAACAACAACCTCAACATTGAAAAACAACAACAACCTCAACATTGAAAAACACCAACAAATTCAACACAACCTAAACATTGAAAAACACCAACAAATTCAACAACAACCTCTGCATTGAAAAACAACAACAACCTCAACATTGAAAAACACCAACAAATTCAACAACAACCTCAACATTGAAAAACACCAACAAACTCAACATTGAAAAACACCAAGAAATTCAACAAAAACTTCAACATTGAAAAACACCAACATATTCAGCAACAACCTCGAAATTGAAAAACACCAACAAATTCAACAACAACTTCAACATTGAAAAACACCAACAAATTCAACAACAACCTCGACATTGAAAAACACCATCAAATTCAACAACAACCTCAACATTGAAAAACACCAACAACCTCAAAATTGAAAAACCACCAACAAATTCAACAACAACCTCAAAATTTATAAACAACAACAACCTCAACATTGAAAAACACCAACAAATTCAACAACAACCGCAACATTGAAAAACAACAACAACCTCAACATTGAAAAACACCAACAAATTCAACAACAACCTCAGCATTGAAAAACAACAATAACCTCAACATTGAAAAGCACCAACAAATTCAACAACAACCACAACATTGAAAAACACCAACAAATTCAACAACAACCTCAGCATTGAAAAACAACAACAACCTCAACATTGAAAAACACCAACAAATTCAACAACAACCTCAACATTGAAAAACAACAACAACCTCAACATTGAAAAACACCAACAAATTCAACAAAAACTTCAACATTGAAAAACACCAACAAATTCAACAACAACCTCGAAATTGAAAAACACCAACAAATTCAACAACAACTTCAACATTGAAAAACACCAACAAATTCAACAACAACCTCAACATTGAAAAACACCAACAAATTCAACAACAACCTCAACATTGAAAAACAACAACAACCTCAACATTGAAAAACACCAACAAATTCAACAATAACCTCAACATTGAAAAACAACAACAACCTCAACATTGAAAAGCACCAACAAATTCAACAACAACCTCAGCATTGAAAAACAACAACAAACTCAACATTGAAAAACACCAACAAATTCAACAACAACCTCAGCATTGAAAAACAACAACAACCTCAACATTGAAAAACACCAACAAATTCAACAACAACCTCAACATTGAAAAACAACAACAACCTCAACATTGAAAAACACCAACAAATTCAACAACAACTTCAACATTGAAAAACACCAACAAATTCAACAACAACCTCGAAATTGAAAAACACCAACAAATTCAACAACAACCTCAACACTGAAAAACAACAACATCCTCAACATTGAAAAACACCAACAAATTCAACAACAACCTCAACATTGAAAAACAACAACAACCTCAACATTGAAAAACACATAACAAATTCAACAACAACCTCAACATTGTAAAACAACAACAATCTCAACATTGAAAAACACCAACAAATTCAACAACAACCTCAACATTGAAAAACAGCAACAGCCTCAACATTGAAAAACACCAACAAATTCAACAACAACCTCAACATTGAAAAACAACAACAACCTCAACATTGAAAAACACCAACAAATTCAACAAAAACTTCAACATTGAAAAACACCAACAAATTCAACAACAACCTCGAAATTGAAAAACACCAACAAATTCAACAACAACTTCAACATTGAAAAACACCAACAAATTCAACAACAACCTCAAAATTGAAAAACACCAACAAATTCAACAACAACCTCAACATTGAAAAACAACAACAACCTCAACATTGAAAAACACCAACAAATTCAACAATAACCTCAACATTGAAAAACAAAAACAACCTCAACATTGAAAAGCACCAACAAATTCAACAACAACCTCAACATTGAAAAACAACAACAACCTCAACATTGAAAAACACCAACAAATTCAACAACAACCTCAACATTGAAAAACAACAATAACCTCAGCATTGAAAAACACCAACAAATTCAACAAAAACCTCAACATTGAAAAACAACAACAACCTCAACATTGAAAAACACCAACAAATTCAACAACAACCTCAACATTGAAAAACACCAACAAATTCAAAAACAACCTCAGCATTTAAAAACAACAACAACCTCAACATTGAAAAACACCAACAAATTCAACAACAACCTCAACATTGAAAAACAACAACAACCTCAACATTGAAAAACACCAACAAATTCAACAAAAACTTCAACATTGAAAAACACCAACAAATTCAACAACAACCTCGAAATTGAAAAACATCAGCAAATTCAACAACAACTTCAACATTGAAAAACACCAACAAATTCAACAACAACCTCGACATTGAAAAACACCATCAAATTCAACAACAACCTCAACATTGAAAAACACCAACAACCTCAAAATTGAAAAAAACACCAACAAATTCAACAACAACCTCAACATTTAAAAACAACAACAACCTCGACATTGAAAAACACCAACAAATTCAACAACAACCTCAACATTGAAAAACACCAACAAATTCAACAACAACCTCAACATTGAAAAACACCAACAAACTCAACAAAAACCTCAACATTGAAAAACGACAACAACGTCAACACTGAAAAACACCAACAAATTCAACAACAACCTCAACATTGAAAAACACCAACAAATTCAACAACAAACTCAAGATTGAAAAACACCAACAAATTCAACAACCTCAACATTGAAAAACAACAACAACCTCAACATTGAAAAGCACCAACAAATTCAACATCAACCTCAACATTGAAAAACACCAACAAATTCAACAACAACCTCGACATTGAAAAACACCATCAAATTCAACAAAAACCTCAACATTGAAAAACACCAACAACCTCAAAATTGAAAAAACACCAACAAATTCAACAACAACCTCAACATTTAAAAACAACAACAACCTCAACATTGAAAAACACCAACAAATTCAACAACAACCTCAACATTGAAAAACACCTACAAATTCAACAACAACCTCAACATTTAAAAACACCAACAAACTCAACAACAACCTCAATATTGAAAAACAACAACAACCTCAACATTGAAAAACACCAAAAAATTCAACAACAACCTCAACATTGAAAAACAACAACAACCTCAACATTGAAAAACACCAACAAATTCAACAACAACCTCAACATTGAAAAACAACAACAACTTCAACATTGAAAAACACCAACAAATTCAACAAAAACTTCAACATTGAAAAACACCAACAAATTCAACAACAACCTCGAAATTGAAAAACACCAACAAATTCAACAACAACTTCAACATTGAAAAACACCAACAAATTCAACAACAACCTCGACATTGAAAAACACCATCAAATTCAACAACAACCTCAACATTGAAAAATACCAACAACCTCAAAATTGAAAAAACACCAACAAATTCAACAACAACCTCAACATTTAAAGACAACAACAACCTCAACATTGAAAAACACCAACAAATTCAACAACAACCTCAACATTGAAAAACACCAACAAATTCAACAACAACCTCAACATTGAAAAACACCAACAAACTCAACAACAACCTCAACATTGAAAATCAACAACAACCTCAACATTGAAAAACACCAACAAATTCAACAACAACCTCAACATTGAAAAACACCAACAAATTCAACAACAAACTCAAAATTGAAAAACACCAACAAATTCAACAACATCAACATTGAAAAACAACAACAACCTCAACATTGAAAAACACCAACAAATTCAACATCAACCTCAACATTGAAAAACACCAACAAATTCAACAACAACCTCGACGTTGAAAAACACCATCAAATTCAACAACAACCTCAACATTGAAAAACACCAACAACCTCAAAATTGAAAAAACACCAACAAATTCAACAACAACCTCAACATTTAAAAACAACAACAACCTTAACATTGAAAAACACCAACAAATTCAACAACAACCTCAACATTGAAAAACACCAACAAATTCAACAACAACCTCAACATTGAAAAACACCAACAAACTCAACAACAACCTCAACATTGAAAAACAACAACAACCTCAACATTGAAAAACACCAACAAATTCAGCAACAACCTCAACATTGAAAAACAACAACAACCTCAACATTGAAAAACACCAACAAATTCAATAACAACCTCAACATTGAAAAACACCAACAAATTCAACAACAACCTCTACATTGAAAAACAACAACAAACTCAACATTGAAAAACACCAACAAATTCCACAACAACCTCAACATTGAAAAACACCAACAAATTCACCAACAACCTCAACATTGAAAAACAACAACAACCTCAACGTTGAAAAACACCAACAAATTCAACAACAACCTCAACATTGAAAACCACCAACAAATTCAACAACAACCTCAACATTGAAAAACAACAACAACCTCAACATTGAAAAACACCAACAAATTCAACAACAACCTCAACATTGAAAAACAACAACAACCTCAACATTGAAAAACACCAACAAATTCAACAACAACCTCAACATTGAAAAACAACAACAAACTCAACATTGAAAAACACCAACAAATTCAACAACAACCTCAACATTGAAAAACAACAACAACCTCAACATTGAAAAACACCAACAAATTCAACAATAACCTCAACATTGAAAAACAACAACAACCTCAACATTGAAAAGCACCAACAAATTCAACAACAAGCTCAGCATTGAAAAACAACAACAAACTCAACATTGAAATACACCAACAAATTCAACAACAACCTCAACATTGAAAAACAACAACAACCTCAACATTGAAAAAACACCAACAAATTCAACAACAACCTCAACATTTAAAAACAACAACAACGTCAACATTGAAAAACACCAACAAATTCAACAACAACCTCAACATTGAAAAACACCAACAAATTCAACAACAACCTCAACATTGAAAAACACCAACAAACTCAACAACAACCTCAACATTGAAAAACAACAACAACCTCAACATTGAAAAACACCAACAAATTCAACAACAACCTCAACATTGAAAAACAACAACAACCTCAACATTGAAAAACACCAACAAATTCAATAACAACCTCAACATTGAAAAACACCAACAAATTCAACAACAACCTCAACATTGAAAAACAACAACAACCTCAACATTGAAAAACACCAACAAATTCAACAACAACCTCAACATTGAAAAACAACAACAACCTCAACATTGAAAAACACCAACAAATTCAACAACAACCTCAACATTGAAAAACAACAACAAACTCAACATTGAAAAACACCAACAAATTCAACAACAACCTCAACATTGAAAAAGAACAACAACCTCAACATTGAAAAACACCAACAAATTCAACAATAACCTCAACATTCAAAAACAACAACAACCTCAACATTGAAAAGCACCAACAAATTCAACAACAACCTCAGCATTGAAAAACAACAACAAACTCAACATTGAAAAACACCAACAAATTCAACAACAACATCAACATTGAAAAACAACAACAACCTCAACATTGAAAAACACCAACAAATTCAACAACAACCTCAACATTGAAAAACAACAACAACCTCAACATTGAAAAACACCAACAAATTCAACAACATCCTCAACATTGAAAAACAAAAACAACCTCAACATTGAAAAACACCAACAAATTCAACAACAACCTCAACATTGAAAAACAACAACAACCTCAACATTGAAAAACACCAACAAATTCAACACAACCTAAACATTGAAAAACACCAACAAATTCAACAACAACCTCTGCATTGAAAAACAACAACAACCTCAACATTGAAAAACACCAACAAATTCAACAACAACCTCAACATTGAAAAACACCAACAAACTCAACATTGAAAAACACCAAGAAATTCAACAAAAACTTCAACATTGAAAAACACCAACATATTCAACAACAACCTCGAAATTGAAAAACACCAACAAATTCAACAACAACTTCAACATTGAAAAACACCAACAAATTCAATAACAACCTCGACATTGAAAAACACCATCAAATTCAACAACAACCTCAACATTGAAAAACACCAACAACCTCAAAATTGAAAAACCACCAACAAATTCAACAACAACCTCAAAATTTATAAACAACAACAACCTCAACATTGAAAAACACCAACAAATTCAACAACAACCTCAACATTGAAAAACAACAACAACCTCAACATTGAAAAACACCAACAAATTCAACAATAACCTCAACATTGAAAAACAACAACAACCTCAACATTGAAAAGCACCAACAAATTCAACAACAACCTCAGCATTGAAAAACAACAACAAACTCAACATTGAAAAACACCAACAAATTCAACAACAACCTCAACACTGAAAAACAACAACAACCTCAACATTGAAAAACACCAACAAATTCAACAACAACCTCAACATTGAAAAACAACAACAACCTCAACATTGAAAAACACCAACAAATTCAACAAAAACCTCAACATTGAAAAACAACAACAACCTCAACATTGAAAAACACCAAAAAATTCAACAACAACCTCAACATTGAAAAACACCAACAAATTCAACAACAACCTCAGCATTGAAAAACAACAACAACCTCATCATTGAAAAACACCAACAAATTCAACAACAACCTCAACATTGAAAAACAACAACAACCTCAACATTGAAAAACACCAACAAATTCAACAAAAACTTGAACATTGAAAAACACCAACAAATTCAACAACAACCTCGAAATTGAAAAACACCAACAAATTCAACAACAACTTCAACATTGAAAAACACCAACAAATTCAACAACAACCTCGACATTGAAAAACACCATCAAATTCAACAACAACCTCAACATTGAAAAACACCAACAACTTCAAAATTGAAAAAACACCAACAAATTCAACAACAACCTCAACATTTAAAAACAACAGCAACCTCAACATTGAAAAACACCAACAAATTCAACAACAACCTCAACATTGAAAAACACCAACAAATTCAACAACAACCTCAACATTGAAAAACACCAACAAACTCAACAACAACCTCAACATTGAAAAACAACAACAACCTCAACATTGAAAAACACCAACAAATTCAACAACAACCTCAACATTGAAAAACACCAACAAATTCAACAACAAACTCAAGATTGAAAAACACCAACAAATTCAACAACCTCAACATTGAAAAACAACAACAACCTCAACATTGAAAAACACCAACAAATTCAACATCAACCTCAACATTGAAAAACACCAACAAATTCAACAACAACCTCGACGTTGAAAAACACCATCAAATTCAACAACAACCTCAACATTGAAAAACACCAACAACCTCAAAATTGAAAAAACACCAACAAATTCAACAACAACCTCAACATTTAAAAACAACAACAACCTCAACATTGAAAAACACCAAC
The DNA here is from genome assembly GCA_026770705.1 of Isurus oxyrinchus. NCBI lineage: Eukaryota > Metazoa > Chordata > Chondrichthyes > Lamniformes > Lamnidae > Isurus > Isurus oxyrinchus. The sequence goes on along the minus strand of JANJGN010000334.1, from coordinate 108,865 downwards.
AAATTCAACAACAACCTCAACATTGAAAAACACCAACAAATTCAACAACAACCTCAAAATTGAAAAACACCAACAAACTCAACAACAACCTCAACATTGAAAAACAACAACAACCTCAACATTGAAAAACACCAACAAATTCAACAACAACCTCAACATTGAAAAACAACAACAACCTCAACATTGAAAAACACCAACAAATTCAATAACAACCTCAACATTGAAAAGGACCAACAAATTCAACAACAACCTCTACATTGAAAAACAACAACAAACTCAACATTGAAAAACACCAACAAATTCAACAACAACCTCAACATTGAAAAACACCAACAAATTCAACAACAAACTCAAGATTGAAAAACACCAACAAATTCAACAACCTCAACATTGAAAAACAACAAAAACCTCAACATTGAAAAACACCAACAAATTCAACAACAACCTCAACATTGAAAACCACCAACAAATTCAACAACAACCTCAACATTGAAAAACAACAACAACCTCAACATTGAAAAACACCAACAAATTCAACAACAACCTCAACATTGAAAAACAACAACAACCTCAACATTAAAAAACACCAACATATTCAACAACAACCTCAACATTGAAAAACAACAACAAACTCAACATTGAAAAACACCAACAAATTCAACAACAACCTCAACATTGAAAAACACCAACAAATTCAACAACAACCTCAACATTGAAAAACACCAACAAACTCAACAACAACCTCAACATTGAAAAACACCAACAAATTCAACAACCTCAACATTGAAAAACAACAAAAACCTCAACATTGAAAAACACCAACAAATTCAATAACAACCTCAACATTGAAAAACACCAACAAATTCAACAACAACCTCTACATTGAAAAACAACAACAAACTCAACATTGAAAAACACCAACAAATTCACCAACAAACTCAAGATTGAAAAACACCAACAAATTCAACAACCTCAACATTGAAAAACAACAACAACCTCAACATTGAAAAACACCAACAAATTCAACAACAACCTCAACATTGAAAACCACCAACAAATTCAACAACAACCTCAACATTGAAAAACAACAACAACCTCAACATTGAAAAACACCAACAAATTCAACAACAACCTCAACATTGAAAAACAACAACAACCTCAACATTGAAAAACACCAACAAATTCAACAACAACCTCAACATTGAAAAACAACAACAAACTCAACATTGAAAAACACCAACAAATTCAACAACAACCTCAACATTGAAAAACAACAACAACCTCAACATTGAAAAACACCAACAAATTCAACAACAAGCTCAGCATTGAAAAACAACAAAAAACTCAACATTGAAAAACACCAACAAATTCAACAACAACCTCAACATTGAAAAACAACAACAACCTCTACATTGAAAAAACACCAACAAATTCAACAACAACCTCAACATTTAAAAACAACAACAACCTCAACATTGAAAAACACCAACAAATTCAACAACAACCTCAACATTGAAAAACACCAACAAATTCAACAACAACCTCAACATTGAAAAACACCAACAAACTCAACAACAACCTCAACATTGAAAAACAACAACAACCTCAACATTGAAAAACACCAACAAATTCAACAACAACCTCAACATTGAAAAACAACAACAACCTCAACATTGAAAAACACCAACAAATTCAATAACAACCTCAACATTGAAAAACACCAACAAATTCAACAACAACCTCTACATTGAAAAACAACAACAAACTCAACATTGAAAAACACCAACAAATTCAACAACAACCTCAACATTGAGAAACACCAACAAATTCAACAACAAACTCAAGATTGAAAAACACCAACAAATTCAACAACCTCAACATTGAAAAACAACAACAACCTCAACATTGAAAAACACCAACAAATTCAACAACAACCTCAACATTGAAAACCACCAACAAATTCAACAACAACCTCAACATTGAAAAACAACAACAACCTCAACATTGAAAAACACCAACAAATTCAACAACAACCTCAACATTGAAAAACAACAACAACCTCAACATTGAAAAACACCAACAAATTCAACAACAACCTCAACATTGAAAAACAACAACAAACTCAACATTGAAAAACACCAACAAATTCAACAACCTCAACAATGAAAAACAACATCAACCTCAACATTGAAAAACACCAACAAATTCAACAATAACCTCAACATTGAAAAACAACAACAACCTCAACATTGAAAAGCACCAACAAATTCAACAACAACCTCAGCATTGAAAAACAACAACAAACTCAACATTGAAAAACACCAACAAATTCAACAACAACCTCAACATTGAAAAACAACAACAACCTCAACATTGAAAAACACCAACAAATTCAACAACAACCTCAACATTGAAAAACAACAACAACCTCAACATTGAAAAACACCAACAAATTCAACACAACCTAAACATTGAAAAACACCAACAAATTCAACAACAACCTCTGCATTGAAAAACAACAACAACCTCAACATTGAAAAACACCAACAAATTCAACAACAACCTCAACATTGAAAAACACCAAGAAATTCAACAAAAACTTCAACATTGAAAAACACCAACATATTCAGCAACAACCTCGAAATTGAAAAACACCAACAAATTCAACAACAACTTCAACATTGAAAAACACCAACAAATTCAACAACAACCTCGACATTGAAAAACACCATCAAATTCAACAACAACCTCAACATTGAAAAACACCAACAACCTCAAAATTGAAAAACCACCAACAAATTCAACAACAACCTCAAAATTTATAAACAACAACAACCTCAACATTGAAAAACACCAACAAATTCAACAACAACCGCAACATTGAAAAACAACAACAACCTCAACATTGAAAAACACCAACAAATTCAACAACAACCTCAGCATTGAAAAACAACAACAAACTCAACATTGAAAAACACCAACAAATTCAACAACAACCTCAACATTGAAAAACAACAACAACCTCAACATTGAAAAACACCAACAAATTCAACAATAACCTCAACATTGAAAAACAACAACAACCTCAACATTGAAAAGCACCAACAAATTCAACAACAACCTCAGCATTGAAAAACAACAACAAACTCAACATTGAAAAACACCAACAAATTCAACAACAACCTCAACATTGAAAAACAACAACAACCTCAACATTGAAAAACACCAACAAATTCAACAACAACCTCAACATTGAAAAACAACAACAACCTCAACATTGAAAAACACCAACAAATTCAACAAAAACCTCAACATTGAAAAACAACAACAACCTCAACATTGAAAAAGACCAAAAAATTCAACAACAACCTCAACATTGAAAAACACCAACAAATTCAACAACAACCTCAGCATTGAAAAACAACAACAACCTCAACATTGAAAAACACCAACAAATTCAACAACAACCTCAACATTGAAAAACAACAACAACCTTAACATTGAAAAACACCAACAAATTCAACAAAAACTTCAACATTGAAAAACACCAACAAATTCAACAACAACCTCGAAATTGAAAAACACCAACAAATTCAACAACAACTTCAACATTGAAAAACACCAACAAATTCAACAACAACCTCGACATTGAAAAACTCCATCAAATTCAACAACAACCTCAACATTGAAAAACACCAACAACCTCAACATTGAAAAAACACCAACAAATTCAACAACAACCTCAACATTTAAAAACAACAACAACCTCAACATTGAAAAACACCAACAAATTCAACAACAACCTCAACATTGAAAAACACCAACAAATTCAACAACAACCTCAACATTGAAAAACACCAACAAACTCAACAACAACCTCAACATTGAAAAACAACAACAACCTCAACATTGAAAAACACCAACAAATTCAACAACAACCTCAACATTGAAAAACACCAACAAATTCAACAACAAACTCAAGATTGAAAAACACCAACAAATTCAACAACCTCAACATTGAAAAACACCAACAAATTCAACAACAACCTCAACATTGAAAAACACCAACAAACTCAACAACAACCTCAACATTGAAAAACAACAACAACCTCAACATTGAAAAACACCAACAAATTCAACAACAACCTCAACATTGAAAAACAACAACAACCTCAACATTGAAAAACACCAACAAATTCAATAACAACCTCAACATTGAAAAGGACCAACAAATTCAACAACAACCTCTACATTGAAAAACAACAACAAACTCAACATTGAAAAACAACAACAAATTCAACAACAACCTCAACATTGAAAAACACCAACAAATTCAACAACAAACTCAAGATTGAAAAACACCAACAAATTCAACAACCTCAACATTGAAAAACAACAAAAACCTCAACATTGAAAAACACCAACAAATTCAACAACAACCTCAACATTGAAAACCACCAACAAATTCAACAACAACCTCAACATTGAAAAACAACAACAAATTCAACAATAACCTCAACATTGAAAAACAACAACAACCTCAACATTGAAAAGCACCAACAAATTCAACAACAACCTCAACATTGAAAAACAACAACAAACTCAACATTGAAAAACACCAACAAATTCAACAACAACCTCAACATTGAAAAACAACAACAACCTCAACATTGAAAAACACCAACAAATTCAACAACAACCTCAACATTTAAAAACAACAATATCCTCAACATTGAAAAACACCAACAAATTCAACAAAAACCTCAACATTGAAAAACAACAACAACCTCAACATTGAAAAACACCAACAAATTCAACAACAACGTCAGCATTGAAAAACAACAACAACCTCAACATTGAAAAACACCAACAAATTCAACAACAACCTCAACATTGAAAAACAACAACAACCTCAACATTGAAAAACACCAACAAATTCAACAAAAACTTCAACATTGAAAAACACCAACAAATTCAACAACAACCTCGAAATTGAAAAACACCAACAAATTCAACACCAACTTCAACATTGAAAAACACCAACAAATTCAACAACAACCTCAACATTGAAAAACACCAACAAATTCAACAACAACCTCGACATTGAAAAACACCTTCAAATTCAACAACAACCTCAACATTGAAAAACACCAACAACCTCAAAATTGAAAAAACACCAACAAATTCAACAACAACCTCAACATTTAAAAACAACAACAACCTCAACATTGAAAAACACCAACAAATTCAACAACAACCTCAACATTGAAAAAGACCAACAAATTCAACAACAACCTCAACATTGAAAAACAACAACAAACTCAACAACAACCTCAACATTGAAAAACAACAACAACCTCAACATTGAAAAACACCAACAAATTCAACAACAACCTCAACATTGAAAAACAACAACCTCAACATTGAAAAACACCAACAAATTCAATAACAACCTCAACATTGAAAAACACCAACAAATTCAACAACAACCTCTACATTGAAAAACAACAACAAACTCAACATTGAAAAACACCAACAAATTCAACAACAACCTCAACATTGAAAAACAACAACAACCTCAACATTGAAAAACACCAACAAATTCAACAACAACTTCAACATTGAAAAACACCAACAAATTCAACAACATCCTCAACATTGAAAAACAACAACAACCTCAACATTGAAAAACACCAACAAATTCAACAACAACCTCAACATTGAAAAACAACAACAACCTCAACATTGAAAAACACCAACAAATTCAACAACAACCTCAACATTGAAAAACAACAACAACCTCAACATTGAAAAACACCAACAAATTCAACAACAACCTCAACATTGAAAAACAACAACAAACTCAACATTGAAAAACACCAACAAATTCAACAACAACCTCAACATTGAAAAACAACAACAACCTCAACATTGAAAAACACCAACAAATACAACAATAACCTCAACATTGAAAAACAACAACAACCTCAACATTGAAAAGCACCAACAAATTCAACAACAACCTCAGCATTGAAAAACAACAACAAACTCAACATTGAAAAACACCAACAAATTCAACAACAACCTCAACATTGAAAAACAACAACAAACTCAACATTGAAAAACACCAACAAATTCAACAACAACCTCTACATTGAAAAACAACAACAACCTCAACATTGAAAAACACCAACAAATTCAACAAAAACCTCAACATTGAAAAACAACAACAACCTCAACATTGAAAAACACCAACAAATTCAACAACAACCTCAACATTGAAAAACACCAACAAATTCAACAACAACCTCAGCATTGAAAAACAACAACAACCTCAACATTGAAAAACACCAACAAATTCAACAACAACCTCAACATTGAAAAACAACAACAACCTCAACATTGAAAAACACCAACAAATTCAACAAAAACTTCAACATTGAAAAACACCAACAAATTCAACAACAACCTCGAAATTGAAAAACACCAACAAATTCAACAACAACTTCAACATTGAAAAACACCAACAAATTCAACAACAACCTCAACATTGAAAAACACCAACAAATTCAACAACAACCTCGACATTGAAAAACACCTTCAAATTCAACAACAACCTCAACATTGAAAAACACCAACAACCTCAAAATTGAAAAAACACCAACAAATTCAACAACAACCTCAACATTTAAAAACAACAACAACCTCAACATTGAAAAACACCAACAAATTCAACAACAACCTCAACATTGAAAAACACCAACAAATTCAACAACAACCTCAACATTGAAAAACACCAACAAACTCAACAACAACCTCAACATTGAAAAACAACAACACCCTCAACATTGAAAAACACCAACAAATTCAACAACAACCTCAACATTGAAAAACAACAACAACCTCAACATTGAAAAACACCAACAAATTCAATAACAACCTCAACATTAAAAAACACCAACAAATTCAACAAGAACCTCTACATTGAAAAACAACAACAAACTCAACATTGAAAAACACCAACAAATTCAACAACAACCTCAACATTGAAAAACAACAACAACCTCAACATTGAAAAACACCAACAAATTCAACAACAACCTCAACATTGAAAACCACCAGCAAATTCAACAACAACCTCAACATTGAAAAACAACAACAACCTCAACATTGAAAAACACCAACAAATTCAACAACAACCTCAACATTGAAAAACAACAACAACCTCAACATTGAAAAACACCAACAAATTCAACAACAACCTCAACATTGAAAAACAACAACAAACTCAACATTGAAAAACACCAACAAATTCAACAACAACCTCAACATTGAAAAACAACAACAACCTCAACATTGAAAAACACCAACAAATTCAACAATAACCTCAACATTGAAAAACAACAACAACCTCAACATTGAAAAGCACCAACAAATTCAACAACAACCTCAGCATTGAAAAACAGCAACAAACTCAACATTGAAAAACACCAACAAATTCAACAACAAACTCAACATTGAAAAACAACAACAACCTCAACATTGAAAAACACCAACAAATTCAACAACAACCTCAACATTGAAAAACAACAACAACCTCAACATTGAAAAACACCAACAAATTCAATAACAACCTCAACATTAAAAAACACCAACAAATTCAACAAGAACCTCTACATTGAAAAACAACAACAAACTCAACATTGAAAAACACCAACAAATTCAACAACAACCTCAACATTGAAAAACAACAACAACCTCAACATTGAAAAACACCAACAAATTCAACAACAACCTCAACATTGAAAACCACCAGCAAATTCAACAACAACCTCAACATTGAAAAACAACAACAACCTCAACATTGAAAAACACCAACAAATTCAACAACAACCTCAACATTGAAAAACAACAACAACCTCAACATTGAAAAACACCAACAAATTCAACAACAACCTCAACATTGAAAAACAACAACAAACTCAACATTGAAAAACACCAACAAATTCAACAACAACCTCAACATTGAAAAACAACAACAACCTCAACATTGAAAAACACCAACAAATTCAACAATAACCTCAACATTGAAAAACAACAACAACCTCAACATTGAAAAGCACCAACAAATTCAACAACAACCTCAGCATTGAAAAACAGCAACAAACTCAACATTGAAAAACACCAACAAATTCAACAACAAACTCAACATTGAAAAACAACAACAACCTCAACATTGAAAAACACCAACAAATTCAACAACAACCTCAACATTGAAAAACAACAACAACCTCAACATTGAAAAACACCAACAAATTCAACAAAAACCTCAACATTGAAAAACAACAACAACCTCAACATTGAAAAACACCAACAAATTCAACAACAACGTCAGCATTGAAAAACAACAACAACCTCAACATTGAAAAACACCAACAAATTCAACAACAACCTCAACATTGAAAAACAACAACAACCTCAACATTGAAAAACACCAACAAATTCAACAAAAACTTCAACATTGAAAAACACCAACAAATTCAACAACAACCTCGAAATTGAAAAACACCAACAAATTCAACAACCACTTCAACATTGAAAAACACCAACAAATTCAACAACAACCTCAACATTGAAAAACACCAACAAATTCAACAACAACCTCAACATTGAAAAACACCAACAAATTCAACAACAACCTCAGCATTGAAAAACAACAACAACCTCAACATTGAAAAACACCAACAAATTCAACAACAACCTCAACATTGAAAAACAACAACAACCTCAACATTGAAAAACACCAACAAATTCAACAAAAACCTCAACATTGAAAAACAACAACAACCTCAACATTGAAAAACACCAAAAAATTCAACAACAACCTCAACATTGAAAAACACCAACAAATTCAACAACAACCTCAGCATTGAAAAACAACAACAACCTCATCATTGAAAAACACCAACAAATTCAACAACAACCTCAACATTGAAAAACAACAACAACCTCAACATTGAAAAACACCAACAAATTCAACAAAAACTTGAACATTGAAAAACACCAACAAATTCAACAACAACCTCGAAATTGAAAAACACCAACAAATTCAACAACAACTTCAACATTGAAAAACACCAACAAATTCAACAACAACCTCGACATTGAAAAACACCATCAAATTCAACAACAACCTCAACATTGAAAAACACCAACAACTTCAAAATTGAAAAAACACCAACAAATTCAACAACAACCTCAACATTTAAAAACAACAGCAACCTCAACATTGAAAAACACCAACAAATTCAACAACAACCTCAACATTGAAAAACACCAACAAATTCAACAACAACCTCAACATTGAAAAACACCAACAAACTCAACAACAACCTCAACATTGAAAAACAACAACAACCTCAACATTGAAAAACACCAACAAATTCAACAACAACCTCAACATTGAAAAACACCAACAAATTCAACAACAAACTCAAGATTGAAAAACACCAACAAATTCAACAACCTCAACATTGAAAAACAACAACAACCTCAACATTGAAAAACACCAACAAATTCAACATCAACCTCAACATTGAAAAACACCAACAAATTCAACAACAACCTCGACGTTGAAAAACACCATCAAATTCAACAACAACCTCAACATTGAAAAACACCAACAACCTCAAAATTGAAAAAACACCAACAAATTCAACAACAACCTCAACATTTAAAAACAACAACAACCTCAACATTGAAAAACACCAACAAATTCAACAACAACCTCAACATTGAAAAACAACAACAACCTCAACATTGAAAAACACCAACAAATTCAACAACAACCTCAACATTGAAAAAGACCAACAAATTCAACAACAACCTCAACATTGAAAAACAACAACAAACTCAACAACAACCTCAACATTGAAAAACAACAACAACCTCAACATTGAAAAACACCAACAAATTCAACAACAACCTCAACATTGAAAAACAACAACCTCAACATTGAAAAACACCAACAAATTCAATAACAACCTCAACATTGAAAAACACCAACAAATTCAACAACAACCTCTACATTGAAAAACAACAACAAACTCAACATTGAAAAACACCAACAAATTCAACAACAACCTCAACATTGAAAAACAACAACAACCTCAACATTGAAAAACACCAACAAATTCAACAACAACTTCAACATTGAAAAACACCAACAAATTCAACAACATCCTCAACATTGAAAAACAACAACAACCTCAACATTGAAAAACACCAACAAATTCAACAACAACCTCAACATTGAAAAACAACAACAACCTCAACATTGAAAAACACCAACAAATTCAACAACAACCTCAACATTGAAAAACAACAACAACCTCAACATTGAAAAACACCAACAAATTCAACAACAACCTCAACATTGAAAAACAACAACAAACTCAACATTGAAAAACACCAACAAATTCAACAACAACCTCAACATTGAAAAACAACAACAACCTCAACATTGAAAAACACCAACAAATACAACAATAACCTCAACATTGAAAAACAACAACAACCTCAACATTGAAAAGCACCAACAAATTCAACAACAACCTCAGCATTGAAAAACAACAACAAACTCAACATTGAAAAACACCAACAAATTCAACAACAACCTCAACATTGAAAAACAACAACAAACTCAACATTGAAAAACACCAACAAATTCAACAACAACCTCTACATTGAAAAACAACAACAACCTCAACATTGAAAAACACCAACAAATTCAACAAAAACCTCAACATTGAAAAACAACAACAACCTCAACATTGAAAAACACCAACAAATTCAACAACAACCTCAACATTGAAAAACACCAACAAATTCAACAACAACCTCAGCATTGAAAAACAACAACAACCTCAACATTGAAAAACACCAACAAATTCAACAACAACCTCAACATTGAAAAACAACAACAACCTCAACATTGAAAAACACCAACAAATTCAACAAAAACTTCAACATTGAAAAACACCAACAAATTCAACAACAACCTCGAAATTGAAAAACACCAACAAATTCAACAACAACTTCAACATTGAAAAACACCAACAAATTCAACAACAACCTCAACATTGAAAAACACCAACAAATTCAACAACAACCTCGACATTGAAAAACACCTTCAAATTCAACAACAACCTCAACATTGAAAAACACCAACAACCTCAAAATTGAAAAAACACCAACAAATTCAACAACAACCTCAACATTTAAAAACAACAACAACCTCAACATTGAAAAACACCAACAAATTCAACAACAACCTCAACATTGAAAAACACCAACAAATTCAACAACAACCTCAACATTGAAAAACACCAACAAACTCAACAACAACCTCAACATTGAAAAACAACAACACCCTCAACATTGAAAAACACCAACAAATTCAACAACAACCTCAACATTGAAAAACAACAACAACCTCAACATTGAAAAACACCAACAAATTCAATAACAACCTCAACATTAAAAAACACCAACAAATTCAACAAGAACCTCTACATTGAAAAACAACAACAAACTCAACATTGAAAAACACCAACAAATTCAACAACAACCTCAACATTGAAAAACAACAACAACCTCAACATTGAAAAACACCAACAAATTCAACAACAACCTCAACATTGAAAACCACCAGCAAATTCAACAACAACCTCAACATTGAAAAACAACAACAACCTCAACATTGAAAAACACCAACAAATTCAACAACAACCTCAACATTGAAAAACAACAACAACCTCAACATTGAAAAACACCAACAAATTCAACAACAACCTCAACATTGAAAAACAACAACAAACTCAACATTGAAAAACACCAACAAATTCAACAACAACCTCAACATTGAAAAACAACAACAACCTCAACATTGAAAAACACCAACAAATTCAACAATAACCTCAACATTGAAAAACAACAACAACCTCAACATTGAAAAGCACCAACAAATTCAACAACAACCTCAGCATTGAAAAACAGCAACAAACTCAACATTGAAAAACACCAACAAATTCAACAACAAACTCAACATTGAAAAACAACAACAACCTCAACATTGAAAAACACCAACAAATTCAACAACAACCTCAACATTGAAAAACAACAACAACCTCAACATTGAAAAACACCAACAAATTCAATAACAACCTCAACATTAAAAAACACCAACAAATTCAACAAGAACCTCTACATTGAAAAACAACAACAAACTCAACATTGAAAAACACCAACAAATTCAACAACAACCTCAACATTGAAAAACAACAACAACCTCAACATTGAAAAACACCAACAAATTCAACAACAACCTCAACATTGAAAACCACCAGCAAATTCAACAACAACCTCAACATTGAAAAACAACAACAACCTCAACATTGAAAAACACCAACAAATTCAACAACAACCTCAACATTGAAAAACAACAACAACCTCAACATTGAAAAACACCAACAAATTCAACAACAACCTCAACATTGAAAAACAACAACAAACTCAACATTGAAAAACACCAACAAATTCAACAACAACCTCAACATTGAAAAACAACAACAACCTCAACATTGAAAAACACCAACAAATTCAACAATAACCTCAACATTGAAAAACAACAACAACCTCAACATTGAAAAGCACCAACAAATTCAACAACAACCTCAGCATTGAAAAACAGCAACAAACTCAACATTGAAAAACACCAACAAATTCAACAACAAACTCAACATTGAAAAACAACAACAACCTCAACATTGAAAAACACCAACAAATTCAACAACAACCTCAACATTGAAAAACAACAACAACCTCAACATTGAAAAACACCAACAAATTCAACAAAAACCTCAACATTGAAAAACAACAACAACCTCAACATTGAAAAACACCAACAAATTCAACAACAACGTCAGCATTGAAAAACAACAACAACCTCAACATTGAAAAACACCAACAAATTCAACAACAACCTCAACATTGAAAAACAACAACAACCTCAACATTGAAAAACACCAACAAATTCAACAAAAACTTCAACATTGAAAAACACCAACAAATTCAACAACAACCTCGAAATTGAAAAACACCAACAAATTCAACAACCACTTCAACATTGAAAAACACCAACAAATTCAACAACAACCTCAACATTGAAAAACACCAACAAATTCAACAACAACCTCAACATTGAAAAACACCAACAAATTCAACAACAACCTCAGCATTGAAAAACAACAACAACCTCAACATTGAAAAACACCAACAAATTCAACAACAACCTCAACATTGAAAAACAACAACAACCTCAACATTGAAAAACACCAACAAATTCAACAAAAACTTCAACATTGAAAAACACCAACAAATTCAACAACAACCTCGGAAATTGAAAAACACCAACAAATTCAACAACAACTTCAACACTGGAAAAACACCAACCAAATTCAACAACAACCTCAACATTGAAAAACACCAACAAATTCAACAACAACCTCGACATTGAAAAACACCTTCAAATTCAACAACAACCTCAACATTGAAAAAACACCAACAACCTCAAAATTGAAAAAACACCCACAAATTCAACAACAACATCAACATTTAAAAACAACAACAACCTCAACATTGAAAAACACCAACAAATTCAACAACAACCTCAACATTGAAAAACACCAACAAATTCAACAACAACCTCAACATTGAAAAACACCAACAAACTCAACAACAACCTCAACATTGAAAAACAACAACACCCTCAACATTGAAAAACACCAACAAATTCAACAACAACCTCAACATTGAAAAACAACAACAACCTCAACATTGAAAAACACCAACAAATTCAATAACAACCTCAACATTGAAAAACACCAACAAATTCAACAAGAACCTCTACATTGAAAAACAACAACAAACTCAACATTGAAAAACACCAACAAATTCAACAACAACCTCAACATTGAAAAACAACAACAACCTCAACATTGAAAAACACCAACAAATTCAACAACAACCTCAACATTGAAAACCACCAGCAAATTCAACAACAACCTCAACATTGAAAAACAACAACAACCTCAACATTGAAAAACACCAACAAATTCAACAACAACCTCAACATTGAAAAACAACAACAACCTCAACATTGAAAAACACCAACAAATTCAACAACAACCTCAACATTGAAAAACAACAACAAACTCAACATTGAAAAACACCAACAAATTCAACAACAACCTCAACATTGAAAAACAACAACAACCTCAACATTGAAAAACACCAACAAATTCAACAATAACCTCAACATTGAAAAACAACAACAACCTCAACATTGAAAAGCACCAACAAATTCAACAACAACCTCAGCATTGAAAAACAACAACAAACTCAACATTGAAAAACACCAACAAATTCAACAACAAACTCAACATTGAAAAACAACAACAACCTCAACATTGAAAAACACCAACAAATTCAACAACAACCTCAACATTGAAAAACACCAACAAATTCAACAAAAACCTCAACATTGAAAAACAACAACAACCTCAACATTGAAAAACACCAACAAATTCAACAACAACGTCAGCATTGAAAAACAACAACAACCTCAACAACAACCTCAACATTGAAAAATAACAACAACCTCAACATTGAAAACCACCAGCAAATTCAACAACAACCTCAACATTGAAAAACAACAACAACCTCTACATTGAAAAACACCAACAAATTCAACAACAACCTCTACATTGAAAAACAACAACAAACTCAACATTGAAAAACACCAACAAATTCAACAACAACCTCAACATTGAAAAACAACAACAACCTCAACATTGAAAAACACCAACAAATTCAACAACAACTTCAACATTGAAAAACACCAACAAATTCAACAACATCCTCAACATTGAAAAACAACAACAACCTCAACATTGAAAAACACCAACAAATTCAACAACAACCTCAACATTGAAAAACAACAACAACCTCAACATTGAAAAACACCAACAAATTCAACAACAACCTCAACATTGAAAAACAACAACAACCTCAACATTGAAAAACACCAACAAATTCAACAACAACCTCAACATTGAAAAACAACAACAAACTCAACATTGAAAAACACCAACAAATTCAACAACAACCTCAACATTGAAAAACAACAACAACCTCAACATTGAAAAACACCAACAAATTCAACAATAACCTCAACATTGAAAAACAACAACAACCTCAACATTGAAAAGCACCAACAAATTCAACAACAACCTCAGCATTGAAAAACAACAACAAACTCAACATTGAAAAACACCAACAAATTCAACAACAACCTCAACATTGAAAAACAACAACAACCTCAACATTGAAAAACACCAACAAATTCAACAACAACCTCTACATTGAAAAACAACAACAACCTCAACATTGAAAAACACCAACAAATTCAACAAAAACCTCAACATTGAAAAACAACAACAACCTCAACATTGAAAAACACCAACAAATTCAACAACAACCTCAACATTGAAAAACACCAACAAATTCAACAACAACCTCAACATTGAAAAACAACAACAACCTCAACATTGAAAAACACCAACAAATTCAACAACAACCTCAACATTGAAAAACAACAACAACCTCAACATTGAAAAACACCAACAAATTCAACAAAAACTTCAACATTGAAAAACACCAACAAATTCAACAACAACCTCGAAATTGAAAAACACCAACAAATTCAACAACAACTTCAACATTGAAAAACACCAACAAATTCAACAACAACCTCAACATTGAAAAACACCAACAAATTCAACAACAACCTCGACATTGAAAAACACCTTCAAATTCAACAACAACCTCAACATTGAAAAACACCAACAACCTCAAAATTGAAAAAACACCAACAAATTCAACAACAACCTCAACATTTAAAAACAACAACAACCTCAACATTGAAAAACACCAACAAATTCAACAACAACCTCAACATTGAAAAACACCAACAAATTCAACAACAACCTCAACATTGAAAAACACCAACAAACTCAACAACAACCTCAACATTGAAAAACAACAACACCCTCAACATTGAAAAACACCAACAAATTCAACAACAACCTCAACATTGAAAAACAACAACAACCTCAACATTGAAAAACACCAACAAATTCAATAACAACCTCAACATTGAAAAACACCAACAAATTCAACAAGAACCTCTACATTGAAAAACAACAACAAACTCAACATTGAAAAACACCAACAAATTCAACAACAACCTCAACATTGAAAAACAACAACAACCTCAACATTGAAAAACACCAACAAATTCAACAACAACCTCAACATTGAAAACCACCAGCAAATTCAACAACAACCTCAACATTGAAAAACAACAACAACCTCAACATTGAAAAACACCAACAAATTCAACAACAACCTCAACATTGAAAAACAACAACAACCTCAACATTGAAAAACACCAACAAATTCAACAACAACCTCAACATTGAAAAACAACAACAAACTCAACATTGAAAAACACCAACAAATTCAACAACAACCTCAACATTGAAAAACAACAACAACCTCAACATTGAAAAACACCAACAAATTCAACAATAACCTCAACATTGAAAAACAACAACAACCTCAACATTGAAAAGCACCAACAAATTCAACAACAACCTCAGCATTGAAAAACAACAACAAACTCAACATTGAAAAACACCAACAAATTCAACAACAACCTCAACATTGAAAAACAACAACAAACTCAACATTGAAAAACACCAACAAATTCAACAACAACCTCTACATTGAAAAACAACAACAACCTCAACATTGAAAAACACCAACAAATTCAACAAAAACCTCAACATTGAAAAACAACAACAACCTCAACATTGAAAAACACCAACAAATTCAACAACAACCTCAACATTGAAAAACACCAACAAATTCAACAACAACCTCAGCATTGAAAAACAACAACAACCTCAACATTGAAAAACACCAACAAATTCAACAACAACCTCAACATTGAAAAACAACAACAACCTCAACATTGAAAAACACCAACAAATTCAACAAAAACTTCAACATTGAAAAACACCAACAAATTCAACAACAACCTCGAAATTGAAAAACACCAACAAATTCAACAACAACTTCAACATTGAAAAACACCAACAAATTCAACAACAACCTCAACATTGAAAAACACCAACAAATTCAACAACAACCTCGACATTGAAAAACACCTTCAAATTCAACAACAACCTCAACATTGAAAAACACCAACAACCTCAAAATTGAAAAAACACCAACAAATTCAACAACAACCTCAACATTTAAAAACAACAACAACCTCAACATTGAAAAACACCAACAAATTCAACAACAACCTCAACATTGAAAAACACCAACAAATTCAACAACAACCTCAACATTGAAAAACACCAACAAACTCAACAACAACCTCAACATTGAAAAACAACAACACCCTCAACATTGAAAAACACCAACAAATTCAACAACAACCTCAACATTGAAAAACAACAACAACCTCAACATTGAAAAACACCAACAAATTCAATAACAACCTCAACATTGAAAAACACCAACAAATTCAACAAGAACCTCTACATTGAAAAACAACAACAAACTCAACATTGAAAAACACCAACAAATTCAACAACAACCTCAACATTGAAAAACAACAACAACCTCAACATTGAAAAACACCAACAAATTCAACAACAACCTCAACATTGAAAACCACCAGCAAATTCAACAACAACCTCAACATTGAAAAACAACAACAACCTCAACATTGAAAAACACCAACAAATTCAACAACATCCTCAACATTGAAAAACAACAACAACCTCAACATTGAAAACCACCAGCAAATTCAACAACAACCTCAACATTGAAAAACAACAACAACCTCAACATTGAAAAACACCAACAAATTCAACAACAACCTCAACATTGAAAAACAACAACAACCTCAACATTGAAAAACACCAACAAATTCAACAACAACCTCAACATTGAAAAACAACAACAAACTCAACATTGAAAAACACCAACAAATTCAACAACAACCTCAACATTGAAAAACAACAACAACCTCAACATTGAAAAACACCAACAAATTCAACAATAACCTCAACATTGAAAAACAACAACAACCTCAACATTGAAAAGCACCAACAAATTCAACAACAACCTCAGCATTGAAAAACAACAACAAACTCAACATTGAAAAACACCAACAAATTCAACAACAACCTCAACATTGAAAAACAACAACAAACTCAACATTGAAAAACACCAACAAATTCAACAACAACCTCTACATTGAAAAACAACAACAACCTCAACATTGAAAAACACCAACAAATTCAACAAAAACCTCAACATTGAAAAACAACAACAACCTCAACATTGAAAAACACCAACAAATTCAACAACAACCTCAACATTGAAAAACACCAACAAATTCAACAACAACCTCAGCATTGAAAAACAACAACAACCTCAACATTGAAAAACACCAACAAATTCAACAACAACCTCAACATTGAAAAACAACAACAACCTCAACATTGAAAAACACCAACAAATTCAACAAAAACTTCAACATTGAAAAACACCAACAAATTCAACAACAACCTCGAAATTGAAAAACACCAACAAATTCAACAACAACTTCAACATTGAAAAACACCAACAAATTCAACAACAACCTCAACATTGAAAAACACCAACAAATTCAACAACAACCTCGACATTGAAAAACACCTTCAAATTCAACAACAACCTCAACATTGAAAAACACCAACAACCTCAAAATTGAAAAAACACCAACAAATTCAACAACAACCTCAACATTTAAAAACAACAACAACCTCAACATTGAAAAACACCAACAAATTCAACAACAACCTCAACATTGAAAAACACCAACAAATTCAACAACAACCTCAACATTGAAAAACACCAACAAACTCAACAACAACCTCAACATTGAAAAACAACAACACCCTCAACATTGAAAAACACCAACAAATTCAACAACAACCTCAACATTGAAAAACAACAACAACCTCAACATTGAAAAACACCAACAAATTCAATAACAACCTCAACATTGAAAAACACCAACAAATTCAACAAGAACCTCTACATTGAAAAACAACAACAAACTCAACATTGAAAAACACCAACAAATTCAACAACAACCTCAACATTGAAAAACAACAACAACCTCAACATTGAAAAACACCAACAAATTCAACAACAACCTCAACATTGAAAACCACCAGCAAATTCAACAACAACCTCAACATTGAAAAACAACAACAACCTCAACATTGAAAAACACCAACAAATTCAACAACAACCTCAACATTGAAAAACAACAAGAACCTCAACATTGAAAAACACCAACAAATTCAACAACAACCTCAACATTGAAAAACAACAACAAACTCAACATTGAAAAACACCAACAAATTCAACAACAACCTCAACATTGAAAAACAACAACAACCTCAACATTGAAAAACACCAACAAATTCAACAATAACCTCAACATTGAAAAACAACAACAACCTCAACATTGAAAAGCACCAACAAATTCAACAACAACCTCAGCATTGAAAAACAGCAACAAACTCAACATTGAAAAACACCAACAAATTCAACAACAAACTCAACATTGAAAAACAACAACAACCTCAACATTGAAAAACACCAACAAATTCAACAACAACCTCAACATTGAAAAACAACAACAACCTCAACATTGAAAAACACCAACAAATTCAACAAAAACCTCAACATTGAAAAACAACAACAACCTCAACATTGAAAAACACCAACAAATTCAACAACAACGTCAGCATTGCAAAACAACAACAACCTCAACATTGAAAAACACCAACAAATTCAACAACAACCTCAACATTGAAAAACAACAACAACCTCAACATTGAAAAACACCAACAAATTCAACAAAAACTTCAACATTGAAAAACACCAACAAATTCAACAACAACCTCGAAATTGAAAAACACCAACAAATTCAACAACAACTTCAACATTGAAAAACACCAACAAATTCAACAACAACCTCAACATTGAAAAACACCAACAAATTCAACAACAACCTCAACATTGAAAAACACCAACAAATTCAACAACAACCTCAGCATTGAAAAACAACAACAACCTCAACATTGAAAAACACCAACAAATTCAACAACAACCTCAACATTGAAAAACAACAACAACCTCAACATTGAAAAACACCAACAAATTCAACAAAAACTTCAACATTGAAAAACACCAACAAATTCAACAACAACCTCGAAATTGAAAAACACCAACAAATTCAACAACAACTTCAACACTGAAAAACACCAACAAATTCAACAACAACCTCAACATTGAAAAACACCAACAAATTCAACAACAACCTCGACATTGAAAAACACCTTCAAATTCAACAACAACCTCAACATTGAAAAACACCAACAACCTCAAAATTGAAAAAACACCCACAAATTCAACAACAACCTCAACATTTAAAAACAACAACAACCTCAACATTGAAAAACACCAACAAATTCAACAACAACCTCAACATTGAAAAACACCAACAAATTCAACAACAACCTCAACATTGAAAAACACCAACAAACTCAACAACAACCTCAACATTGAAAAACAACAACACCCTCAACATTGAAAAACACCAACAAATTCAACAACAACCTCAACATTGAAAAACAACAACAACCTCAACATTGAAAAACACCAACAAATTCAATAACAACCTCAACATTGAAAAACACCAACAAATTCAACAAGAACCTCTACATTGAAAAACAACAACAAACTCAACATTGAAAAACACCAACAAATTCAACAACAACCTCAACATTGAAAAACAACAACAACCTCAACATTGAAAAACACCAACAAATTCAACAACAACCTCAACATTGAAAACCACCAGCAAATTCAACAACAACCTCAACATTGAAAAACAACAACAACCTCAACATTGAAAAACACCAACAAATTCAACAACAACCTCAACATTGAAAAACAACAACAACCTCAACATTGAAAAACACCAACAAATTCAACAACAACCTCAACATTGAAAAACAACAAAAAACTCAACATTGAAAAACACCAACAAATTCAACAACAACCTCAACATTGAAAAACAACAACAACCTCAACATTGAAAAACACCAACAAATTCAACAATAACCTCAACATTGAAAAACAACAACAACCTCAACATTGAAAAGCACCAACAAATTCAACAACAACCTCAGCATTGAAAAACAACAACAAACTCAACATTGAAAAACACCAACAAATTCAACAACAAACTCAACATTGAAAAACAACAACAACCTCAACATTGAAAAACACCAACAAATTCAACAACAACCTCAACATTGAAAAACAACAACAACCTCAACATTGAAAAACACCAACAAATTCAACAAAAACCTCAACATTGAAAAACAACAACAACCTCAACATTGAAAAACACCAACAAATTCAACAACAACGTCAGCATTGAAAAACAACAACAACCTCAACAACAACCTCAACATTGAAAAATAACAACAACCTCAACATTGAAAACCACCAGCAAATTCAACAACAACCTCAACATTGAAAAACAACAACAACCTCTACATTGAAAAACACCAACAAATTCAACAACAACCTCAACATTGAAAAACAACAACAACCTCAACATTGAAAAACACCAACAAATTCAACAAAAACCTCAACATTGAAAAACAACAACAACCTCAACATTGAAAAACACCAACAAATTCAACAACAACGTCAGCATTGAAAAACAACAACAACCTCAACATTGAAAAACACCAACAAATTCAACAACAACCTCAACATTGAAAAACAACAACAACCTCAACATTGAAAAACACCAACAAATTCAACAAAAACTTCAACATTGAAAAACACCAACAAATTCAACAACAACCTCGAAATTGAAAAACACCAACAAATTCAACAACAACTTCAACATTGAAAAACACCAACAAATTCAACAACAACCTCAACATTGAAAAACACCAACAAATTCAACAACAACCTCAACATTGAAAAACACCAACAAATTCAACAACAACCTCAGCATTGAAAAACAACAACAACCTCAACATTGTAAAACACCAACAAATTCAACAACAACCTCAACATTGAAAAACAACAACAACCTCAACATTGAAAAACACCAACAAATTCAACAAAAACTTCAACATTGAAAAACACCAACAAATTCAACAACAACCTCGAAATTGAAAAACACCAACAAATTCAACAACAACTTCAACACTGAAAAACACCAACAAATTCAACAACAACCTCAACATTGAAAAACACCAACAAATTCAACAACAACCTCGACATTGAAAAACACCTTCAAATTCAACAACAACCTCAACATTGAAAAACACCAACAACCTCAAAATTGAAAAAACACCCACAAATTCAACAACAACCTCAACATTTAAAAACAACAACAACCTCAACATTGAAAAACACCAACAAATTCAACAACAACCTCAACATTGAAAAACACCAACAAATTCAACAACAACCTCAACATTGAAAAACACCAACAAACTCAACAACAACCTCAACATTGAAAAACAACAACACCCTCAACATTGAAAAACACCAACAAATTCAACAACAACCTCAACATTGAAAAACAACAACAACCTCAACATTGAAAAACACCAACAAATTCAATAACAACCTCAACATTGAAAAACACCAACAAATTCAACAAGAACCTCTACATTGAAAAACAACAACAAACTCAACATTGAAAAACACCAACAAATTCAACAACAACCTCAACATTGAAAAACAACAACAACCTCAACATTGAAAAACACCAACAAATTCAACAACAACCTCAACATTGAAAACCACCAGCAAATTCAACAACAACCTCAACATTGAAAAACAACAACAACCTCAACATTGAAAAACACCAACAAATTCAACAACAACCTCAACATTGAAAAACAACAACAACCTCAACATTGAAAAACACCAACAAATTCAACAACAACCTCAACATTGAAAAACAACAAAAAACTCAACATTGAAAAACACCAACAAATTCAACAACAACCTCAACATTGAAAAACAACAACAACCTCAACATTGAAAAACACCAACAAATTCAACAATAACCTCAACATTGAAAAACAACAACAACCTCAACATTGAAAAGCACCAACAAATTCAACAACAACCTCAGCATTGAAAAACAACAACAAACTCAACATTGAAAAACACCAACAAATTCAACAACAAACTCAACATTGAAAAACAACAACAACCTCAACATTGAAAAACACCAACAAATTCAACAACAACCTCAACATTGAAAAACAACAACAACCTCAACATTGAAAAACACCAACAAATTCAACAAAAACCTCAACATTGAAAAACAACAACAACCTCAACATTGAAAAACACCAACAAATTCAACAACAACGTCAGCATTGAAAAACAACAACAACCTCAACAACAACCTCAACATTGAAAAATAACAACAACCTCAACATTGAAAACCACCAGCAAATTCAACAACAACCTCAACATTGAAAAACAACAACAACCTCTACATTGAAAAACACCAACAAATTCAACAACAACCTCAACATTGAAAAACAACAACAACCTCAACATTGAAAAACACCAACAAATTCAACAACAACCTCAACATTGAAAAACAACAACAAACTCAACATTGAAAAACACCAACAAATTCAACAACAACCTCAACATTGAAAAACAACAACAACCTCAACATTGAAAAACACCAACAAATTCAACAATAACCTCAACATTGAAAAACAACAACAACCTCAGCATTGAAAAGCACCAACAAATTCAACAACAACCTCAGCATTGAAAAACAACAACAAACTCAACATTGAAAAACACCAACAAATTCAACAACAAACTCAACATTGAAAAACAACAACAACCTCAACATTGAAAAACACCAACAAATTCAACAACAACCTCAACATTGAAAAACAACAACAACCTCAACATTGAAAAACACCAACAAATTCAACAAAAACCTCAACATTGAAAAACAACAACAACCTCAACATTGAAAAACACCAACAAATTCAACAACAACGTCAGCATTGAAAAACAACAACAACCTCAACATTGAAAAACACCAACAAATTCAACAACAACCTCAACATTGAAAAACAACAACAACCTCAACATTGAAAAACACCAACAAATTCAACAAAAACTTCAACATTGAAAAACACCAACAAATTCAACAACAACCTCGAAATTGAAAAACACCAACAAATTCAACAACAACTTCAACATTGAAAAACACCAACAAATTCAACAACAACCTCAACATTGAAAAACACCAACAAATTCAACAACAACCTCGACATTGAAAAACACCTTCAAATTCAACAACAACCTCAACATTGAAAAACACCAACAACCTCAAAATTGAAAAAACACCAACAAATTCAACAACAACCTCAACATTTAAAAACAACAACAACCTCAACATTGAAAAACACCAACAAATTCAACAACAACCTCAACATTGAAAAACACCAACAAATTCAACAACAACCTCAACATTGAAAAACACCAACAAACTCAACAACAACCTCAACATTGAAAAACACCAACAACCTCAAAATTGAAAAAACACCAACAAATTCAACAACAACCTCAACATTTAAAAACAACAACAACCTCAACATTGAAAAACACCAACAAATTCAACAACAACCTCAACATTGAAAAACACCAACAAATTCAACAACAACCTCAACATTGAAAAACAACAACAACCTCAACATTGAAAAACACCAACAAATTCAATAACAACCTCAACATTGAAAAACACCAACAAATTCAACAAGAACCTCTACATTGAAAAACAACAACAAACTCAACATTGAAAAACACCAACAAATTCAACAACAACCTCAACATTGAAAAACAACAACAACCTCAACATTGAAAAACACCAACAAATTCAACAACAACCTCAACATTGAAAACCACCAGCAAATTCAACAACAACCTCAACATTGGAAAACAACAACAACCTCAACATTGAAAAACACCAACAAATTCAACAACAACCTCAACATTGAAAAACAACAAGAACCTCAACATTGAAAAACACCAACAAATTCAACAACAACCTCAACATTGAAAAACAACAACAAACTCAACATTGAAAAACACCAACAAATTCAACAACAACCTCAACATTGAAAAACAACAACAACCTCAACATTGAAAAACACCAACAAATTCAACAATAACCTCAACATTGAAAAACAACAACAACCTCAACATTGAAAAGCACCAACAAATTCAACAACAACCTCAGCATTGAAAAACAGCAACAAACTCAACATTGAAAAACACCAACAAATTCAACAACAAACTCAACATTGAAAAACAACAACAACCTCAACATTGAAAAACACCAACAAATTCAACAACAACCTCAACATTGAAAAACAACAACAACCTCAACATTGAAAAACACCAACAAATTCAACAAAAACCTCAACATTGAAAAACAACAACAACCTCAACATTGAAAAACACCAACAAATTCAACAACAACGTCAGCATTGAAAAACAACAACAACCTCAACATTGAAAAACACCAACAAATTCAACAACAACCTCAACATTGAAAAACAACAACAACCTCAACATTGAAAAACACCAACAAATTCAACAAAAACTTCAACATTGAAAAACACCAACAAATTCAACAACAACCTCGAAATTGAAAAACACCAACAAATTCAACAACAACTTCAACATTGAAAAACACCAACAAATTCAACAACAACCTCAACATTGAAAAACACCAACAAATTCAACAACAACCTCAACATTGAAAAACACCAACAAATTCAACAACAACCTCAGCATTGAAAAACAACAACAACCTCAACATTGAAAAACACCAACAAATTCAACAACAACCTCAACATTGAAAAACAACAACAACCTCAACATTGAAAAACACCAACAAATTCAACAAAAACTTCAACATTGAAAAACACCAACAAATTCAACAACAACCTCGAAATTGAAAAACACCAACAAATTCAACAACAACTTCAACACTGAAAAACACCAACAAATTCAACAACAACCTCAACATTGAAAAACACCAACAAATTCAACAACAACCTCGACATTGAAAAACACCTTCAAATTCAACAACAACCTCAACATTGAAAAACACCAACAACCTCAAAATTGAAAAAACACCCACAAATTCAACAACAACCTCAACATTTAAAAACAACAACAACCTCAACATTGAAAAACACCAACAAATTCAACAACAACCTCAACATTGAAAAACACCAACAAATTCAACAACAACCTCAACATTGAAAAACACCAACAAACTCAACAACAACCTCAACATTGAAAAACAACAACACCCTCAACATTGAAAAACACCAACAAATTCAACAACAACCTCAACATTGAAAAACAACAACAACCTCAACATTGAAAAACACCAACAAATTCAATAACAACCTCAACATTGAAAAACACCAACAAATTCAACAAGAACCTCTACATTGAAAAACAACAACAAACTCAACATTGAAAAACACCAACAAATTCAACAACAACCTCAACATTGAAAAACAACAACAACCTCAACATTGAAAAACACCAACAAATTCAACAACAACCTCAACATTGAAAACCACCAGCAAATTCAACAACAACCTCAACATTGAAAAACAACAACAACCTCAACATTGAAAAACACCAACAAATTCAACAACAACCTCAACATTGAAAAACAACAACAACCTCAACATTGAAAAACACCAACAAATTCAACAACAACCTCAACATTGAAAAACAACAACAAACTCAACATTGAAAAACACCAACAAATTCAACAACAACCTCAACATTGAAAAACAACAACAACCTCAACATTGAAAACCACCAGCAAATTCAACAACAACCTCAACATTGAAAAACAACAACAACCTCAACATTGAAAAACACCAACAAATTCAACAACAACCTCAACATTGAAAAACAACAACAACCTCAACATTGAAAAACACCAACAAATTCAACAACAACCTCAACATTGAAAAACAACAACAAACTCAACATTGAAAAACACCAACAAATTCAACAACAACCTCAACATTGAAAAACAACAACAACCTCAACATTGAAAAACACCAACAAATTCAACAATAACCTCAACATTGAAAAACAACAACAACCTCAACATTGAAAAGCACCAACAAATTCAACAACAACCTCAGCATTGAAAAACAACAACAAACTCAACATTGAAAAACACCAACAAATTCAACAACAACCTCAACATTGAAAAACAACAACAAACTCAACATTGAAAAACACCAACAAATTCAACAACAACCTCTACATTGAAAAACAACAACAACCTCAACATTGAAAAACACCAACAAATTCAACAAAAACCTCAACATTGAAAAACAACAACAACCTCAACATTGAAAAACACCAACAAATTCAACAACAACCTCAACATTGAAAAACACCAACAAATTCAACAACAACCTCAGCATTGAAAAACAACAACAACCTCAACATTGAAAAACACCAACAAATTCAACAACAACCTCAACATTGAAAAACAACAACAACCTCAACATTGAAAAACACCAACAAATTCAACAAAAACTTCAACATTGAAAAACACCAACAAATTCAACAACAACCTCGAAATTGAAAAACACCAACAAATTCAACAACAACTTCAACATTGAAAAACACCAACAAATTCAACAACAACCTCAACATTGAAAAACACCAACAAATTCAACAACAACCTCGACATTGAAAAACACCTTCAAATTCAACAACAACCTCAACATTGAAAAACACCAACAACCTCAAAATTGAAAAAACACCAACAAATTCAACAACAACCTCAACATTTAAAAACAACAACAACCTCAACATTGAAAAACACCAACAAATTCAACAACAACCTCAACATTGAAAAACACCAACAAATTCAACAACAACCTCAACATTGAAAAACACCAACAAACTCAACAACAACCTCAACATTGAAAAACAACAACACCCTCAACATTGAAAAACACCAACAAATTCAACAACAACCTCAACATTGAAAAACAACAACAACCTCAACATTGAAAAACACCAACAAATTCAATAACAACCTCAACATTGAAAAACACCAACAAATTCAACAAGAACCTCTACATTGAAAAACAACAACAAACTCAACATTGAAAAACACCAACAAATTCAACAACAACCTCAACATTGAAAAACAACAACAACCTCAACATTGAAAAACACCAACAAATTCAACAACAACCTCAACATTGAAAACCACCAGCAAATTCAACAACAACCTCAACATTGAAAAACAACAACAACCTCAACATTGAAAAACACCAACAAATTCAACAACAACCTCAACATTGAAAAACAACAAGAACCTCAACATTGAAAAACACCAACAAATTCAACAACAACCTCAACATTGAAAAACAACAACAAACTCAACATTGAAAAACACCAACAAATTCAACAACAACCTCAACATTGAAAAACAACAACAACCTCAACATTGAAAAACACCAACAAATTCAACAATAACCTCAACATTGAAAAACAACAACAACCTCAACATTGAAAAGCACCAACAAATTCAACAACAACCTCAGCATTGAAAAACAGCAACAAACTCAACATTGAAAAACACCAACAAATTCAACAACAAACTCAACATTGAAAAACAACAACAACCTCAACATTGAAAAACACCAACAAATTCAACAACAACCTCAACATTGAAAAACAACAACAACCTCAACATTGAAAAACACCAACAAATTCAACAAAAACCTCAACATTGAAAAACAACAACAACCTCAACATTGAAAAACACCAACAAATTCAACAACAACGTCAGCATTGCAAAACAACAACAACCTCAACATTGAAAAACACCAACAAATTCAACAACAACCTCAACATTGAAAAACAACAACAACCTCAACATTGAAAAACACCAACAAATTCAACAAAAACTTCAACATTGAAAAACACCAACAAATTCAACAACAACCTCGAAATTGAAAAACACCAACAAATTCAACAACAACTTCAACATTGAAAAACACCAACAAATTCAACAACAACCTCAACATTGAAAAACACCAACAAATTCAACAACAACCTCAACATTGAAAAACACCAACAAATTCAACAACAACCTCAGCATTGAAAAACAACAACAACCTCAACATTGAAAAACACCAACAAATTCAACAACAACCTCAACATTGAAAAACAACAACAACCTCAACATTGAAAAACACCAACAAATTCAACAAAAACTTCAACATTGAAAAACACCAACAAATTCAACAACAACCTCGAAATTGAAAAACACCAACAAATTCAACAACAACTTCAACACTGAAAAACACCAACAAATTCAACAACAACCTCAACATTGAAAAACACCAACAAATTCAACAACAACCTCGACATTGAAAAACACCTTCAAATTCAACAACAACCTCAACATTGAAAAACACCAACAACCTCAAAATTGAAAAAACACCCACAAATTCAACAACAACCTCAACATTTAAAAACAACAACAACCTCAACATTGAAAAACACCAACAAATTCAACAACAACCTCAACATTGAAAAACACCAACAAATTCAACAACAACCTCAACATTGAAAAACACCAACAAACTCAACAACAACCTCAACATTGAAAAACAACAACACCCTCAACATTGAAAAACACCAACAAATTCAACAACAACCTCAACATTGAAAAACAACAACAACCTCAACATTGAAAAACACCAACAAATTCAATAACAACCTCAACATTGAAAAACACCAACAAATTCAACAAGAACCTCTACATTGAAAAACAACAACAAACTCAACATTGAAAAACACCAACAAATTCAACAACAACCTCAACATTGAAAAACAACAACAACCTCAACATTGAAAAACACCAACAAATTCAACAACAACCTCAACATTGAAAACCACCAGCAAATTCAACAACAACCTCAACATTGAAAAACAACAACAACCTCAACATTGAAAAACACCAACAAATTCAACAACAACCTCAACATTGAAAAACAACAACAACCTCAACATTGAAAAACACCAACAAATTCAACAACAACCTCAACATTGAAAAACAACAACAAACTCAACATTGAAAAACACCAACAAATTCAACAACAACCTCAACATTGAAAAACAACAACAACCTCAACATTGAAAAACACCAACAAATTCAACAATAACCTCAACATTGAAAAACAACAACAACCTCAACATTGAAAAGCACCAACAAATTCAACAACAACCTCAGCATTGAAAAACAACAACAAACTCAACATTGAAAAACACCAACAAATTCAACAACAAACTCAACATTGAAAAACAACAACAACCTCAACATTGAAAAACACCAACAAATTCAACAACAACCTCAACATTGAAAAACAACAACAACCTCAACATTGAAAAACACCAACAAATTCAACAAAAACCTCAACATTGAAAAACAACAACAACCTCAACATTGAAAAACACCAACAAATTCAACAACAACGTCAGCATTGAAAAACAACAACAACCTCAACAACAACCTCAACATTGAAAAATAACAACAACCTCAACATTGAAAACCACCAGCAAATTCAACAACAACCTCAACATTGAAAAACAACAACAACCTCTACATTGAAAAACACCAACAAATTCAACAACAACCTCAACATTGAAAAACAACAACAACCTCAACATTGAAAAACACCAACAAATTCAACAACAACCTCAACATTGAAAAACAACAACAAACTCAACATTGAAAAACACCAACAAATTCAACAACAACCTCAACATTGAAAAACAACAACAACCTCAACATTGAAAAACACCAACAAATTCAACAATAACCTCAACATTGAAAAACAACAACAACCTCAACATTGAAAAGCACCAACAAATTCAACAACAACCTCAGCATTGAAAAACAACAACAAACTCAACATTGAAAAACACCAACAAATTCAACAACAAACTCAACATTGAAAAACAACAACAACCTCAACATTGAAAAACACCAACAAATTCAACAACAACCTCAACATTGAAAAACAACAACAACCTCAACATTGAAAAACACCAACAAATTCAACAAAAACCTCAACATTGAAAAACAACAACAACCTCAACATTGAAAAACACCAACAAATTCAACAACAACGTCAGCATTGAAAAACAACAACAACCTCAACATTGAAAAACACCAACAAATTCAACAACAACCTCAACATTGAAAAACAACAACAACCTCAACATTGAAAAACACCAACAAATTCAACAAAAACTTCAACATTGAAAAACACCAACAAATTCAACAACAACCTCGAAATTGAAAAACACCAACAAATTCAACAACAACTTCAACATTGAAAAACACCAACAAATTCAACAACAACCTCAACATTGAAAAACACCAACAAATTCAACAACAACCTCAACATTGAAAAACACCAACAAATTCAACAACAACCTCAGCATTGAAAAACAACAACAACCTCAACATTGAAAAACACCAACAAATTCAACAACAACCTCAACATTGAAAAACAACAACAACCTCAACATTGAAAAACACCAACAAATTCAACAAAAACTTCAACATTGAAAAACACCAACAAATTCAACAACAACCTCGAAATTGAAAAACACCAACAAATTCAACAACAACTTCAACATTGAAAAACACCAACAAATTCAACAACAACCTCAACATTGAAAAACACCAACAAATTCAACAACAACCTCGACATTGAAAAACACCTTCAAATTCAACAACAACCTCAACATTGAAAAACACCAACAACCTCAAAATTGAAAAAACACCAACAAATTCAACAACAACCTCAACATTTAAAAACAACAACAACCTCAACATTGAAAAACACCAACAAATTCAACAACAACCTCAACATTGAAAAACACCAACAAATTCAACAACAACCTCAACATTGAAAAACACCAACAAACTCAACAACAACCTCAACATTGAAAAACAACAACACCCTCAACATTGAAAAACACCAACAAATTCAACAACAACCTCAACATTGAAAAACAACAACAACCTCAACATTGAAAAACACCAACAAATTCAATAACAACCTCAACATTGAAAAACACCAACAAATTCAACAAGAACCTCTACATTGAAAAACAACAACAAACTCAACATTGAAAAACACCAACAAATTCAACAACAACCTCAACATTGAAAAACAACAACAACCTCAACATTGAAAAACACCAACAAATTCAACAACAACCTCAACATTGAAAACCACCAGCAAATTCAACAACAACCTCAACATTGAAAAACAACAACAACCTCAACATTGAAAAACACCAACAAATTCAACAACAACCTCAACATTGAAAAACAACAACAACCTCAACATTGAAAAACACCAACAAATTCAACAACAACCTCAACATTGAAAAACAACAACAAACTCAACATTGAAAAACACCAACAAATTCAACAACAACCTCAACATTGAAAAACAACAGCAACCTCAACATTGAAAAACACCAACAAATTCAACAATAACCTCAACATTGAAAAACAACAACAACCTCAACATTGAAAAGCACCAACAAATTCAACAACAACTTCAACATTGAGAAACACCAACAAATTCAACAACAACCTCAACATTGAAAAACACCAACAAATTCAACAACAGCCTCAACATTGAAAAACAACAACAACCTCAACATTGAAAAACACCAACAAATTCAACAAAAACTTCAACATTGAAAAACACCAACAAATTCAACAACAACCTCGAAATTGAAAAACACCAACAAATTCAACAACAACTTCAACACTGAAAAACACCAACAAATTCAACAACAACCTCAACATTGAAAAACACCAACAAATTCAACAACAACCTCGACATTGAAAAACACCTTCAAATTCAACAACAACCTCAACATTGAAAAACACCAACAACCTCAAAATTGAAAAAACACCAACAAATTCAACAACAACCTCAACATTTAAAAACAACAACAACCTCAACATTGAAAAACACCAACAAATTCAACAACAACCTCAACATTGAAAAACACCAACAAATTCAACAACAACCTCAACATTGAAAAACACCAACAAACTCAACAACAACCTCAACATTGAAAAACAACAACACCCTCAGCATTGAAAAACACCAACAAATTCAACAACAACCTCAACATTGAAAAACAACAACAACCTCAACATTGAAAAACACCAACAAATTCAATAACAACCTCAACATTGAAAAACACCAACAAATTCAAAAAGAACCTCTACATTGAAAAACAACAACAAACTCAACATTGAAAAACACCAACAAATTCAACAACAACCTCAACATTGAAAAACAACAACAACCTCAACATTGAAAAACACCAACAAATTCAACAACAACCTCAACATTGAAAACCACCAGCAAATTCAACAACAACCTCAACATTGAAAAACAACAACAACCTCAACATTGAAAAACACCAACAAATTCAACAACAACCTCAACATTGAAAAACAACAACAACCTCAACATTGAAAAACACCAACAAATTCAACAACAACCTCAACATTGAAAAACAACAACAAACTCAACATTGAAAAACACCAACAAATTCAACAACAACCTCAACATTGAAAAACAACAACAACCTCAACATTGAAAAACACCAGCAAATTCAACAATAACCTCAACATTGAAAAACAACAACAACCTCAACATTGCAAAGCACCAACAAATTCAACAACAACCTCAGCATTGAAAAACAACAACAAACTCAACATTGAAAAACACCAACAAATTCAACAACAAACTCAACATTGAAAAACAACAACAACCTCAACATTGAAAAACACCAACAAATTCAACAACAACCTCAACATTGAAAAACAACAACAACCTCAACATTGAAAAACACCAACAAATTCAACAAAAACCTCAACATTGAAAAACAACAACAACCTCAACATTGAAAAACACCAACAAATTCAACAACAACGTCAGCATTGAAAAACAACAACAACCTCAACAACAACCTCAACATTGAAAAATAACAACAACCTCAACATTGAAAACCACCAGCAAATTCAACAACAACCTCAACATTGAAAAACAACAACAACCTCTACATTGAAAAACACCAACAAATTCAACAACAACCTCAACATTGAAAAACAACAACAACCTCAACATTGAAAAACACCAACAAATTCAACAACAACCTCAACATTGAAAAACAACAACAAACTCAACATTGAAAAACACCAACAAATTCAACAACAACCTCAACATTGAAAAACAACAACAACCTCAACATTGAAAAACACCAACAAATTCAACAATAACCTCAACATTGAAAAACAACAACAACCTCAACATTGAAAAGCACCAACAAATTCAACAACAACCTCAGCATTGAAAAACAACAACAAACTCAACATTGAAAAACACCAACAAATTCAACAACAAACTCAACATTGAAAAACAACAACAACCTCAACATTGAAAAACACCAACAAATTCAACAACAACCTCAACATTGAAAAACAACAACAACCTCAACATTGAAAAACACCAACAAATTCAACAAAAACCTCAACATTGAAAAACAACAACAACCTCAACATTGAAAAACACCAACAAATTCAACAACAACGTCAGCATTGAAAAACAACAACAACCTCAACATTGAAAAACACCAACAAATTCAACAACAACCTCAACATTGAAAAACAACAACAACCTCAACATTGAAAAACACCAACAAATTCAACAAAAACTTCAACATTGAAAAACACCAACAAATTCAACAACAACCTCGAAATTGAAAAACACCAACAAATTCAACAACAACTTCAACATTGAAAAACACCAACAAATTCAACAACAACCTCAACATTGAAAAACACCAACAAATTCAACAACAACCTCAACATTGAAAAACACCAACAAATTCAACAACAACCTCAGCATTGAAAAACAACAACAACCTCAACATTGAAAAACACCAACAAATTCAACAACAACCTCAACATTGAAAAACAACAACAACCTCAACATTGAAAAACACCAACAAATTCAACAAAAACTTCAACATTGAAAAACACCAACAAATTCAACAACAACCTCGAAATTGAAAAACACGAACAAATTCAACAACAACTTCAACATTGAAAAACACCAACAAATCCAACAACAACCTCAACATTGAAAAACACCAACAAATTCAACAACAACCTCGACATTGAAAAACACCTTCAAATTCAACAACAACCTCAACATTGAAAAACACCAACAACCTCAAAATTGAAAAAACACCAACAAATTCAACAACAACCTCAACATTTAAAAACAACAACAACCTCAACATTGAAAAACACCAACAAATTCAACAACAACCTCAACATTGAAAAACACCAACAAATTCAACAACAACCTCAACATTGAAAAACACCAACAAACTCAACAACAACCTCAACATTGAAAAACAACAACACCCTCAACATTGAAAAACACCAACAAATTCAACAACAACCTCAACATTGAAAAACAACAACAACCTCAACATTGAAAAACACCAACAAATTCAATAACAACCTCAACATTGAAAAACACCAACAAATTCAACAAGAACCTCTACATTGAAAAACAACAACAAACTCAACATTGAAAAACACCAACAAATTCAACAACAACCTCAACATTGAAAAACAACAACAACCTCAACATTGAAAAACACCAACAAATTCAACAACAACCTCAACATTGAAAACTACCAGCAAATTCAACAACAACCTCAACATTGAAAAACAACAACAACCTCAACATTGAAAAACACCAACAAATTCAACAACAACCTCAACATTGAAAAACAACAACAACCTCAACATTGAAAAACACCAACAAATTCAACAACAACCTCAACATTGAAAAACAACAACAAACTCAACATTGAAAAACACCAACAAATTCAACAACAACCTCAACATTGAAAAACAACAACAACCTCAACATTGAAAAACACCAACAAATTCAACAATAACCTCAACATTGAAAAACAACAACAACCTCAACATTGAAAAGCACCAACAAATTCAACAACAACCTCAGCATTGAAAAACAACAACAAACTCAACATTGAAAAACACCAACAAATTCAACAACAAACTCAACATTGAAAAACAACAACAACCTCAACATTGAAAAACACCAACAAATTCAACAACAACCTCAACATTGAAAAACAACAACAACCTCAACATTGAAAAACACCAACAAATTCAACAAAAACCTCAACATTGAAAAACAACAACAACCTCAACATTGAAAAACACCAACAAATTCAACAACAACGTCAGCATTGAAAAACAACAACAACCTCAACATTGAAAAACACCAACAAATTCAACAACAACCTCAACATTGAAAAACAACAACAACCTCAACATTGAAAAACACCAACAAATTCAACAAAAACTTCAACATTGAAAAACACCAACAAATTCAACAACAACCTCGAAATTGAAAAACACCAACAAATTCAACAACAACTTCAACATTGAAAAACACCAACAAATTCAACAACAACCTCAACATTGAAAAACACCAACAAATTCAACAACAACCTCGACATTGAAAAACACCTTCAAATTCAACAACAACCTCAACATTGAAAAACACCAACAACCTCAGAATTGAAAAAACACCAACAAATTCAACAACAACCTCAACATTTAAAAACAACAACAACCTCAACATGGAAAAACACCAACAAATTCAACAACAACCTCAACATTGAAAAACACCAACAAATTCAACAACAACCTCAACATTGAAAAACAACAACAAACTCAACAACAACCTCAACATTGAAAAACAACAACAACCTCAACATTGAAAAACACCAACAAATTCAACAACAACCTCAACATTGAAAAACAACAACAACCTCAACATTGAAAAACACCAACAAATTCAATAACAACCTCAACATTGAAAAACACCAACAAATTCAACAACAACCTCTACATTGAAAAACAACAACAAACTCAACATTGAAAAACACCAACAAATTCAACAACAACCTCAACATTGAAAAACAACAACAACCTCAACATTGAAAAACACCAAAAAATTCAACAACAACTTCAACATTGAAAAACACCAACAAATTCAACAACATCCTCAACATTGAAAAACAACAACAACCTCAACATTGAAAAACACCAACAAATTCAACAACAACCTCAACATTGAAAAACAACAACAACCTCAACATTGAAAAACACCAACAAATTCAACAACAACCTCAACATTGAAAAACAACAACAACCTCAACATTGAAAAACACCAACAAATTCAACAACAACCTCAACATTGAAAAACAACAACAAACTCAACATTGAAAAACACCAACAAATTCAACAACAACCTCAACATTGAAAAACAACAACAACCTCAACATTGAAAAACAACAACAAATTCAACAATAACCTCAACATTGAAAAACAACAACAACCTCAACATTGAAAAGCACCAACAAATTCAACAACAACCTCAGCATTGAAAAACAACAACAAACTTAACATTGAAAAACACCAACAAATTCAACAACAACCTCAACATTGAAAAACAACAACAACCTCAACATTGAAAAACACCAACAAATTCAACAACAACCTCAACATTGAAAAACAACAACAACCTCAACATTGAAAAACACCAACAAATTCAACAAAAACCTCAACATTGAAAAACAACAACAACCTCAACATTGAAAAAGACCAACAAATTCAACAACAACCTCAACATTGAAAAACACCAACAAATTCAACAACAACCTCAGCATTGAAAAACAACAACAACCTCAACATTGAAAAACACCAACAAATTCAACAACAACCTCAACATTGAAAAACAACAACAACCACAACATTGAAAAACACCAACAAATTCAACAAAAACTTCAACATTGAAAAACACCAACAAATTCAACAACAACTTCGAAATAGAAAAACACCAACAAATTCAACAACAACTTCAACATTGAAAAACACCAACAAATTCAACAACAACCTCAACATTGAAAAACACCAACAAATTCAACAACAACCTCGACATTGAAAAATACCTTCAAATTCAACAACAGCCTCAACATTGAAAAACACCAACAACCTCAAAATTGAAAAAACACCAACAAATTCAACAACAACCTCAACATTTAAAAACAACAACAACCTCAACATTGAAAAACACCAACAAATTCAACAACAACCTCAACATTGAAAAACACCAACAAATTCAACAACAACCTCAACATTGAAAAACACCAACAAACTCAACAACAACCTCAACATTGAAAAACAACAACAACCTCAACATTGAAAAACACCAACAAATTCAACAACAACCTCAACATTGAAAAACAACAACAACCTCAACATTGAAAAACACCAACAAATTCAATAACAACCTCAACATTGAAAAACACCAACAAATTCAACAACAACCTCTACATTGAAAAACAACAACAAACTCAACATTGAAAAACACCAACAAATTCAACAACAACCTCAACATTGAAAACCACCAGCAAATTCAACAACAACCTCAACATTGAAAAACAACAACAACCTCAACATTGAAAAACACCAACAAATTCAACAACAACCTCAACATTGAAAAACAACAACAACCTCAACATTGAAAAACACCAACAAATTCAACAACAACCTCAACATTGAAAAACAACAACAAACTCAACATTGAAAAACACCAACAAATTCAACAACAACCTCAACATTGAAAAACAACAACAACCTCAACATTGAAAAACACCAACAAATTCAACAATAACCTCAACATTGACAAACAACAACAACCTCAACATTGAAAAGCACCAACAAATTCAACAACAACCTCAGCATTGAAAAACAACAACAAACTCAACATTGAAAAACACCAACAAATTCAACAACAACCTCAACATTGAAAAACAACAACAACCTCAACATTGAAAAACACCAACAAATTCAACAACAACCTCTACATTGAAAAACAACAACAAACTCAACATTGAAAAACACCAACAAATTCAACAACAACCTCAACATTGAAAAAAAACAACAACCTCAACATTGAAAAACACCAACAAATTCAACAACAACTTCAACATTGAAAAACACCAACAAATTCAACAACATCCTCAACATTGAAAAACAACAACAACCTCAACATTGAAAAACACCAACAAATTCAACAACAACGTCAACATTGAAAAACAACAACAACCTCAACATTGAAAAACACCAACAAATTCAACAACAACCTCAACATTGAAAAACAACAACAACCTCAACATTGAAAAACACCAACAAATTCAACAACAACCTCAACATTGAAAAACAACAACAAACTCAACATTGAAAAACACCAACAAATTCAACAACAACCTCAACATTGAAAAACAACAACAACCTCAACATTGAAAAACACCAACAAATTCAACAATAACCTCAACATTGAAAAACAACAACAACCTCAACATTGAAAAGCACCAACAAATTCAACAACAACCTCAGCATTGAAAAACAACAACAAACTCAACATTGAAAAACACCAACAAATTCAACAACAACCTCAACATTGAAAAACAACAACAACCTCAACATTGAAAAACACCAACAAATTCAACAACAACCTCAACATTGAAAAACAACAACAACCTCAACATTGAAAAACACCAACAAATTCAACAAAAACCTCAACATTGAAAAACAACAACAACCTCAACATTGAAAAACGCCAACAAATTCAACAACAACCTCAACATTGAAAAACACCAACAAATTCAACAACAACCTCAGCATTGAAAAACAACAACAACCTCAACATTGAAAAACACCAACAAATTCAACAACAACCTCAACATTGAAAAACAACAACAACCTCAACATTGAAAAACACCAACAAATTCAACAAAAACTTCAACATTGAAAAACACCAACAAATTCAACAACAACCTCGAAATTGAAAAACACCAACAAATTCAACAACAACCTCAACATTGAAAAACACCAACAAATTCAACAACAACCTCAACATTGAAAAACACCAACAAATTCAACAACAACCTCGACATTGAAAAACACCTTCAAATTCAACAACAACCTCAACATTGAAAAACACCCACAACCTCAAAATTGAAAAAACACCAAAAAGTTCAACAACAACCTCAACATTTAAAAACAACAACAACCTCAACATTGAAAAACACCAACAAATTCAACAACAACCTCAACATTGAAAAACACCAACAAATTCAACAACAACCTCAACATTGAAAAACACCAACAAACTCAACAACAACCTCAACATTGAAAAACAACAACACCCTCAACATTGAAAAACACCAACAAATTCAACAACAACCTCAACATTGAAAAACAACAACAACCTCAACATTGAAAAACACCAACAAATTCAATAACAACCTCAACATTGAAAAACACCAACAAATTCAACAAGAACCTCTACATTGAAAAACAACAACAAACTCAACATTGAAAAACACCAACAAATTCAACAACAACCTCAACATTGAAAAACAACAACAACCTCAACATTGAAAAACACCAACAAATTCAACAACAACCTCAACATTGAAAACCACCAGCAAATTCAACAACAACCTCAACATTGAAAAACAACAACAACCTCAACATTGAAAAACACCAACAAATTCAACAACAACCTCAACATTGAAAAACAACAACAACCTCAACATTGAAAAACACCAACAAATTCAACAACAACCTCAACATTGAAAAACAACAACAAACTCAACATTGAAAAACACCAACAAATTCAACAACAACCTCAGCATTGAAAAACAACAACAACCTCAACATTGAAAAACACCAACAAATTCAACAATAACCTCAACATTGAAAAACAACAACAACCTCAACATTGAAAAGCACCAACAAATTCAACAACAACCTCAGCATTGAAAAACAACAACAAACTCAACATTGAAAAACACCAACAAATTCAACAACAACCTCAACATTGAAAAACAACAACAACCTCAACATTGAAAAACACCAACAAATTCAACAACAACCTCAACATTGAAAAACAACAACAACCTCAACATTGAAAAACACCAACAAATTCAACAAAAACCTCAACATTGAAAAACAACAACAACCTCAACATTGAAAAACACCAACAAATTCAACAACAACGTCAGCATTGAAAAACAACAACAACCTCAACATTGAAAAACAGCAACAAATTCAACAACAACCTCAACATTGAAAAACAACAACAACCTCAACATTGAAAAACACCAACAAATTCAACAAAAACTTCAACATTGAAAAACACCAACAAATTCAACAACAACCTCGAAATTGAAAAACACCAACAAATTCAACAACAACTTCAACATTGAAAAACACCAACAAATTCAACAACAACCTCAACATTGAAAAACACCAACAAATTCAACAACAACCTCGACATTGAAAAACACCTTCAAATTCAACAACAACCTCAACATTGAAAAACACCAACAACCTCAAAATTGAAAAAACACCAACAAATTCAACAACAACCTCAACATTTAAAAACAGCAACAACCTCAACATTGAAAAACACCAACAAATTCAACAACAACCTCAACATTGAAAAACACCAACAAATTCAACAACAACCTCAACATTGAAAAACAACAACAAACTCAACAACAACCTCAACATTGAAAAACAACAACAAACTCAACATTGAAAAACACCAACAAATTCAACAACAACCTCAACACTGAAAAACAACAACAACCTCAACATTGAAAAACACCAACAAATTCAATAACAACCTCAACATTGAAAAACACCAACAAATTCAACAACAACCTCTACATTGAAAAACAACAACAAACTCAACATTGAAAAACACCAACAAATTCAACAACAACCTCAACATTGAAAAACAACAACAACCTCAACATTGAAAAACACCAACAAATTCAACAACAACTTCAACATTGAAAAACACCAACAAATTCAACAGCATCCTCGACATTGAAAAACAACAACAACCTCAACATTGAAAAACACCAACAAATTCAACAACAACCTCAACATTGAAAAACAACAACAACCTCAACATTGAAAAACACCAACAAATTCAACAACAACCTCAACATTGAAAAACAACAACAACCTCAACATTGAAAAACACCAACAAATTCAACAACAACCTCAACATTGAAAAACAACAACAAACTCAACATTGAAAAACTCCAACAAATTCAACAACAACCTCAACATTGAAAAACAACAACAACCTCAACATTGAAAAACACCAACAAATTCAACAATAACCTCAACATTGAAAAACAACAAGAACCTCAACATTGAAAAGCACCAACAAATTCAACAACAACCTCAACATTTAAAAACAACAACAACCTCAACATTGAAAAACACCAACAAATTCAACAACAACCTCAACATTGAAAAACACCAACAAATTCAACAACAACCTCAACATTGAAAAACAACAACAACCTCAACATTGAAAAACACCAACAAATTCAACAAAAACCTCAACATTGAAAAACAACAACAACCTCAACATTGAAAAACACCAACAAATTCAACAACAACCTCAACATTGAAAAACACCAACAAATTCAACAACAACCTCAGCATTGAAAAACAACAACAACCTAAACATTGAAAAACACCAACAAATTCAACAACAACCTCAACATTGAAAAACAACAACAACCTCAACATTGAAAAACACCAACAAATTCAACAAAAACTTCAACATTGAAAAACACCAACAAATTCAACAACAACCTCGAAATTGAAAAACACCAACAAATTCAACAACAACTTCAACATTGAAAAACACCAACAAATTCAACAACAACCTCAACATTGAAAAACACCAACAAATTCAACAACAACCTCGACATTGAAAAACACCTTCAAATTCAACAACAACCTCAACATTGAAAAACACCAACAACCTCAAAATTGAAAAAACACCAACAAATTCAACAGCAACCTCAACATTTAAAAACAACAACAACCTCAACATTGAAAAACACCAACAAATTCAACAACAACCTCAACATTGAAAAACACCAACAAATTCAACAACAACCTCAACATTGAAAAACACCAACAAACTCAACAACAACCTCAACATTGAAAAACAACAACAACCTCAACATTGAAAAACACCAACAAATTCAACAACAACCTCAACATTGAAAAACAACAACAACCTCAACATTGAAAAACACCAACAAATTCAATAACAACCTCAACATTGAAAAACACCAACAAATTCAACAACAACCTCTACATTGAAAAACAACAACAAACTCAACATTGAAAAACACCAACAAATTCAACAACAACCTCAACATTGAAAACCACCAGCAAATTCAACAACAACCTCAACATTGAAAAACAACAACAACCTCAACATTGAAAAACACCAACAAATTCAACAACAACCTCAACATTGAAAAACAACAACAACCTCAACATTGAAAAACACCAACAAATTCAACAACAACCTCAACATTGAAAAACAACAACAAACTCAACATTGAAAAACACCAACAAATTCAAGAACAACCTCAACATTGAAAAACAACAACAACCTCAACATTGAAAAACACCAACAAATTCAACAATAACCTCAACATTGAAAAACAACAACAACCTCAACATTGAAAAGCACCAACAAATTCAACAACAACCTCAGCATTGAAAAACAACAACAAACTCAACAGTGAAAAACACCAACAAATTCAACAACAACCTCAACATTGAAAAACAACAACAACCTCAACATTGAAAAACACCAACAAATTCAACAACAAACTCAACAATGAAAAACAACAACAACCTCAACATTGAAAAACACCAACAAATTCAACAAAAACCTCAACATTGAAAAACAACAACAACCTCAACATTGAAAAACACCAACAAATTCAACAACAACCTCAACATTGAAAAACACCAACAAATTCAACAACAACGTCAGCATTGAAAAACAACAACAACCTCAACATTGAAAAACACCAACAAATTCAACAACAACCTCAACATTGAAAAACAACAACAACCTCAACATTGAAAAACACCAACAAATTCAACAAAAACTTCAACATTGAAAAACACCAACAAATTCAACAACAACCTCGAAATTGAAAAACACCAACAAATTCAACAACAACTTCAACATTGAAAAACACCAACAAATTCAACAACAACCTCAACATTGAAAAACACCAACAAATTCAACAACAACCTCGACATTGAAAAACACCTTCAAATTCAACAACAACCTCAACATTGAAAAACACCAACAACCTCAAAATTGAAAAAACACCAACAAATTCAACAACAACCTCAACATTTAA
The DNA here is from genome assembly GCA_026770705.1 of Isurus oxyrinchus. NCBI lineage: Eukaryota > Metazoa > Chordata > Chondrichthyes > Lamniformes > Lamnidae > Isurus > Isurus oxyrinchus. The sequence goes on along the minus strand of JANJGN010000334.1, from coordinate 64,012 downwards.
AAACAACAACAACCTCAACATTGAAAAACAACAACAACCTCAACATTGAAAAACACCAACAAATTCAACAACAACCTCAACATTGAAAAACAACAACAACCTCAACATTGAAAAACACCAACAAATTCAATAACATCCTCAACATTGAAAAACACCACCAAATTCAACAACAACCTCTACATTGAAAAACAACAACAATCTCAACATTGATAAACACCAACAAATTCAACAACAACTTCAACATTGAAAAACACCAACAAATTCAACAACATCCTCAACATTGAAAAACAACAACAACCTCAACATTGAAAAACACCAACAAATTCAACAACAACCTCAACATAGAAAAACAACAACAACCTCAAAATTGAAAAACACCAACAAATTCAACAACAACCTCAACATTGAAAAACAACAACAACCTCAACATTGAAAAACACCAACAAATTCAACAACAACCTCAACATTGAAAAACAACAACAACCTCAACATTGATAAACACCAACAAATTCAACAACAACTTCAACATTGAAAAACACCAACAAATTCAACAACATCCTCAACATTGAAAAACAACAACAACCTCAACATTGAAAAACACCAACAAATTCAACAACAACCTCAACATTGAAAAACAACAACAACCTCAACATTGAAAAACACCAACAAATTCAACAACAACCTCAACATTGAAAAACAACAACAACCTCAACATTGAAAAACACCGACAAATTCAACAACAACCTCAACATTGAAAAACAACAACAAACTGAACATTGAAAAACACCAACAAATTCAACAACAACCTCAACATTGAAAAACAACAACAACCTCAACATTGAAAAACACCAACAAATTCAACAATAACCTCAGCATTGAAAAACAACAACAACCTCAACATTGAAAAGCACCAACAAATTCAACAACAACCTCAGCATTGAAAAACAACAACAAACTCAACATTGAAAAACACCAACAAATTCAACAACAACCTCAACATTGAAAAACAACAACAACCTCAACATTGAAAAACACCAACAAATTCAACAAAAACCTCAACATTGAAAAACAACAACAACCTCAACATTGCAAAACACCAACAAATTCAACAACAACCTCAACATTGAAAAACACCAACAAATTCACCAACAACCTCAGCATTGAAAAACAACAACAACCTCAACATTGAAATAAACCAACAAATTCAACAACAACCTCAACATTGAAAAACAACAACAACCTCAACATTGAAAAACACCTTCAAATTCAACAACAACCTCAACATTGAAAAACAACAACAACCTCAACATTGAAAAACACCAACAAATTCAACAACAACCTCAACATTGAAAAACAACAACAAACTCAACATTGAAAAACACCAACAAATTCAACAACAACCTCAACATTGAAAAACAACAACAACCTCAACATTGAAAAACACCAACAAATTCAACAATAACCTCAGCATTGAAAAACAACAACAACCTCAACATTGAAAAGCACCAACAAATTCAACAACAACCTCAGCATTGAAAAACAACAACAAACTCAACATTGAAAAACACCAACAAATTCAACAACAACCTCAACATTGAAAAACAACAACAACCTCAACATTGAAAAACACCAACAAATTCAACAAAAACCTCAACATTGAAAAACAACAACAACCTCAACATTGAAAAACACCAACAAATTCAACAACAACCTCAACATTGAAAAACACCAACAAATTAAACAACAACCTCAGCATTGAAAAACAACAACAACCTCAACATTGAAAAACACCAACAAATTCAACAACAACCTCAACATTGAAAAACAACAACAACCTCAACATTGAAAAACACCAACAAATTCAACAAAAACTTCAACATTGAAAAACACCAACAAATTCAAAAACAACCTCGAAATTGAAAAACACCAACAAATTCAACAACAACTTCAACATTGAAAAACACCAACAAATTCAACAACAACCTCAACATTGAAAAACACCAACAAATTCAACAACAACCTCGACATTGAAAAACACCTTCAAATTCAACAACAACCTCAACATTGAAAAACACCAACAACCTCAAAATTGAAAAAACACCAACAAATTCAACAACAACCTCAACATTTAAAAACAACAACAACCTCAACATTGAAAAACACCAACAAATTCAACAACAACCTCAACATTGAAAAACACCAACAAATTCAACAACAGCCTCAACATTGAAAAACACCAACAAACTCAACAACAACCTCAACATTGAAAAACAACAACAACCTCAACATTGAAAAACACCAACAAATTCAAAAACAACCTCAACATTGAAAAACAACAACAACCTCAACATTGAAAAACACCAACAAATTCAATAACAACTTCAACATTGAAAAACACCAACAAATTCAACAACAACCTCTACATTGAAAAACAACAACAAACTCAACATTGAAAAACACCAACAAATTCAACAACAACCTCAACATTGAAAAACAACAACAACCTCAACATTGAAAAACACCAACAAATTCAACAACAACTTCAACATTGAAAAACAACAACAAATTCAACAACATCCTCAACATTGAAAAACAACAACAACCTCAACATTGAAAAACACCAACAAATTCAACAACAACCTCAACATTGAAAAACAACAACAACCTCAACATTGAAAAACACCAACAAATTCAACACAACCTCAACATTGAAAAACACCAACAAATTCAACAACAACCTCAGCATTGAAAAACAACAACAACCTCAACATTGAAAAACACCAACAAATTCAACAACAACCTCAACATTGAAAAACAACAACAACCTCAACATTGAAAAACACCTTCAAATTCAACAACAACCTCAACATTGAAAAACAACAACAACCTCAACATTGAAAAACACCAACAAATTCAACAACAACCTCAACATTGAAAAACAACAACAAACTCAACATTGAAAAACACCAACAAATTCAACAACAACCTCAACATTGAAAAACAACAACAACCTCAACATTGAAAAACACCAACAATTTCAACAATAACCTCAGCATTGAAAAACAACAACAACCTCAACATTGAAAAGCACCAACAAATTCAACAACAACCTCAGCATTGAAAAACAACAACAAACTCAACATTGAAAAACACCAACAAATTCAACAACAACCTCAACATTGAAAAACAACAACAACCTCAACATTGAAAAACACCAACAAATTCAACAAAAACCTCAACATTGAAAAACAACAACAAACTCAACATTGAAAAACACCAGCAAATTCAACAACAACCTCAACATTGAAAAACACCAACAAATTCAACAACAACCTCAGCATTGAAAAACAACAACAACCTCAACATTGAAAAACACCAACAAATTCAACAACAACCTCAACATTGAAAAACAACAACAACCTCAACATTGAAAAACACCAACAAATTCAACAAAAACTTCAACATTGAAAAACACCAACAAATTCAACAACAACCTCGAAATTGAAAAACACCAACAAATTCAACAACAACTTCAACATTGAAAAACACCAACAAATTCAACAACAACCTCGAAATTGAAAAACACCAACAAATTCAACAACAACCTCGACATTGAAAAACACCTTCAAATTCAACAACAACCTCAACATTGAAAAACACCAACAACCTCAAAATTGAAAAAACACCAACAAATTCAACAACAACCTCAACATTTAAAAACAACAACAACCTCAACATTGAAAAACACCAACAAATTCAACAACAACCTCAACATTGAAAAACACCAACAAATTCAACAACAACCTCAACATTGAAAAACACCAACAAACTCAACAACAACCTCAACATTGAAAAACAACAACAACCTCAACATTGAAAAACACCAACAAATTCAAAAACAACCTCAACATTGAAAAACAACAACAACCTCAACATTGAAAAACACCAACAAATTCAATAACAACCTCAACATTGAAAAACACCAACAAATTCAACAACAACCTCTACATTGAAAAACAACAACAAACTCAACATTGAAAAACACCAACAAATTCAACAACAACCTCAACATTGAAAAACAACAACAACCTCAACATTGAAAAACACCAACAAATTCAACAACAACTTCAACATTGAAAAACAACAACAAATTCAACAACATCCTCAACATTGAAAAACAACAACAACCTCAACATTGAAAAACACCAACAAATTCAACAACAACCTCAACATTGAAAAACAACAACAACCTCAACATTGAAAAACACCAACAAATTCAACACAACCTCAACATTGAAAAACACCAACAAATTCAACAACAACCTCAGCATTGAAAAACAACAACAACCTCAACATTGAAAAACACCAACAAATTCAACAACAACCTCAACATTGAAAAACACCAAAAAACTCAACATTGAAAAACACCAACAAATTCAACAAAAACTTCAACATTGAAAAACACCAACAAATTCAACAACAACCTCGAAATTGAAAAACACCAACAAATTCAACAACAACCTCAACATTGAAAAACAACAACAACCTCAACATTGAAAAACACCAACAAATTCAACAACAACCTCAACATTGAAAAACACCAACAAATTCAACAACAACCTCAACATTGAAAAACAACAACAACCTCAACTTTGAAAAACACCAACAAATTCAACAACAACCTCAACATTGAAAAACAACAACAACCTCAACTTTGAAAAACACCAACAAATTCAACAACAACCTCAACATTGAAAAACAACAAATTCAAAAACAACCTCAACATTGAAAAACACCAACACATTCAACAACAACCTCAACATTTAAAAACAACAACAACCTCAACATTGAAAAACACCAACAAATTCAACAACAACCTCAACATTGAAAAACAACAACAACCTCAACATTGAAAAACACCAACAAATTCAACAACAACCTCAACATTGAAAAACACCAACAAATTCAACAACAACCTCAGCATTGAAAAACAACAACAACCTCAACATTGAAAAACACCAACAAATTCAACAACAACCTCAACATTGAAAAACAACAACAACCTCAACATTGAAAAACACCAACAAATTCAACAACAACTTCAACATTGAAAAACACCAACAAATTCAACAACAACCTCGAAATTGAAAAACACCAACAAATTCAACAACAACCTCAACATTGAAAAACAACAACAACCTCAACATTGAAAAACACCAACAAATTCAACAACAACCTGAACATTGAAAAACAACAACAACCTCAACATTGAAAAACACCAACAAATTCAACAACAACCTCAACATTGTAAAACAACAACAATCTCAACATTGAAAAACACCAACAAATTCAACAACAACCTCAACATTGAAAAACAGCAACAGCCTCAACATTGAAAAACACCAACAAATTCAGCAACAACCTCAACATTGAAAAATACCAACAAATTCAACAACAACCTCAACATTGAAAAACACCAACAAATTCAACAACAAACTCAACATTGAAAATCACCAACAAATTCAACAACAACCTCAACATTGAAAAACAACAACAACCTCAACATTGAAAAACACCAACAAATTCAACAACAACCTCAACAATGAAAAGCACCAACAAATTCAACAACAACCTCAACATTGAAAAACAACAACAACCTCAACATTGAAAAACACCAACAAATTCAACAACAACCTCAACATTGAAAAACAACAACAACCTCAACATTGAAAAACACCAACAAATTCAACAACAACCTCAACATTGAAAAACAACAACAACCTCAACATTGAAAAACACAAACAAATTCAACAACAACCTCAACATTGAAAAACAACAACAACCTCAACATTGAAAAACACCAACAAATTCAATAACAACCTCAACATTGAAAAACACCAACAAATTCAACAACAACCTCAGCATTGAAAAACAACAACAACCTCAACATTGAAAAACACCAACAAATTCAACAACATCCTCAACATTGAAAAACAACAACAACCTCAACATTGAAAAACACCAACAAATTCAACAAAATCTTCAACATTGAAAAACACCAACAAATTCAATAACAACCTCGAAATTGAAAAACACCAACAAATTCAACAACAACTTCAACATTGACTACACCAACAAATTCAACAACAACCTCGACATTGAAAAACACCATCAAATTCAACAACAACCTCAACATTGAAAAACACCAACAACCTCAAAATTGAAAAAACACCAACAAATTCAAAAACAACCTCAACATTTAAAAACAACAACAACCTCAACATTCAAACACACCAACAAATTCAACAACAACCTCAACATTGAAAAACACCAACAAATTCAACAACAACATCAACATTGAAAAACACCAACAAACTCAACAACAACCTCAACATTGAAAAACAACAACAACCTCAACATTGAAAAACACCAACAAATTCAACAACAACCTCAACATTGAAAAACAACAACAACCTCAACATTGAAAAACACCAACAAATTCAACAACAACCTCAACATTGAAAAACAACAACAACCTCAACATTGAAAAGCACCAACAAATTCAACAAAAACCTCAACATTTAAAAACAACAACAACCTCAACATTGAAAAACACCAACAAATTCAACAACAACCTCAACATTGAAAAACACCAACAAATTCAACAACAACGTCAGCATTGAAAAACAACAACAACCTCAACATTGAAAAACACCAACAAATTCAACAACAACCTCAACATTGAAAAACAACAACAACCTCAACATTGAAAAACACCAACAAATTCAACAAAAACTTCAACATTGAAAAACACCAACAAATTCAACAACAACCTCGAAATTGAAAAACACCAACAAATTCAACAACAACTTCAACATTGAAAAACACCAACAATTTCAACACCAACCTCAACATTGAAAAACACCAACAAATTCAACAACAACCTCGACATTGAAAAACACCTTCAAATTCAACAACAACCTCAACATTGAAAAACACCAACAACCTCAAAATTGAAAAAACACCAACAAATTCAACAACAACCTCAACATTTAAAAACAACAACAACCTCAACATTGAAAAACACCAACAAATTCAACAACAACCTCAACATTGAAAAACACCAACAAATTCAACAACAACCTCAACATTGAAAAACACCAACAAATTCAACAACAACCTCAACATTGAAAAACACCAACAAATTCAACAACAACGTCAGCATTGAAAAACAACAACAACCTCAACATTGAAAAACACCAACAAATTCAACAACAACCTCAACATTGAAAAACAACAACAACCTCAACATTGAAAAACACCAACAAATTCAACAAAAACTTCAACATTGAAAAACACCAACAAATTCAACAACAACCTCGAAATTGAAAAACACCAACAAATTCAACAACAACTTCAACATTGAAAAACACCATCAATTTCAACACCAACCTCAACATTGAAAAACACCAACAAATTCAACAACAACCTCGACATTGAAAAACACCTTCAAATTCAACAACAACCTCAACATTGAAAAACACCAACAACCTCAAAATTGAAAAAACACCAACAAATTCAACAACAACCTCAACATTTAAAAACAACAACAACCTCAACATTGAAAAACACCAACAAATTCAACAACAACCTCAACATTGAAAAACACCAACAAATTCAACAACAACCTCAACATTGAAAAACACCAACAAACTCAACAACAACCTCAACATTGAAAAACAACAACAACCTCAACATTGAAAAACACCAACAAATTCAACAACAACCTCAACATTGAAAAACAACAACAACCTCAACATTGAAAAACACCAACAAATTCAATAACAACCTCAACATTGAAAAACACCAACAAATTCAACAACAACCTCTACATTGAAAAACAACAACAAACTCAACATTGAAAAACACCAACAAATTCAACAACAACCTCAACATTGAAAAACAACAACAACCTCAACATTGATAAACACCAACAAATTCAACAACAACTTCAACATTGAAAAACACCAACAAATTCAACAACATCCTCAACATTGAAAAACAACAACAACCTCAACATTGAAAAACACCAACAAATTCAACAACAACCTCAACATTGAAAAACAACAACAACCTCAACATTGAAAAACACCAACAAATTCAACAACAACCTCAACATTGAAAAGCAACAACAACCTCAACATTGAAAAACACCAACAAATTCAACAACAACCTCAACATTGAAAAACAACAACAAACTCAACATTGAAAAACACCAACAAATTCAACAACAACCTCAACATTGAAAAACAACAACAACCTCAACATTGAAAAACACCAACAAATTCAACAACAACCTCAACATTGAAAAACAACAACAACCTCAACATTGAAAAACACCAACAAATTCAACAACAACCTCAACATTGAAAAACAACAACAACCTCAACATTGAAAAACACCAACAAATTCAACAAAAACCTCAACATTGAAAAACAACAACAACCTCAACATTGGAAAACACCAACAAATTCAACAACAACCTCAGCATTGAAAAACAACAACAACCTCAACATTGAAAACCACCAACAAATTCAACAACATCCTCAACATTGAAAAACAACAACAACCTCAACATTGAAAAACACCAACAAATTCAGCAAAAACTTCAACATTGAAAAACACCAACAAATTCAATAACAACCTCGAAATTGAAAAACACCAACAAATTCAACAACAACTTCAACATTGACTACACCAACAAATTCAACAACAACCTCGACATTGAAAAACACCATCAAATTCAACAACAACCTCAACATTGAAAAACACCAACAACCTCAAAATTGAAAAAACACCAACAAATTCAACAACAACCTCAACATTGAAAAACACCAACAACCTCAAAATTGAAAAAACACCAACAAATTCAACAACAACATCAACATTGAAAAACACCAACAAACTCAACAACAACCTCAACATTGAAAAACAACAACAACCTCAACATTGAAAAACACCAACAAATTCAATAACAACCTCAACATTGAAAAACACCAACAAATTCAACAACAACCTCAACATTGAAAAACATCAACAACCTCAACATTGAAAAACACCAACAAATTCAACAACAACCTCAACATTGAAAAACAACAACAACCTCAACATTGAAAAACACCAACAAATTCAACAAAAACCTCAACATTGAAAAACAACAACAACCTCAACATTGAAAAACACCAACAAATTCAACAACAACCTCAACATTGAAAAACACCAACAAATTCAACAACAACGTCAGCATTGAAAAACAACAACAACCTCAACATTGAAAAACACCAACAAATTCAACAACAACCTCAACATTGAAAAACAACAGCAACCTCAACATTGAAAAACACCAACAAATTCAACAAAAACTTCAACATTGAAAAACACCAACAAATTCAACAACAACCTCGAAATTGAAAAACACCAACAAATTCAACAACAACTTCAACATTGAAAAACACCAACAAATTCAACAACAACCTCAACATTGAAAAACACCAACAAATTCAACAACAACCTCGACATTGAAAAACAACAACAACCTCAACATTGAAAAACACCAACAAATTCAACAAAAACCTCAACATTGAAAAACAACAACAACCTCAACATTGAAAAACACCAACAAATTCAACAACAACCTCAACATTGAAAAACACCAACAAATTCAACAACAACGTCAGCATTGAAAAACACCAACAAATTCAACAACAACCTCAACATTGAAAAACAACAACAACCTCAACATTGAAAAACACCAACAAATTCAACAAAAACTTCAACATTGAAAAACACCAACAAATTCAACAACAACCTCGAAATTGAAAAACACCAACAAATTCAACAACAACTTCAACATTGAAAAACACCAACAAATTCAATAACAACCTCAACATTGAAAAACACCAACAAATTCAACAACAACCTCGACATTGAAAAACACCTTCAAATTCAACAACAACCTCAACATTGAAAAACACCAACAACCTCAAAATTGAAAAAACAACAACAAATTCAACAACAACCTCAACATTTAAAAACAACAACAACCTCAACATTGAAAAACACCAACAAATTCAACAACAACCTCAACATTGAAAAACACCAACAAATTCAACAACAACCTCAACATTGAAAAACACCAACAAACTCAACAACAACCTCAACATTGAAAAACAACAACAACCTCAACATTGAAAAACACCAACAAATTCAACAACAACCTCAACATTGAAAAACAACAACAACCTCAACATTGAAAAACACCAAAAAATTCAATATCAACCTCAACATTGAAAAACACCAACAAATTCAACAACAACCTCTACATTGAAAAACAACAACAAACTCAACATTGAAAAACACCAACAAATTCAACAACAACCTCAACATTGAAAAACAACAACAACCTCAACATTGATAAACACCAACAAATTCAACAACAACTTCAACATTGAAAAACACCAACAAATTCAACAACATCCTCAACATTGAAAAACAACAACAACCTCAACATTGAAAAACACCAACAAATTCAACAACAACCTCAACATTGAAAAACAACAACAACCTCAACATTGAAAAACACCAACAAATTCAACAACAACCTCAACATTGAAAAACAACAACAACCTCAACATTGAAAAACACCAACAAATTCAACAACAACCGCAACATTGAAAAACAACAACAAACTCAACATTGAAAAACACCAACAAATTCAACAACAACCTCAACATTGAAAAACAACAACAACCTCAACATTGAAAAACACCAACAAATTCAACAACAACCTCAGCATTGAAAAACAACAACAACCTCAACATTGAAAAACACCAACAAATTCAACAACAACCTCAACATTGAAAAACAACAACAACCTCAACATTGAAAAACACCAACAAATTCAACAAAAACTTCAACATTGAAAAACACCAACAAATTCAACAACAACCTCGAAATTGAAAAACACCAACAAACTCAACAACAACTTCAACATTGAAAAACACCAACAAATTCAACAACAACCTCAACATTGAAAAACACCAACAAATTCAACAACAACCTCGACATTGAAAAACACCTTCAAATTCAACAACAACCTCAACATTGAAAAACACCAACAACCTCAAAATTGAAAAAACACCAACAAATTCAACAACAACCTCAACATTTAAAAACAACAACAACCTCAACATTGAAAAACACCAACAAATTCAACAACAACCTCAACATTGAAAAAAACCAACAAATTCAACAACAACCTCAACATTGAAAAACACCAACAAACTCAACAACAACCTCAACATTGAAAAACAACAACAACCTCAACATTGAAAAACACCAACAAATTCAACAACAACCTCAACATTGAAAAACAACAACAACCTCAACATTGAAAAACACCAACAAATTCAATAACAACCTCAACATTGAAAAACACCAACAAATTCAACAACAACCTCTACATTGAAAAACAACAACAAACTCAACATTGAAAAACACCAACAAATTCAACAACAACCTCAACATTGAAAAACAACAACAACCTCAACATTGAAAAACACCAACAAATTCAACAACAACTTCAACATTGAAAAACAACAACAAATTCAACAACATCCTCAACATTGAAAGACAACAGCAACCTCAACATTGAAAAACATCAACAAATTCAACAACAACCTCCACATTGAAAAACAACAACAACCTCAACATTGAAAAACACCAACAAATTCAACACAACCTCAACATTGAAAAACACCAACAAATTCAACAACAACCTCAGCATTGAAAAACAACAACAACCTCAACATTGAAAAACACCAACAAATTCAACAACAACCTCAACATTGAAAAACACCAAAAAACTCAACATTGAAAAACACCAACAAATTCAACATTGGAAAACACCAACAAGTTCAACAACAACCTCAACATTGAAAAACAACAACAACCTCAACATTGAAAAACACCAACAAATTCAACAACAACCTCAACATTGAAAAACAACAACAACCTCAACATTGAAAAACACCAATAAATTCAATAACAACCTCAACATTGAAAAACACCAACAAATTCAACAACAACCTCTACATTGATAAACAACAACAAACTCAACATTGAAAAACACCAACAAATTCAACAACAACCTCAACATTGAAAAACAACAACAACCTCAACATTGAAAAACACCAACAAATTCAACAACAACTTCAACATTGAAAAACAACAACAAATTCAACAACATCCTCAACATTGAAAGACAACAGCAACCTCAACATTGAAAAACATCAACAAATTCAACAACAACCTCAACATTGAAAAACAACAACAACCTCAACATTGAAAAACACCAACAAATTCAACACAACCTCAACATTGAAAAACACCAACAAATTCAACAACAACCTCAGCATTGAAAAACAACAACAACCTCAACATTGAAAAACACCAACAAATTCAACAACAACCTCAACATTGAAAAACACCAAAAAACTCAACATTGAAAAACACCAACAAATTCAACAAAAACTTCAACATTGAAAAACACCAACATATTCAACAACAACCTCGAAATTGAAAAACACCAACAAATTCAACAACAACCTCAACATTGAAAAACAGCAACAAATTCAAAAACAACCTCAACATTGAAAAACACCAACAAATTCAACAACAAACTCAAGATTGAAAAACACCAACAAATTCAACAACCTCAACATTGAAAAACAACAACAACCTCAACATTGAAAAACACCAACAAATTCAACAACAACCTCAACATTGAAAAACACCAACAAATTCAACAACAACCTCAACATTGAAAAACAACAACAACCTCAACTTTGAAAAACACCAACAAATTCAACAACAACCTCAACATTGAAAAACAACAACAACCTCAACTTTGAAAAACACCAACAAATTCAACAACAACCTCAACATTGAAAAACAACAAATTCAAAAACAACCTCAGCATTGAAAAACACCAACACATTCAACAACAACCTCAACATTTAAAAACAACAACAACCTCAACATTGAAAAACACCAACAAATTCAACAACAACCTCAACATTGAAAAACAACAACAACCTCAACATTGAAAAACACCAACAAATTCAACAACAACCTCAACATTGAAAAACACCAACAAATTCAACAACAACCTCAGCTTTGAAAAACAACAACAACCTCAACATTGAAAAACACCAACAAATTCAACAACAACCTCAACATTGAAAAACAACAACAACCTCAACATTGAAAAACACCAACAAATTCAACAACAACTTCAACATTGAAAAACACCAACAAATTCAACAACAACCTCGAAATTGAAAAACACCAACAAATTCAACAACAACCTCAACATTGAAAAACAACAACAACCTCAACATTGAAAAACACCAACAAATTCAACAACAACCTCAACATTATAAAACAACAACAATCTCAACATTGAAAAACACCAACAAATTCAACAACAACCTCAACATTGAAAAACAGCAACAGCCTCAACATTGAAAAACACCAACAAATTCAGCAACAACCTCAACATTGAAAAACACCAACAAATTCAACAACAACCTCAACATTGAAAAACACCAACAAATTCAACAACAAACTCAACATTGAAAATCACCAACAAATTCAACAACAACCTCAACATTGAAAAACAACAACAACCTCAACATTGAAAAACACCAACAAATTCAACAACAACCTCAACAATGAAAAGCACCAACAAATTCAACAACAACCTCAACATTGAAAAACAACAACAACCTCAACATTGAAAAACACCAACAAATTCAACAACAACCTCAACATTGAAAAACAACAACAACCTCAACATTGAAAAACACCAACAAATTCAACAACAACCTCAACATTGAAAAACAACAACAACCTCAACATTGAAAAACACCAACAAATTCAATAACAACCTCAACATTGAAAAACACCAACAAATTCAACAACAACCTCTACATTGATAAACAACAACAAACTCAACATTGAAAAACACCAACAAATTCAACAACAACCTCAACATTGAAAAACAACAACAACCTCAACATTGAAAAACACCAACAAATTCAACAACAACTTCAACATTGAAAAACAACAACAAATTCAACAACATCCTCAACATTGAAAGACAACAGCAACCTCAACATTGAAAAACATCAACAAATTCAACAACAACCTCAACATTGAAAAACAACAACAACCTCAACATTGAAAAACACCAACAAATTCAACACAACCTCAACATTGAAAAACACCAACAAATTCAACAACAACCTCAGCATTGAAAAACAACAACAACCTCAACATTGAAAAACACCAACAAATTCAACAACAACCTCAACATTGAAAAACACCAAAAAACTCAACATTGAAAAACACCAACAAATTCAACAAAAACTTCAACATTGAAAAACACCAACATATTCAACAACAACCTCGAAATTGAAAAACACCAACAAATTCAACAACAACCTCAACATTGAAAAACAGCAACAAATTCAACAACAACCTCAACATTGAAAAACACCAACAAATTCAACAACAAACTCAAGATTGAAAAACACCAACAAATTCAACAACCTCAACATTGAAAAACAACAACAACCTCAACATTGAAAAACACCAACAAATTCAACAACAACCTCAACATTGAAAAACACCAACAAATTCAACAACAACCTCAACATTGAAAAACAACAACAACCTCAACTTTGAAAAACACCAACAAATTCAACAACAACCTCAACATTGAAAAACAACAACAACCTCAACTTTGAAAAACACCAACAAATTCAACAACAACCTCAACATTGAAAAACAACAAATTCAAAAACAACCTCAGCATTGAAAAACACCAACACATTCAACAACAACCTCAACATTTAAAAACAACAACAACCTCAACATTGAAAAACACCAACAAATTCAACAACAACCTCAACATTGAAAAACAACACAACCTCAACATTGAAAAACACCAACAAATTCAACAACAACCTCAACATTGAAAAACACCAACAAATTCAACAACAACCTCAGCATTGAAAAACAACAACAACCTCAACATTGAAAAACACCAACAAATTCAACAACAACCTCTACATTGAAAAACAACAACAACCTCAACATTGAAAAACACCAACAAATTCAACAACAACTTCAACATTGAAAAACACCAACAAATTCAACAACAACCTCGAAATTGAAAAACACCAACAAATTCAACAACAACCTCAACATTGAAAAACAACAACAACCTCAACATTGAAAAACACCAACAAATTCAACAACAACCTCAACATTATAAAACAACAACAATCTCAACATTGAAAAACACCAACAAATTCAACAACAACCTCAACATTGAAAAACAGCAACAGCCTCAACATTGAAAAACACCAACAAATTCAGCAACAACCTCAACATTGAAAAACACCAACAAATTCAACAACAACCTCAACATTGAAAAACACCAACAAATTCAACAACAAACTCAACATTGAAAATCACCAACAAATTCAACAACAACCTCAACATTGAAAAACAACAACAACCTCAACATTGAAAAACACCAACAAATTCAACAACAACCTCAACAATGAAAAGCACCAACAAATTCAACAACAACCTCAACATTGAAAAACAACAACAACCTCAACATTGAAAAACACCAACAAATTCAACAACAACCTCAACATTGAAAAACAACAACAACCTCAACATTGAAAAATACCAACAAATTCAACAACAACCTCAACATTGAAAAACAACAACAACCTCAACATTGAAAAACACCAACAAATTCAACAACAACCTCAACATTGAAAAACAACAACAACCTCAACATTGAAAAACACCAACAAATTCAATAACAACCTCAACATTGAAAAACACCAACAAATTCAACAACAACCTCAGCATTGAAAAACAACAACAACCTCAACATTGAAAAACACCAACAAATTCAACAACATCCTCAACATTGAAAAACAACAACAACCTCAACATTGAAAAACACCAACAAATTCAATAACAACCTCGAAATTGAAAAACACCAACAAATTCAACAACAACTTCAACATTGACTACACCAGCAAATTCAACAACAACCTCGAAATTGAAAAACACCATCAAATTCAACAACAACCTCAACATTGAAAAACACCAACAACCTCAAAATTGAAAAAACACCAACAAATTCAACAACAACCTCAACATTTAAAAACAACAACAACCTCAACATTGAAACACACCAACAAATTCAACAACAACCTCAACATTGAAAAACACCAACAAATTCAACAACAACATCAACATTGAAAAACACCAACAAACTCAACAACAACCTCAACATTGAAAAACAACAACAACCTCAACATTGAAAAACACCAACAAATTCAACAACAACCTCAACATTGAAAAACACCAACAAATTCAACAACAAACTCAAGATTGAAAAACACCAACAAATTCAACAACCTCAACATTGAAAAACAACAACAACCTCAACATTGAAAAACACCAACAAATTCAACAACAACCTCAACATTAAAAACCACCAACAAATTCAACAACAACCTCAACATTGAAAAACAGCAACAACCTCAACATTGAAAAACACCAACAAATTCAACAACAACCTCAACATTGAAAAACAACAACAACCTCAACATTGAAAAACACCAACAAATTCAACAACAACCTCAACATTGAAAAACAACAACAAACTCAACATTGAAAAACACCAACAAATTCAACAACAACCTCAACATTGAAAAACAACAAAAACCTCAACATTGAAAAACACCAACAAATTCAACAACAACCTCAACATTGAAAAACACCAACAAATTCAACAACAACCTCAGCATTGAAAAACAACAACAACCTCAACATTGAAAAACACCAACAAATTCAACAACAACCTCAACATTGAAAAACAACAACAACCTCAACATTGAAAAACACCAACAAATTCAACAACAACCTCAACATTGAAAAACAACAACAACCTCAACATTGAAAAACACCAACAAATTCAACAACAACCTCAACATTGAAAAACAACAACAACCTCAACATTGAAAAACACCAACAAATTCAACAACAACCTCAACATTGAAAAACAACAACAACCTCAACATTGAAAAACACCAACAAATTCAATAACAACCTCAACATTGAAAAACACCAACAAATTCAACAACAACCTCAGCATTGAAAAACAACAACAACCTCAACTTTGAAAAACACCAACAAATTCAACAACATCCTCAACATTGAAATACAACAACAACCTCAACATTGAAAAACACCAACAAATTCAACAAAAACTTCAACATTGAAAAACACCAACAAATTCAATAACAACCTCGAAATTGAAAAACTCCAACAAATTCAACAACAACTTCAACATTGACTACACCAACAAATTCAACAACAACCTCGACATTGAAAAACACCATCAAATTCAACAACAACCTCAACATTGAAAAACACCAACCACCTCAAAATTGTAAAAACACCAACAAATTCAACAACAACCTCAACATTTAAAAACAACAACAACCTCAACATTGAAAAACACCAACAAATTCAACAACAACCTCTACATTGAAAAACACCAACAAATTCAACAACAACCTCAACATTGAAAAACACCAACAAACTCAACAACAACCTCAACATTGAAAAACAACAACAACCTCAACATTGAAAAACACCAACAAATTCAACAACAACCTCAACATTGAAAAACAACAACAACCTCAACATTGAAAAACACCAACAAATTCAACAACAACCTCAACATTGAAAACCACCAACAAATTCAACAACAACCTCAACATTGAAAAACAGCAACAACCTCAACATTGAAAAACACCAACAAATTCAACAACAACCTCAACATTGAAAAACAACAACAACCTCAACATTGAAAAACACCAACAAATTCAACAACAACCTCAACATTGAAAAACAACAACAAACTCAACTTTGAAAAACACCAACAAATTCAACAACAACCTCAACATTGAAAAACAACAAAAACCTCAACATTGAAAAACACCAACAAATTCAACAACAACCTCAACATTGAAAAACACCAACAAATTCAACAACAACCTCAGCATTGAAAAACAACAACAACCTCAACATTGAAAAACACCAACAAATTCAACAACATCCTCAACATTGAAAAACAACAACAACCTCAACATTGAAAAACACCAACAAATTCAACAAAAACTTCAACATTGAAAAACACCAACAAATTCAATAACAACCTCGAAATTGAAAAACACCAACAAATTCAACAACAACTTCAACATTGACTACACCAGCAAATTCAACAACAACCTCGAAATTGAAAAACACCATCAAATTCAACAACAACCTCAACATTGAAAAACACCAACAACCTCAAAATTGAAAAAACACCAACAAATTCAACAACAACCTCAACATTTAAAAACAACAACAACCTCAACATTGAAACACACCAACAAATTCAACAACAACCTCAACATTGAAAAACACCAACAAATTCAACAACAACATCAACATTGAAAAACACCAACAAACTCAACAACAACCTCAACATTGAAAAACAACAACAACCTCAACATTGAAAAACACCAACAAATTCAACAACAACCTCAACATTGAAAAACACCAACAAATTCAACAACAAACTCAAGATTGAAAAACACCAACAAATTCAACAACCTCAACATTGAAAAACAACAACAACCTCAACATTGAAAAACACCAACAAATTCAACAACAACCTCAACATTAAAAACCACCAACAAATTCAACAACAACCTCAACATTGAAAAACAGCAACAACCTCAACATTGAAAAACACCAACAAATTCAACAACAACCTCAACATTGAAAAACAACAACAACCTCAACATTGAAAAACACCAACAAATTCAACAACAACCTCAACATTGAAAAACAACAACAAACTCAACATTGAAAAACACCAACAAATTCAACAACAACCTCAACATTGAAAAACAACAAAAACCTCAACATTGAAAAACACCAACAAATTCAACAACAACCTCAACATTGAAAAACACCAACAAATTCAACAACAACCTCAGCATTGAAAAACAACAACAACCTCAACATTGAAAAACACCAACAAATTCAACAACAACCTCAACATTGAAAAACAACAACAACCTCAACATTGAAAAACACCAACAAATTCAACAACAACCTCAACATTGAAAAACAACAGCAACCTCAACATTGAAAAACACCAACAAATTCAACAACAACCTCAACATTGAAAAACAACAACAACCTCAACATTGAAAAACACCAACAAATTCAACAACAACCTCAACATTGAAAAACAACAACAACCTCAACATTGAAAAACACCAACAAATTCAATAACAACCTCAACATTGAAAAACACCAACAAATTCAACAACAACCTCAGCATTGAAAAACAACAACAACCTCAACTTTGAAAAACACCAACAAATTCAACAACATCCTCAACATTGAAATACAACAACAACCTCAACATTGAAAAACACCAACAAATTCAACAAAAACTTCAACATTGAAAAACACCAACAAATTCAATAACAACCTCGAAATTGAAAAACACCAACAAATTCAACAACAACTTCAACATTGACTACACCAACAAATTCAACAACAACCTCGACATTGAAAAACACCATCAAATTCAACAACAACCTCAACATTGAAAAACACCAACCACCTCAAAATTGTAAAAACACCAACAAATTCAACAACAACCTCAACATTTAAAAACAACAACAACCTCAACATTGAAAAACACCAACAAATTCAACAACAACCTCAACATTGAAAAACACCAACAAATTCAACAACAACCTCAACATTGAAAAACACCAACAAACTCAACAACAACCTCAACATTGAAAAACAACAACAACCTCAACATTGAAAAACACCAACAAATTCAACAACAACCTCAACATTGAAAAACAACAACAACCTCAACATTGAAAAACACCAACAAATTCAACAACAACCTCAACATTGAAAACCACCAACAAATTCAACAACAACCTCAACATTGAAAAACAGCAACAACCTCAACATTGAAAAACACCAACAAATTCAACAACAACCTCAACATTGAAAAACAACAACAACCTCAACATTGAAAAACACCAACAAATTCAACAACAACCTCAACATTGAAAAACAACAACAAACTCAACTTTGAAAAACACCAACAAATTCAACAACAACCTCAACATTGAAAAACAACAAAAACCTCAACATTGAAAAACACCAACAAATTCAACAACAACCTCAACATTGAAAAACACCAACAAATTCAACAACAACCTCAGCATTGAAAAACAACAACAACCTCAACATTGAAAAACACCAACAAATTCAACAACAACCTCAACATTGAAAAACAACAACAACCTCTACATTGAAAAACACCAACAAATTCAACAACAACTTCAACATTGAGAAACACTAACAAATTCAACAACAACCTCGAAATTGAAAAACACCAACAAATTCAACAACAGCCTCAACATTGAAAAACAACAACAACCTCAACATTGAAAAACACCAACAAATTCAACAACAACCTCAACTTTGAAAAACAACAACAACCTCATCATGGAAAAACACCAACAAATTCAACAACAACCTCAACATTGAAAAACAACAACATCCTCAAAATTGAAAAACACCAACAAATTCAACAACAACCCCAACATTTAAAAACAACAACAACCTCAACATTGAAAAACAACAACAACCTCAACATTGAAAAACACCAACAAATTCAACAACAACCTCAACATTGAAAAACAACAACAAACTCAACATTGAAAAACACCAACAAATTCAACAACAACCTCAACATTGAAAAACAACAACAACCTCAACATTGACAAACACCAACAAATTCAACAACAACTTCAACATTCAAAAACACCAACAAATTCAACAACAACCTCAACATTGAAAAACAACAACAACCTCAACATTGAAAAACACCAACAAATTCAACAACAACCTCAACATTGAAAAACACCAACAAACTCAACATTGAAAAACACCAACAAATTCAGGAAAAACTTCAACATTGAAAAACACCAACATATTCAACAACAACCTCGAAATTGAAAAACACCAGCAAATTCAACAACAACTTCAACATTGAAAAACACCAACCAATTCAACAACAACCTCGACACTGAAAAACACCATCAAATTCAACAACAACCTCAACATTGAAAAACACCAACAACCTCAAAATTGAAAAAACACCCACAAATTCAACAACAAACTCAACATTTAAAAACAACAACAACCTCAACATTGAAAAACACCAACAAATTCAACAACAACCTCAACATTGAAAGACACCAACAAATTCAACAACAACCTCAACATTGAAAAACACCAACAAATTCAACAACAACCTCAACATTGAAAAACAACAACAACCTCAACATTGAAAAACACCAACAAATTCGACAACAACCTCAACATTGAAAAACACCAACAAATTCAACAACAAACTCAAGATTGAAAAACACCAACAAATTCAACAACCTCAACATTGAAAAACAACAACAACCTCAACATTGAAAAACACGAACAAATTCAACAACAACCTCAACATTGAAAAACACCAACAAATTCAACAACAACCTCAACATTGAAAAACTTCAACAACCTCAACTTTGAAAAACACCAACAAATTCAACAGCAACCTCAACATTGAAAAACAACATCAAACTCAACATTGAAAAACACCAACAAATTCAACAACAACCTCAACATTGAAAAACAACAACAACCTCAACATTGAAAAACACCAACAAATTCAACAATAACCTCAACATTGAAAAACAACATCAACCTCAACATTTAAAAAACACCAACAAATTCAACAACAACCTCAACATTGAAAAACAACAACAACCTCAACATTGAAAAACACCAACAATTTCAACAACAACCTCAACATTGAAAAACAACAACAACCTCAACATTGAAAAACACCAACAAATTCAACAACAACCTCAACATTGAAAAACACCAACAAATTCAACAACAACCTCAGCATTGAAAAACAACAACAACATCAACATTGAAAAACACCAACAAATTCAACAACAACCTCAACATTGAAAAACAACAACAACCTCAACATTGAAAAACACCAACAAATTCAACAACAACTTCAACATTGAAAAACACCAACAAATTCAACAACAACCTCGAAATTGAAAAACACCAACAAATTCAACAACAACCTCAACATTGAAAAACAACAAGAACCTCAACATTGAAAAACACCAACAAATTCAACAACAACCTCAACATTGAAAAACAACAACAACCTCAGCATTGAAAAACACCAACAAATTCAACAACAACCTCAACATTGATAAACAACAACAACCTCAACATTGAAAAACACCAACAAATTCAACAACAACCTCAACATTGAAAAACACCAACAAATTCAACAACAAACTCAACATTGAAAAACACCAACAAATTCAACAAAAACCTCAACATTGAAAAACAACAACAACCTCAACATTGAAAAACACCAACAAATTCAACAACAACCTCAACATTGAAAAACACCAACAAATTCAACAACAACCTCAACATTGAAAAAAAACAACAACCTCAACATTGAAAAACACCAAAAAATTCAACAACAACCTCAACATTGAAAAACAACAACAACCTCAACATTGAAAAACACCAACAAATTCAACAACTACCTCAACATTGAAAAACAACAACCTCAACATTGAAAAACACCAACAAATTCAACAACAACCTCAACATTGAAAAACAACAACAACCTCAACATTGAAAGACACCAACAAATTCAACAACAACCTCAACATTGAAAAACACCAACAAATTCAACAACAACCTCAACATTGAAAAACAACAACAACCTCAACATTGAAAAACACCAACAAATTCGACAACAACCTCAACATTGAAAAACACCAACAAATTCAACAACAAACTCAAGATTGAAAAACACCAACAAATTCAACAACCTCAACATTTAAAAACAACAACAACCTCAACATTGAAAAACACCAACAAATTCAACAACAACCTCAACATTGAAAAACACCAACAAATTCAACAACAACCTCAACATTGGAAAACAACAACAACCTCAACTTTGAAAAACACCAACAAATTCAACAACAACCTCAACATTGAAAAACAACAACAAACTCAACATTGAAAAACACCAACAAATTCAACAACATCCTCAACATTGAAAAACAACAACAACCTCAACATTGAAAAACACCAACAAATTCAACAATAACCTCAACATTGAAAAACAACATCAACCTCAACATTGAAAAACACCAACAAATTCAACAACAACCTCAACATTGAAAAACACCAACAAATTCAACAACAACCTCAACATTGAAAAACAACAACAACCTCAACATTGAAAAACACCAACAAATTCAACAACAACCTCAACATTGAAAAACAACAACAACCTCAACATTGAAAAACAACAACAAATTCAACAACAACCTCAACATTGAAAAACACCAACAAATTCAACAACAACCTCAGCATTGAAAAACAACAACAACCTCAACATTGAAAAACACCAACAAGTTCAACAACAAACTCAACATTGAAAAACAACAACAACCTCAACATTGAAAAACACCAACAATTTCAACAACAACTTCAACATTGAAAAACACCAACAAATTCAACAACAACCTCGAAATTGAAAAACACCAACAAATTCAACAACAACCTCAACATTGAAAAACCACAAAAACCTCAACATTGAAAAACACCAACAAATTCAACAACAACCTCAACATTGAAAAACAACAACAACCTCAACATTGAAAAACACCAACAAATTCAACAACAACCTCAACATTGAAAAACAACAACAACCTCAACATTGAAAAACACCAACAAATTCAACAACAACCTTCACATTGAAAAACACCAACAAATTCAACAACAAACTCAACATTGAAAAACACCAACAAATTCAACAACAACCTCAACATTGAAAAAGAACAACAACCTCAACATTGAAAAACACCAACAAATTCAACAACAACCTCAACATTGAAAAGCACCAACAAATTCAACAACAACCTCAACATTGAAAAAAAACAACAACCTCATCATTGAAAAACAACAACAAATTCAACAACAACCTCAACATTGAAAAACAACAACAACCTCAACATTGAAAAACACCAACAAATTCAACAACTACCTCAACATTGAAAAACAACAGCAACCTCAACATTGAAAAACACCAACAAATTCAACAACAACCTCAACATTGAAAAACAACAACAACCTCAACATTGAAAAACACCAACAAATTCAGCAACAACCTCAACATTGAAAAACACCAACAAATTCAACAACAACCTCAGCTTTGAAAAACAACAACAACCTCAACATTGAAAAACACCAGCAAATTCAACAACAACTTCAACATTGAAAAACACCAACAAATTCAACAACAACCTCGACATTGAAAAACACCATCAAATTCAACAACAACCTCAACATTGAAAAACAACAACAACCTCAAAATTGAAAAAACAACAACAAATTCAACAACAACCTCAACATTTAAAAACAACAACAACCTCAACATTGAAAAACACCAACAAATTCAACAACAACCACAACATTGAAAAACACCAACAAATTCAACAACAACCTCAATATTGAAAAACACCAACAAACTCAACAACAACCTCAACATTGAAAAACAACAACAACCTCAACATTGAAAAACACCAACAAATTCAACAACAACCTCAACATTGAAAAACACCAACAAATTCAACAACAAACTCAAGATTGAAAAACACCAACAAATTCAAAAACCTCAACATTGAAAAACAACAACAACCTCAACATTGAAAAACACCAACAAATTCAACAACAACCTCAACATTGAAAACCACCAACAAATTCAACAACAACCTCAACATTGAAAAACAACAACAACCTCAACATTGAAAAACACCAACAAATTCAACAACAACCTCAACATTTAAAAACAACAACAACCTCAACATTGAAAACACCAACAAATTCAACAACAACCTTAACATTGAAAAACAACAACAAACTCAACATTGAAAAACACCAACAAATTCAACAACAACCTCAACATTGAAAAACAACAACAATCTCAACATTGAAAAACACCAACAAATTCAACAATAACCTCAACATTGAAAAACAACAACAACCTCAACATTGAAAAGCACCAACAAATTCAACAACAACCTCAGCATTGAAAAACAACAACAAACTCAACATTGAAAAACACCAACAAATTCAACAACAACCTCAACATTGAAAAACAACAACAACCTCAACATTGAAAAACACCAACAAATTCAACAACAACCTCAACATTGAAAAACTACAACAACCTCAACATTGAAAAACACCAACAAATTCAACAAAAACCTCAACATTGAAAAACAACAACAACCTCAACATTGAAAAGCACCAACAAATTCAACAACAACCTCAACATTGAAAAACACCAACAAATTCAACAACAACCTCAGCATTGAAAAACAACAACAACCTCAACATTGAAAAACACCAACAAATTCAACAACAACCTCAACATTGAAAAACAACAACAACCTCAACATTGAAAAACACCAACAAATTCAACAAAAACTTCAACATTGAAAAACACCAACAAATTCAACAACAACCTCGAAATTGAAAAACACCAACAAATTCAACAACAACTTCAAAACCGAAAAACACCAACAAATTCAACAACAACCTCGACATTGAAAAACACCATCGAATTCAACAACAACCTCAACATTGAAAAACACCAACAACCTCAAAATTGAAAAAACACCAACAAATTCAACAACAACCTCAACATTTAAAAACAACAACAACCTCAACATTGAAAAACACCAACAAATTCAACAACAACCTCAAGATTGAAAAACACCAACAAATTCAACAACAACCTCAACATTGAAAAACACCAACAAACTCAACAACAACCTCAACATTGAAAAACAACAACAACCTCAACATTGAAAAACACCAACAAATTCAACAACAACCTCAACATTGAAAAACACCAACAAATTCAACAACAAACTCAAGATTGAAAAACACCAACAAATTCAACAACCTCAACATTGAAAAACAACAACAACCTCAACATTGAAAGACACCAACAAATTCAACAACAACCTCAACATTGAAAACCACCAACAAATTCAACAACAACCTCAACATTGAAAAACAACAACAACCTCAACATTGAAAAACACCAACAAATTCAACAACAACCTCAACATTGAAAAACAACAACAACCTCAACATTGAAAAACACCAACAAATTCAACAACAACCTCAACATTGAAAAACAACAACAAACTCAACATTGAAAAACACCAACAAATTCAACAACAACCTCAACATTGAAAAACAACAACAACCTCAACATTGAAAAACACCAACAAATTCAACAACAACCTCAGCATTGAAAAACAACAACAACCTCAACATTGAGAAACACCAACAAATTCAGCAACAACCTCAACATTGTAAAACAACAACAACCTCAACATTGAAAAGCACCAACAAATTCAACAACAACTTCAACATTGAGAAACACCAACAAATTCAACAACAACCTCGAAATTGAAAAACACCAACAAATTCAACAACAGCCTCAACATTGAAAAACAACAACAACCTCAACATTGAAAAGCACCAACAAATTCAACAACAACTTCAACATTGAGAAACACCAACAAATTCAACAACAACCTCGAAATTGAAAAACACCAACAAATTCAACAACAGCCTCAACATTGAAAAACAACAACAACCTCAACATTGAAAAACACCAACAAATTCAACAACAACCTCAAATTTTAAAAACAACAACAACCTCATCATGGAAAAACACCAAGAAATTCAACAACAACCTCAAAATTGAAAAACACCAACAAATTCAACAACAACCCCAACATTTAAGAACAACAACAACCTCAACATTGAAAAACAACAACAACCTCAACATTGAAAAACACCAACAAATTCAACAACAACCTCAACATTGAAAAACAACAACAAACTCAACATTGAAAAACACCAACAAATTCAACAACAACCTCAAGATTGAAAAACAACAACAACCTCAACATTGAAAAACACCAACAAATTCAACAACAACTTCAACATTGAAAAACACCAACAAATTCAACAACAACCTCAACATTGAAAAACAACAACAACCTCAACATTGAAAAACACCAACAAATTCAACAACAACCTCAACATTGAAAAACAACAACCACCTCAACATTGAAAAAAACCAACAAATTCAACACAACCTCAACATTGAAAAACACCAACACATTCAACAACAACCTCAGCATTGAAAAACAACAACAACCTCAACATTGAAAAACACCAACAAATTCAACAACAACCTCAACATTGAAAAACACCAACAAATTCAACATTGAAAAACACCAACAAATTCAACAAAAACTTCAACATTGAAAAACACCAACAAATTCAACAAAAACCTCGACATTGAAAAGCACCATCAAATTCAACAACAACCTCAACATTGAAAAACACCAACAACCTCAAAATTGAAAAAACACCAACAAATTCAACAACAACCTCAACATTTAAAAACAACAACAACCTCAACATTGAAAAACACCAACAAATTCAACAACAACCTCAACATTGAAAGACACCAACAAATTCAACAACAACATCAACATTGAAAAACACCAACAAACTCAACAACAACCTCAACATTGAAAAACAACAACAACCTCAACATTGAAAAA
Source organism: Isurus oxyrinchus (assembly GCA_026770705.1). NCBI lineage: Eukaryota > Metazoa > Chordata > Chondrichthyes > Lamniformes > Lamnidae > Isurus > Isurus oxyrinchus. The sequence continues at coordinate 35,987 of JANJGN010000334.1, read as the reverse complement.
CACCAACAAATTCAACAACGACCTCAACACTGAAAAACACCAACAAATTCAACAACAACCTCAACATTGAAAAACAACAACAACCTCAACATTGAAAAACACCAACAAATTCAACAACAACCTCAACATTGAAAAACAACAACAAACTCAACATTGAAAAACACCAACAAATTCAACAACAACCTCAACATTGAAAAACAACAACAACCTCAACATTGAAAAACACCAACAAATTCAACAACAACCTCAGCATTGAAAAACAACAACAACCTCAACATTGAGAAACACCAACAAATTCAGCAACAACCTCAACATTGTAAAACAACAACAACCTCAACATTGAAAAGCACCAACAAATTCAACAACAACTTCAACATTGAGAAACACCAACAAATTCAACAACAACCTCGAAATTGAAAAACACCAACAAATTCAACAACAGCCTCAACATTGAAAAACAACAACAACCTCAACATTGAAAAGCACCAACAAATTCAACAACAACTTCAACATTGAGAAACACCAACAAATTCAACAACAACCTCGAAATTGAAAAACACCAACAAATTCAACAACAGCCTCAACATTGAAAAACAACAACAACCTCAACATTGAAAAACACCAACAAATTCAACAACAACCTCAAATTTTAAAAACAACAACAACCTCATCATGGAAAAACACCAAGAAATTCAACAACAACCTCAAAATTGAAAAACACCAACAAATTCAACAACAACCCCAACATTTAAGAACAACAACAACCTCAACATTGAAAAACAACAACAACCTCAACATTGAAAAACACCAACAAATTCAACAACAACCTCAACATTGAAAAACAACAACAAACTCAACATTGAAAAACACCAACAAATTCAACAACAACCTCAAGATTGAAAAACAACAACAACCTCAACATTGAAAAACACCAACAAATTCAACAACAACTTCAACATTGAAAAACACCAACAAATTCAACAGCAACCTCAACATTGAAAAACAACAACAACCTCAACATTGAAAAACACCAACAAATTCAACAACAACCTCAACATTGAAAAACAACAACCACCTCAACATTGAAAAAAACCAACAAATTCAACACAACCTCAACATTGAAAAACACCAACACATTCAACAACAACCTCAGCATTGAAAGACAACAACAACCTCAACATTGAAAAACACCAACAAATTCAACAACAACCTCAACATTGAAAAACACCAACAAATTCAACATTGAAAAACACCAACAAATTCAACAAAAACTTCAACATTGAAAAACACCAACAAATTCAACAAAAACCTCGACATTGAAAAGCACCATCAAATTCAACAACAACCTCAACATTGAAAAACACCAACAACCTCAAAATTGAAAAAACACCAACAAATTCAACAACAACCTCAACATTTAAAAACAACAACAACCTCAACATTGAAAAACACCAACAAATTCAACAACAACCTCAACATTGAAAGACACCAACAAATTCAACAACAACATCAACATTGAAAAACACCAACAAACTCAACAACAACCTCAACATTGAAAAACAACAACAACCTCAACATTGAAAAACACCAACAAATTCAACAACAACCTCAACACTGAAAAACACCAACAAATTCAACAACAAACTCAAGATTGAAAAACACCAACAAATTCAACAACAACTTCAACATTGAAAAACACCAACAAATTCAACAACAACCTCGACATTGAAAAGCACCATCAAATTCAACAACAACCTCAACATTGAAAAACACCAACAACCTCAAAATTGAAAAAACACCAACAAATTCAACAACAACCTCAACATTTAAAAACAACAACAACCTCAACATTGAAAAACACGAACAAATTCAACAACAACCTCAACATTGAAAGACACCAACAAATTCAACAACAACCTCAACATTGAAAAACAACAACAACCTCAACATTGAAAAACACCAACAAACTGAACAACAACCTCAACATTGAAAAACAACAACAACCTCAACATTGAAAAACACCAACAAATTCAACAACAACCTCAACATTGAAAAACACCAACAAATTCAGCAGCAACCTCAACATTGAAAAACAACAACAACCTCAACATTGAAAAACACCAACAAATTCAACAAAACCCTCAACATTGAAAAACAACAACAACCTCAACATTGAAAAACACCAACAAATTCAACAACAACCTCAACATTGAAAAACACCAACAAATTCAACAACAACCTCAGCATTGAAATACAACAACAACCTCAACATTGAAAAACACCAACAAATTCAACAACAACCTCAACATTGAAAAACAACAACAACCTCAACATTGAAAAACACCAACAAATTCAACAAAAACTTCAACATTGAAAAACACCAACAAATTCAACAACAACCTCGAAATTGAAAAACACCAACAAATTCAACAACAACCTCAACATTGAAAACCACCAACAAATTCAACAACAACCTCAACATTGAAAAACAACAACAACCTCAACATTGAAAAACACCAACAAATTCAACAACAACCTCAACATTGAAAAACAACAACAACCTCAACATTGAAAAACACCAACAAATTCAACAACAACCTCAACATTGAAAAACAACAACAAACTCAACATTGAAAAACACCAACAAATTCAGCAACAACCTCAACATTGAAAAACAACAACAACCTCAACATTGAAAAACACCAACAAATTCAACAACAACCTCAACATTGAAAAACACCAACAAATTCAACAACAACCTCAGCATTGAAAAACAACAACAACCTCAACATTGAAAAACACCAACAAATTCAGCAACAACCTCAACATTGTAAAACAACAACAACCTCAACATTGAAAAGCACCAACAAATTCAACAACAACTTCAACATTGAGAAACACCAACAAATTCAACAACAACCTCGAAATTGAAAAAAACGAACAAATTCAACAACAGCCTCAACATTGAAAAACAACAACAACCTCAACATTGAAAAACACCAACAAATTCAACAACAACCTCAAATTTGAAAAACAACAACAACCTCATCATGGAATAACACCAAGAAATTCAACAACAACCTCAACATTGAAAAACAACAACATCCTCAAAATTGAAAAACACCAACAAATTCAACAACAACCCCAACATTTAAGAACAACAACAACCTCAACATTGAAAAACAACAACAACCTCAACATTGAAAAACACCAACAAATTCAACAACAACCTCAACATTGAAAAACAACAACAAACTCAACATTGAAAAACACCAACAAATTCAACAACAACCTCAACCTTGAAAAACAACAACAACCTCAACATTGAAAAACACCAACAACTTCAACAACAACTTCAACATTGAAAAACACCAACAAATTCAACAACAACCTCAACATTGAAAAACAACAACAACCTCAACATTGAAAAACACCAACAAATTCAACAATAACCTCAACATTGAAAAACAACAACCACCTCAACATTGAAAAAAACCAACAAATTCAACACAACCTCAACATTGAAAAACACCAACACATTCAACAACAACCTCAGCTTTGAAAAACAACAACAAACTCAACATTGAAAAACACCAACAAATTCAACAACAACCTCAACATTGAAAAACTCCAACAAATTCAACATTGAAAAACACCAACAAATTCAACAAAAACTTCAACATTGAAAAACACCAACAAATTCAACAAAAACCTCGACATTGAAAAGCACCATCAAATTCAACAACAACCTCAACATTGAAAAATACCAACAACCTCAAAATTGAAAAAACACCAACAAATTCAACAACAACCTCAACATTTAAAAACAACAACAACCTCAACATTGAAAAACACCAACAAATTCAACAACAACCTCAACATTGAAAGACACCAACAAATTCAACAACAACATCAACATTTAAAAACACCAACAAACTCAACAACAACCTCAACATTGAAAAACAACAACAACCTCAACATTTAAAAACACCAACAAATTCAACAACAACCTCAACATTGAAAAACACCAACAAATTCAACAACAAACTCAAGATTGAAAAACACCAACAAATTCAACAACAACTTCAACATTGAAAAACACCAACAAATTCAACAACAACCTCGACATTGAAAAGCACCATCAAATTCAACAACAACCTCAACATTGAAAAACACCAACAACCTCAAAATTGAAAAAACACCAACAAATTCAACAACAACCTCAACATTTAACAACAACAACAACCTCAACATTGAAAAACACCAACAAATTCAACAACAACCTCAACACTGAAAGACAACAACAAATTCAACAACAACCTCAACATTGAAAAACACCAACAAACTCAACAACAACCTCAACATTGAAAAACAACAACAACCTCAACATTGAAAAACACCAACAAACTCAACAACAACCTCAACATTGAAAAACAACAACAACCTCAACATTGAAAAACACCAACAAATTCAACAACAACCTCAACATTGAAAAACACCAACAAATTCAACAAGAACCTCAACATTGAAAAACAACAACAACCTCAACATTGAAAAACACCAACAAATTCAACAAAAACCTCAACATTGAAAATCAACAACAACCTCAACATTGAAAAACACCAACAAATTCAACAACAACCTCAACATTGAAAAACACCAACAAATTCAACAACAACCTCAGCATTGAAAAACAACAACAACCTCAACATTGAAAAACACCAACAAATTCAACAACAACCTCAACATTGAAAAACAACAACAACCTCAACATTGAAAAACACCAACAAATTCAACAAAAACTTCAACATTGAAAAACACCAACAAATTCAACAACAACCTCGAAATTGAAAAACACCAACAAATTCAACAACAACTTCGACATTGAAAAACACCAACAAATTCAACAACAACCTCGACATTGAAAAACACCATCAAATTCAACAACAACCTCAACATTGAAAAACACCAACAACCTCAAAATTGAAAAAACACCAACAAATTCAACAACAACCTCAACATTTAAAAACAACAACAACCTCAACATTGAAAAACACCAACAATTTCAACAACAACCTCAACATTGAAAAACACCAACAAATTCAACAACAACCTCAACATTGAAAAACACCAACAAACTCAACAACAACCTCAACATTGAAAAACAACAACAACCTCAACATTGAAAAACACCAACAAATTCAACAACAACCTCAAAATTGAAAAACACCAACAGATTCAACAACAACCTCAACATTGAAAAACAACAACAAACTCAACATTGAAAAACACCAACAAATTCAACAACAACCTCAACATTGAAAAACAACAACAACCTCAACATTGAAAAACACCAACAAATTCAACAACAACTTCAACATTGAAAAACACCAAGAAATTCAACAACAACCTCAACATTGAAAAACAACAACTACCTCAACATTGAAAAACAACAACAACCTCAACATTGAAAAAAATCAACAAATTCAACACAACCTCAACATTGAAAAACACCAACACATTCAACAACAACCTCAACATTTAAAAACAACAACAAATTCAACAACAACCTCAACATTGAAAAACACCAACAAATTCAACAACAACCTCAACATTGAAAAACACCAACAAACTCAACAACAACCTCAACATTGAAAAACAACAACAACCTCAACATTGAAAAACACCAACAAATTCAACAACAACCTCAACATTGAAAAACACCAACAAATTCAACAACAAACTCAAGATTGAAAAACACCAACAAATTCAACAACCTCAACATTGAAAACAACAACAACCTCAACATTGAAAAACACCAACAAATTCAACAACAACCTCAACATTGAAAACCACCAACAAATTCAACAACAACCTCAACATTGAAAAACAACAACAACCTCAACATTGAAAAACACCAACAAATTCAACAACAACCTCAACTTTGAAAAACAACAACAAACTCAACATTGAAAAACACCAACAAATTCAACAACAACCTCAACATTGAAAAACAACAACAACCTCAACATTGAAAATCACCAACAAATTCAACAACAACCTCAACATTGAAAAACACCAACACATTCAACAAGAACCTCAGCATTGAAAAACAACAACAATCTCAACATTGAAAAACACCAACAAATTCAACAACAGCCTCAACATTGAAAAACAACAACAACCTCAACATTGAAAAACACCAACAAATTCAACAACAACCTCAACTTTGAAAAACAACAACAACCTCATCATGGAAAAACACCGACAAATTCAACAACAACCTCAACATTGAAAAACAACAACATCCTCAAAATTGAAAAACACCAACAAATTCAACAACAACCCCAACATTTAAGAACAACAACAACCTCAACATTGAAAAACAACAACAACCTCAACATTGAAAAACAAAAACAAATTCAACAACAACCTCAACATTGAAAAACAACAACAAACTCAACATTGAAAAACACCAACAAATTCAACAACAACCTCAACATTGAAAAACAACAACCTCAACATTGAAAAACACCAACAAATTCAACAACAACTTCAACATTGAAAAACACCAACAAATTCAGCAACAACCTCAACATTGAAAAACAACAACAACCTCAACATTGAAAAACACCAACAAATTCAACAACAACCTCAACATTGAAAAACAACAACAACCTCAACATTGAAAAACACCAACAAATTCAACACAACCTCAACATTGAAAAACACCAACACATTCAACAACAACCTCAACATTGAAAACACCAACAAATTCAACAACAACCTCAACATTGAAAAACATCAACAAACTCAACATTGAAAAACACCAACAAATTCAACAAAAACTTCAACATTGAAAAACATAAACAAATTCAACAACAACCTCGACATTGAAAAGCACCATCAAATTCAACAACAACCTCAACATTGAAAAACACCAACAACCTCAAAATTGAAATACCACCAACAAATTCAACAACAACCTCAACATTTAAAAACAACAACAACCTCAACATTGAAAAACACCAACAAATTCAACAACAACCTCAACATTGAAAGACACCAACAAATTCAACAACAACCTCAACATTGAAAAACACCAACAAACTCAACAACAACCTCAACATTGAAAAACAACAACAACCTCAACATTGAAAAACACCAACAAATTCAACAACAACCTCAACATTGAAAAACAACAACAACCTCTACATTGAAAAACACCAACAAATTCAACAACAACCTCAACATTGAAAAACAACAACAAACTCAAGACTGAAAAACACCAACAAATTCAACAACAACCTGAACATTGAAAAACAACAACAACCTCAACATTGAAAAACACCAACAAATTCAACAACAACCTCAACATTGAAAAACACCAACAAATTCAACAACAACCTCAGCATTGAAAAACAACAACAACCTCAACATTGAAAAACACCAACAAATTCAGCAACAACCTCAACATTGTAAAACAACAAAAACCTCAACATTGAAAAGCACCAACAAATTCAACAACAACATCAACATTGAGAAACACCAACAAATTCAACAACAACCTCGAAATTGAAAAACACCAACAAATTCAACAACAGCCTCAACATTGAAAAACAACAACAACCTCAACATTGAAAAACACCAACAAATTCAACAACAACCTCAAATTTGAAAAACAACAACAACCTCATCATGGAAAAACACCAAGAAATTCAACAACAACCTCAACATTGAAAAACAACAACATCCTCAAAATTGAAAAACACCAACAAATTCAACAACAACCCCAACATTTAAGAACAACAACAACCTCAACATTGAAAAACAACAACAACCTCAACATTGAAAAACACCAACAAATTCAACAACAACCTCAACATTGAAAAACAACAACAAACTCAACATTGAAAAACACCAACAAATTCAACAACAACCTCAACATTGAAAAACAACAACAACCTCAACATTGAAAAACACCAACAAATTCAACAACAACTTCAACATTGAAAAACACCAACAAATTCAACAACAACCTCAACATTGAAAAACAACAATAACCTCAACATTGAAAAACACCAACAAATTCAACAACAACCTCAACATTGAAAAACAACAACCACCTCAACATTGAAAAAAACCAACAAATTCAACACAACCTCAACATTGAAAAACACCAACACATTCAACAACAACCTCAGCATTGAAAAACAACAACAACCTCAACATTGAAAAACACCAACAAATTCAACAACAACCTCAACATTGAAAAACACCAACAAATTCAACATTGAAAAACACCAACAAATTCAACAAAAACTTCAACATTGAAAAACACCAACAAATTCAACAAAAACCTCGACATTGAAAAGCACCATCAAATTCAACAGCAACCTCAACATTGAAAAGCACCAAGAACCTCAAAATTGAAAAAAAACCAACAAATTCAACAACAACCTCAACATTTAAAAACAACAACAACCTCAACATTGAAAAACACCAACAAATTCAACAACAACCTCAACATTGAAAGACACCAACAAATTCAACAACAACATCAACATTGAAAAACACCAACAAACTCAACAACAACCTCAACATTGAAAAACAACAACAACCTCAACATTGAAAAACACCAACAAATTCAACAACAACCTCAACATTGAAAAACACCAACAAATTCAACAACAAACTCAAGATTGAAAAACACCAACAAATTCAACAACAACTTCAACATTGAAAAACACCAACAAATTCAACAACAACCTCGACATTGAAAAGCACCATCAAATTCAACAACAACCTCAACATTGAAAAACACCAACAACCTCAAAATTGAAAAAACACCAACAAATTCAACAACAACCTCAACATTTAAAAACAACAACAACCTCAACATTGAAAAACACCAACAAATTCAACAACAACCTCAACATTGAAAGACACCAACAAATTCAACAACAACCTCAACATTGAAAAACACCAACAAACTCAACAACAACCTCAACATTGAAAAACAACAACAACCTCAACATTGAAAAACACCAACAAACTCAACAACAACCTCAACATTGAAAAACAACAACAACCTCAACATTGAAAAACACCAACAAATTCAACAACAACCTCAACATTGAAAAACACCAACAAACTCAACAGCAACCTCAACATTGAAAAACAACAACAACCTCAACATTGAAAAACACCAACAAATTCAACAAAAACCTCAACATTGAAAAACAACAAAAACCTCAACATTGGAAAACACCAACAAATTCAACAACAACCTCAACATTGAAAAACACCAACAAATTCAACAACAACCTCAGCATTGAAAAACAACAACAACCTCAACATTGAAAAACACCAACAGATTCAACAACAACCTCAACATTGAAAAACAACAACAACCTCAACATTGAAAAACACCAACAAATTCAACAAAAACTTCAACATTGAAAAACACCAACAAATTCAACAACAACCTCGAAATTGAAAAACACCAACAAATTCAACAACAACTTCAACATTGAAAAACACCAACAAATTCAACAACAACCTCGACATTAAAAAAACACCATCAAATTCAACAACAACCTCAACATTGAAAAACACCAACAACCTCAAAATTGAAAAAACACCAACAAATTCAACAACAACCTCAACATTTAAAAACAACAACAACCTCAACATTGAAAAACACGAACAAATTCAACAACAACCTCAACATTGAAAGACACCAACAAATTCAACAACAACCTCAACATTGAAAAACAACAACAACCTCAACATTGAAAAACACCAACAAACTCAACAACAACCTCAACATTGAAAAACAACAACAACCTCAACATTGAAAAACACCAACAAATTCAACAACAACCTCAACATTGAAAAACACCAACAAATTCAACAGCAACCTCAACATTGAAAAACAACAACAACCTCAACATTGAAAAACACCAACAAATTCAACAAAAACCTCAACATTGAAAAACAACAACAACCTCAACATTGAAAAACACCAACAAATTCAACAACAACCTCAACATTGAAAAACACCAACAAATTCAACAACAACCTCAACATTGAAAAACAACAACAACCTCAACATTGAAAAACACCAACAAATTCAACAGAAACTTCAACATTGAAAAACACCAACAAATTCAACAACAACCTCGAAATTGAAAAACACCAACAAATTCAACAACAACCTCAACATTGAAAACCACCAACAAATTCAACAACAACCTCAACATTGAAAAACAACAACAACCTCAACATTGAAAAACACCAACAAATTCAACAACAACCTCAACATTGAAAAACAACAACAACCTCAACATTGAAAAACACCAACAAATTCAACAACAACCTCAACATTGAAAAACAACAACAAACTCAACATTGAAAAACACCAACAAATTCAACAACAACCTCAACATTGAAAAACAACAACAACCTTAACATTGAAAAACACCAACAAATTCAACAACAACCTCAACATTGAAAAACACCAACAAATTCAACAACAACCTCAGCATTGAAAAACAACAACAACCTCAACATTGAAAAACACCAACAAATTTAGCAACAACCTCAACATTGTAAAACAACAACAACCTCAACATTGAAAAGCACCAACAAATTCAACAACAACTTCAACATTGAGAAACACCAACAAATTCAACAACAACCTCGAAATTGAAAAAAACCAACAAATTCAACAACAGCCTCAACATTGAAAAACAACAACAACCTCAACATTGAAAAACACCAACAAATTCAACAACAACCTCAAATTTGAAAAACAACAACAACCTCATCATGGAATAACACCAAGAAATTCAACAACAACCTCAACATTGAAAAACAACAACATCCTCAAAATTGAAAAACACCAACAAATTCAACAACAACCCCAACATTTAAGAACAACAACAACCTCAACATTGAAAAACAACAACAACCTCAACATTGAAAAACACCAACAAATTCAACAACAACCTCAACATTGAAAAACAACAACAAACTCAACATTGAAAAACACCAACAAATTCAACAACAACCTCAACATTGAAAAACAACAACAACCTCAACATTGAAAAACACCAACAACTTCAACAACAACTTCAACATTGAAAAACACCAACAAATTCAACAACAACCTCAACATTGAAAAACAACAACAACCTCAACATTGAAAAACACCAACAAATTCAACAATAACCTCAACATTGAAAAACAACAACCACCTCAACATTGAAAAAAACCAACAAATTCAACACAACCTCAACATTGAAAAACACCAACACATTCAACAACAACCTCAGCTTTGAAAAACAACAACAACCTCAACATTGAAAAACACCAACAAATTCAACAACAACCTCAACATTGAAAAACACCAACAAATTCAACATTGAAAAACACCAACAAATTCAACAAAAACTTCAACATTGAAAAACACCAACAAATTCAACAAAAACCTCGACATTGAATAGCACCATCAAATTCAACAACAACCTCAACATTGAAAAACAGCAACAACCTCAAAATTGAAAAAACACCAACAAATTCAACAACAACCTCAACATTTAAAAACAACAACAACCTCAACATTGAAAAACACCAACAAATTCAACAACAACCTCAACATTGAAAGACACCAACAAATTCAACAACAACATCAACATTTAAAAACACCAACAAACTCAACAACAACCTCAACATTGAAAAACAACAACAACCTCAACATTTAAAAACACCAACAAATTCAACAACAACCTCAACATTGAAAAACACCAACAAATTCAACAACCAGCTCAAGATTGAAAAACACCAACAAATTCAACAACAACTTCAACATTGAAAAACACCAACAAATTCAACAACAACCTCGACATTGAAAAGCACCATCAAATTCAACAACAACCTCAACATTGAAAAACACCAACAACCTCAAAATTGAAAAAACACCAACAAATTCAACAACAACCTCAACATTTAACAACAACAACAACCTCAACATTGAAAAACACCAACAAATTCAACAACAACCTCAACACTGAAAGACAACAACAAATTCAACAACAACCTCAACATTGAAAAACACCAACAAACTCAACAACAACCTCAACATTGAAAAACAACAACAACCTCAACATTGAAAAACACCAACAAACTAAACAACAACCTCAACATTGAAAAACAACAACAACCTCAACATTGAAAAACACCAACAAATTCAACAACAACCTCAACATTGAAAAACACCAACAAATTCAACAGCAACCTCAACATTGAAAAACAACAACAACCTCAACATTGAAAAACACCAACAAATTCAACAAAAACCTCAACATTGAAAAACAACAACAACCTCAACATTGAAAAACACCAACAAATTCAACAACAACCTCAACATTGAAAAACACCAACAAATTCAACAACAACCTCAGCATTGAAAAACAACAACAACCTCAACATTGAAAAACACCAACAAATTCAACAACAACCTCAACATTGAAAAACAACAACAACCTCAACATTGAAAAACACAAACAAATTCAACAAAAACTTCAACATTGAAAAACACCAACAAATTCAACAACAACCTCGAAATTGAAAAACACCAACAAATTCAACAACAACTTCGACATTGAAAAACACCAACAAATTCAACAACAACCTCGACATTGAAAAACACCATCAAATTCAACAACAACCTCAACTTTGAAAAACACCAACAACCTCAAAATTGAAAAAACACCAACAAATTCAACAACAACCTCAACATTTAAAAACAACAACAACCTCAACATTGAAAAACTCCAACAATTTCAACAACAACCTCAACATTGAAAAACACCAACAAATTCAACAACAACCTCAACATTGAAAAACACCAACAAACTCAACAACAACCTCAACATTGAAAAACAACAACAACCTCAACATTGAAAAACACCAACAAATTCAACAACAACCTCAACATTGAAAAACACCAACAGATTCAACAACAACCTCAACATTGAAAAACAACAACAAACTCAACATTGAAAAACACCAACAAATTCAACAACAACCTCAACATTGAAAAACAACAACAACCTCAACATTGAAAAACACCAACAAATTCAACAACAACTTCAACATTGAAAAACACCAAGAAATTCAACAACAACCTCAACATTGAAAAACAACAACAACCTCAACATTGAAAAACAACAACAAATTCAACAACAACCTCAACATTGAAAAACAACAACAACCTCAACATTGAAAAAAATCAACAAATTCAACACAACCTCAACATTGAAAAACACCAACACATTCAACAACAACCTCAACATTTAAAAACAACAACAAATTCAACAACAACCTCAACATTGAAAAACACCAACAAATTCAACAACAACCTCAACATTGAAAAACACCAACAAACTCAACAACAACCTCAACATTGAAAAACAACAACAACCTCAACATTGAAAAACACCAACAAATTCAACAACAACCTCAACATTGAAAAACACCAACAAATTCAACAACAAACTCAAGATTGAAAAACACCAACAAATTCAACAACCTCAACATTGAAAACAACAACAACCTCAACATTGAAAAACACCAACAAATTCAACAACAACCTCAACATTGAAAACCACCAACAAATTCAACAACAACCTCAACATTGAAAAACAACAACAACCTCAACATTGAAAAACACCAACAAATTCAACAACAACCTCAACTTTGAAAAACAACAACAAACTCAACATTGAAAAACACCAACAAATTCAACAACAACCTCAACATTGAAAAACAACAACAACCTCAACATTGAAAATCACCAACAAATTCAACAACAACCTCAACATTGAAAAACACCAACACATTCAACAAGAACCTCAGCATTGAAAAACAACAACAATCTCAACATTGAAAAACACCAACAAATTCAACAACAACCTCAACATTGAAAAACAACAACAACCTCAACATTGAAAAGCACCAACAAATTCAACAACAACTTCAACATTGAGAAACACCAACAAATTCAACAACAGCCTCAACATTGAAAAACAACAACAACCTCAACATTGAAAAACACCAACAAATTCAACAACAACCTCAACTTTGAAAAACAACAACAACCTCATCATGGAAAAAGACCGACAAATTCAACAACAACCTCAACATTGAAAAACAACAACATCCTCAAAATTGAAAAACAACAACAAATTCAACAACAACCCCAACATTTAAGAACAACAACAACCTCAACATTGAAAAACAACAACAACCTCAACATTGAAAAACAAAAACAAATTCAACAACAACCTCAACATTGAAAAACAACAACAAACTCAACATTGAAAAACACCAACAAATTCAACAACAACCTCAACATTGAAAAACAACAACCTCAACATTGAAAAACACCAACAAATTCAACAACAACTTCAACATTGAAAAACACCAACAAATTCAACAACAACCTCAACATTGAAAAACAACAACAACCTCAACATTGAAAAACACCAAGAAATTCAACAACAACCTCAACATTGAAAAACAACAACAACCTCAACATTGAAAAACACCAACAAATTCAACACAACCTCAACATTGAAAAACACCAACACATTCAACAACAACCTCAACATTGAAAACACCAACAAATTCAACAACAACCTCAACATTGAAAAACATCAACAAACTCAACATTGAAAAACACCAACAAATTCAACAAAAACTTCAACATTGAAAAACATAAACAAATTCAACAACAACCTCGACATTGAAAAGCACCATCAAATTCAACAACAACCTCAACATTGAAAAACACCAACAACCTCAAAATTGAAAAAACACCAACAAATTCAACAACAACCTCAACATTTAAAAACAACAACAACCTCAACATTGAAAAACACCAACAAATTCAACAACAACCTCAACATTGAAAGACACCAACAAATTCAACAACAACCTCAACATTGAAAAACACCAACAAACTCAACAACAACCTCAACATTGAAAAACAACAACAACCTCAACATTGAAAAACACCAACAAATTCAACAACAACCTCAACATTGAAAAACAACAACAACCTCAACATTGAAAAACACCAACAAATTCAACAACAACCTCAACATTGAAAAACAACAACAAACTCAAGATTGAAAAACACCATCAAATTCAACAACAACCTCAACATTGAAAAACACCAACAACCTCAAAATTGAAAAAACACCAACAAATTCAACAACAACCTCAACATTTAAAACAACAACAACCTCAACATTGAAAAACACCAACAAATTCAACAACAACCTCAACATTGAAAAACACCAACAAATTCAACAACAACCTCAACATTGAAAAACACCAACAAACTCAACAACAACCTCAACATTGAAAAACAACAACAACCTCAACATTGAAAAACACCAACAAATTCAACAACAACCTCAACATTGAAAAACACCAACAAATTCAACAACAAACTCAAGACTGAAAAACACCAACAAATTCAACAACCTCAACATTGAAAAACAACAACAACCTCTACATTGAAAAACACCAACAAATTCAACAACAACCTCAACATTGAAAACCACCAACAAATTCAACAACAACCTCAACATTGAAAAACAACAACAACCTCAACATTGAAAAACACCAACAAATTCAACAACAACCTCAACATTGAAAAACAACAACAACCTCAACATTGAAAAACACCAACAAATTCAACAACAACCTCAACATTTAAAAACAACAACAAACTCAACATTGAAAAACACCAACAAATTCAACAACAACCTCAACATTGAAAAACAACAACAACCTCAACATTGAAAATCACCAACAAATTCAACAACAACCTCAACATTGAAAAACACCAACAAATTCAACAACAACCTCAGCATTGAAAAACAACAACAATCTCAACATTGAAAAATACCAACAAATTCAACAACAACCT
This sequence comes from Isurus oxyrinchus, assembly GCA_026770705.1. Taxonomy (NCBI): domain Eukaryota; kingdom Metazoa; phylum Chordata; class Chondrichthyes; order Lamniformes; family Lamnidae; genus Isurus; species Isurus oxyrinchus. Next base: position 19,981 of record JANJGN010000334.1, on the reverse strand, counting down.
CAACATTGAAAAACAACAACAACCTCAACATTGAAAAGCACCAACAAATTCAACAACAACTTCAACATTGAGAAACACCAACAAATTCAACAACAACCTCAACATTGAAAAACACCAACAAATTCAACAACAGCCTCAACATTGAAAAACAACAACAACCTCAACATTGAAAAACACCAACAAATTCAACAACAACCTCAACTTTGAAAAACAACAACAACCTCATCATGGAAAAACACCAACAAATTCAACAACAACCTCAACATTGAAAAACAACAACATCCTCAAAATTGAAAAACACCAACAAATTCAACAACAACCCCAACATTTAAGAACAACAACAACCTCAACATTGAAAAACAACAACAACCTCAACATTGAAAAACACCAACAAATTCAACAACAACCTCAACATTGAAAAACAACAGCAAACTCAACATTGAAAAACACCAACAAATTCAACAACAACCTCAACATTGAAAAACAACAACAACCTCAACATTGAAAAAAACCAACAAATTCAACACAACCTCAACATTGAAAAACACCAACACATTCAACAACAACCTCAGCATTGAAAAACAACAACAACCTCAACATTGAAAAACACCAACAAATTCAACAACAACCTCAACATTGAAAAACACCAACAAATTCAACAACAACCTCAACATTGAAAAACAACAACAACCTCAACATTGAAAAACACCAACAAACTCAACAACAACCTCAACATTGAAAAACAACAACAACCTCAACATTGAAAAACACCAACAAATTCAACAACAACCTCAACATTGAAAAACATCAACAAATTCAACAGCAACCTCAACATTGAAAAACAACAACAACCTCAACATTGAAAAACACCAACAAATTCAACAAAAACCTCAACATTGAAAAACAACAACAACCTCAACATTGAAAAACACCAACAAATTCAACAACAACCTCAACATTGAAAAACACCAACAAATTCAACAACAACCTCAGCATTGAAAAACAACAACAACCGCAACATTGAAAAACACCAACAAATTCAACAACAACCTCAACATTGAAAAACAACAACAACCTCAACATTGAAAAACACCAACAAATTCAACAAAAACTTCAACATTGAAAAACACCAACAAATTCAACAACAACCTCGAAATTGAAAAACACCAACAAATTCAACAACAACTTCAACATTGAAAAACACCAACAAATTCAACAACAACCTCGACATTAAAAAAACACCATCAAATTCAACAACAACCTCAACATTGAAAAACACCAACAACCTCAAAATTGAAAAAACACCAACAAATTCAACAACAACCTCAACATTTAAAAACAACAACAACCTCAACATTGAAAAACACCAACAAATTCAACAACAACCTCAACATTGAAAAACACCAACAAATTCAACAACAACCTCAACATTGAAAAACACCAACAAACTCAACAACAACCTCAACATTGAAAAACAACAACAACCTCAACATTGAAAAACACCAACAAATTCAACAACAACCTCAACATTGAAAAACACCAACAAATTCAACAAAAACTTCAACATTGAAAAACACCAACAAATTCAGCAACAACCTCAACATTGAAAAACAACAACAACCTCAACATTGAAAAACACCAACAAATTCAACAACAACCTCAACATTGAAAAACAACAACAACCTCAACATTGAAAAACACCAACAAATTCAACACAACCTCAACATTGAAAAACCCCAACACATTCAACAACAACCTCAGCATTGAAAAACAACAACAACCTCAACATTGAAAAACACCAACAAATTCAACAACATCCTCAACATTGAAAAACACCAACAAACTCAACATTGAAAAACACCAACAAATTCAACAAAAACTTCAACATTGAAAAACACCAACATATTCAACAACAACCTCGAAATTGAAAAACACCAACAAATTCAACAACAACTTCAACATTGAAAAACACCAACAAATTCAACAACAACCTCGAGATTGAAAAGCACCATCAAATTCAACAACAACCTCATCATGGAAAAACACCAACAAATTCAACAACAACCTCAACATTGAAAAACAACAACATCCTCAAAATTGAAAAACACCAACAAATTCAACAACAACCTCAACATTGAAAAACAACAACAACCTCAACATTGAAAAACAACAACAACCTCAACATTGAAAAACACCAACATATTCAACAACAACCTCAACATTGAAAAACAACAACAAACTCAACATTGAAAAACACCAACAAATTCAACAACAACCTCAAAATTGAAAAACAACAACAACCTCAACATTGAAAAACACCAACAAATTCAACAACAACTTCAACATTGAAAAACACCAACAAATTCAACAACAACCTCAACATTGAAAAACAACAACAACCTCAACATTGAAAAACACCAACAAATTCAACAACAACCTCAACATTGAAAAACAACAACAACCTCAACATTGAAAAAAACCAACAAATTCAACACAACCTCAACATTGAAAAACACCAACACATTCAACAACAACCTCAGCATTGAAAAACAACAACAACCTCAACATTGAAAAACACCAACAAATTCAACAACAACCTCAACATTGAAAAACACCAACAAATTCATCAACAACCTCGAAATTGAAAAACACCAACAAATTCAACAACAACTTCAACATTGAAAAACACCAACAAATTCAACAACAACCTCGACATTAAAAAAACACCATCAAATTCAACAACAACCTCAACATTGAAAAACACCAACAACCTCAAAATTGAAAAAACACCAACAAATTCAACAACAACCTCAACATTTAAAAAGAACAACAACCTCAACATTGAAAAACACCAACAAATTCAACAACAACCTCAACATTGAAAAACACCAACAAATTCAACAACAACCTCAACATTGAAAAACACCAACAAACTCAACAACAACCTCAACATTGAAAAACAACAACAACCTCAACATTGAAAAACACCAACAAATTCAACAACAACCTCAACATTGAAAAACACCAACAAATTCAACAACAACTTCAACATTGAAAAACACCAACAAATTCAGCAACAACCTCAACATTGAAAAACAACAACAACCTCAACATTGAAAAACACCAACAAATTCAACAACAACCTCAACATTGAAAAACAACAACAACCTCAACATTGAGAAACACCAACAAATTCAACACAACCTCAACATTGAAAAACACCAACACATTCAACAACAACCTCAGCATTGAAAAACAACAACAACCTCAACATTGAAAAACACCAACAAATTCAACAACATCCTCAACATTGAAAAACACCAACAAACTCAACATTGAAAAACACCAACAAATTCAACAAAAACTTCAACATTGAAAAACACCAACATATTCAACAACAACCTCGAAATTGAAAAACACCAACAAATTCAACAACAACTTCAACATTGAAAAACACCAACAAATTCAACAACAACCTCGAGATTGAAAAGCACCATCAAATTCAACAACAACCTCATCATGGAAAAACACCAACAAATTCAACAACAACCTCAACATTGAAAAACAACAACATCCTCAAAATTGAAAAACAACAACAAATTCAACAACAACCTCAACATTGAAAAACAACAACAACCTCAACATTGAAAAACAACAACAACCTCAACATTGAAAAACACCAACATATTCAACAACAACCTCAACATTGAAAAACAACAACAAACTCAACATTGAAAAACACCAACAAATTCAACAACAACCTCAAAATTGAAAAACAACAACAACCTCAACATTGAAAAACACCAACAAATTCAACAACAACTTCAACATTGAAAAACACCAACAAATTCAACAACAACCTCAACATTGAAAAACAACAACAACCTCAACATTGAAAAACACCAACAAATTCAACAACAACCTCAACATTGAAAAACAACAACAACCTCAACATTGAAAAAAACCAACAAATTCAACACAACCTCAACATTGAAAAACACCAACACATTCAACAACAACCTCAGCATTGAAAAACAACAACAACCTCAACATTGAAAAACACCAACAAATTCAACAACAACTTCAACATTGAAAAACACCAACAAATTCAGCAACAACCTCAACATTGAAAAACAACAACAACCTCAACATTGAAAAACACCAACAAATTCAACAACAACCTCAACATTGAAAAACAACAACAACCTCAACATTGAAAAACACCAACAAATTCAACACAACCTCAACATTGAAAAACACCAACACATTCAACAACAACCTCAGCATTGAAAAACAATAACAGCCTCAACATTGAAAAACACCAACAAATTCAACAACATCCTCAACATTGAAAAACACCAACAAACTCAACATTGAAAAACACCAACAAATTCAACAAAAACGTCAACATTGAAAAACACCAACATATTCAACAACAACCTCGAAATTGAAAAACACCAACAAATTCAACAACAACTTCAACATTGAAAAACACCAACAAATTCAACAACAACCTCAACATTGAAAAGCACCATCAAATTCAACAACAACCTCATCATGGAAAAACACCAACAAATTCAACAACAACCTCAACATTGAAAAACACCAACAAATTCAACAACAACCTCAACATTGAAAAACAACAACAACCTCAACATTGAAAAACACCAACAAATTCAACACAACCTCAACATTGAAAAACACCAACACATTCAACAACAACCTCAGCATTGAAAAACAACAACAACCTCAACATTGAAAAACACCAACAAATTCAACAACATCCTCAACATTGAAAAACACCAACAAACTCAACATTGAAAAACACCAACAAATTCAACAAAAACTTCAACATTGAAAAACACCAACATATTCAACAACAACCTCGAAATTGAAAAACACCAACAAATTCAACAACAACTTCAACATTGAAAAACACCAACAAATTCAACAACAACCTCGAGATTGAAAAGCACCATCAAATTCAACAACAACCTCATCATGGAAAAACACCAACAAATTCAACAACAACCTCAACATTGAAAAACAACAACATCCTCAAAATTGAAAAACACCAACAAATTCAACAACAACCTCAACATTGAAAAACAACAACAACCTCAACATTGAAAAACAACAACAACCTCAACATTGAAAAACACCAACATATTCAACAACAACCTCAACATTGAAAAACAACAACAAACTCAACATTGAAAAACACCAACAAATTCAACAACAACCTCAAAATTGAAAAACAACAACAACCTCAACATTGAAAAACACCAACAAATTCAACAACAACTTCAACATTGAAAAACACCAACAAATTCAACAACAACCTCAACATTGAAAAACAACAACAACCTCAACATTGAAAAACACCAACAAATTCAACAACAACCTCAACATTGAAAAACAACAACAACCTCAACATTGAAAAAAACCAACAAATTCAACACAACCTCAACATTGAAAAACACCAACACATTCAACAACAACCTCAGCATTGAAAAACAACAACAACCTCAACATTGAAAAACTCCAACAAATTCAACAACAACTTCAACATTGAAAAACACCAACAAATTCAGCAACAACCTCAACATTGAAAAACAACAACAACCTCAACATTGAAAAACACCAACAAATTCAACAACAACCTCAACATTGAAAAACAACAACAACCTCAACATTGAAAAACACCAACAAATTCAACACAACCTCAACATTGAAAAACACCAACACATTCAACAACAACCTCAGCATTGAAAAACAACAACAACCTCAACATTGAAAAACACCAACAAATTCAACAACATCCTCAACATTGAAAAACACCAACAAACTCAACATTGAAAAACACCAACAAATTCAACAAAAACTTCAACATTGAAAAACACCAACATATTCAACAACAACCTCGAAATTGAAAAACACCAACAAATTCAACAACAACCTCAACATTGAAAAGCACCATCAAATTCAACAACAACCTCATCATGGAAAAACACCAACAAATTCAACAACAACCTCAACATTGAAAAACAACAACATCCTCAAAATTGAAAAACACCAACAAATTCAACAACAACCTCAACATTGAAAAACAACAACAACCTCAACATTGAAAAACAACAACAACCTCAACATTGAAAAACACCAACATATTCAACAACAAACTCAACATTGAAAAACAACAACAAACTCAACATTGAAAAACACCAACAAATTCAACAACAACCTCAAAATTGAAAAACAACAACAACCTCAACATTGAAAAACACCAACAAATTCAACAACAACTTCAACATTGAAAAACACCAACAAATTCAACAACAACCTCAACATTGAAAAACAACAACAACCTCAACATTGAAAAACACCAACAAATTCAACAACAACCTCAACATTGAAAAACAACAACAACCTCAACATTGAAAAAAACCAACAAATTCAACACAACCTCAACATTGAAAAACACCAACACATTCAACAACAACCTCAGCATTGAAAAACAACAACAACCTCAACATTGAAAAACACCAACAAATTCAACAACAACCTCAACATTGAAAAACACCAACAAACTCAACAACAACCTCAACATTGAAAAACAACAACAACCTCAACATTGAAAAACACCAACAAACTCAACAACAACCTCAACATTGAAAAACAACAACAACCTCAACATTGAAAAACACCAACAAATTCAACAACAACCTCAACATTGAAAAACACCAACAAATTCAACAGCAACCTCAACATTGAAAAACAACAACAACCTCAACATTGAAAAACACCAACAAATTCAACAAAAACCTCAACATTGAAAAACAACAACAACCTCAACATTGAAAAACACCAACAAATTCAACAACAACCTCAACATTGAAAAACACCAACAAATTCAACAACAACCTCAGCATTGAAAAACAACAACAACCTCAACATTGAAAAACACCAACAAATTCAACAACAACCTCAACATTGAAAAACAACAACAACCTCAACATTGAAAAACACCAACAAATTCAACAAAAACTTCAACATTGAAAAACACCAACAAATTCAACAACAACCTCGAAATTGAAAAACACCAACAAATTCAACAACAACTTCAACATTGAAAAACACCAACAAATTCAACAACAACCTCGACATTAAAAAAACACCATCAAATTCAACAACAACCTCAACATTGAAAAACACCAACAACCTCAAAATTGAAAAAACACCAACAAATTCAACAACAACCTCAACATTTAAAAACAACAACAACCTCAACATTGAAAAACACCAACAAATTCAACAACAACCTCAACATTGAAAAACACCAACAAATTCAACAACAACCTCAACATTGAAAAACACCAACAAACTCAACAACAACCTCAACATTGAAAAACAACAACAACCTCAACATTGAAAAACACCAACAAATTCAACAACAACCTCAACATTGAAAAACACCAACAAATTCAACAACAAACTCAAGACTGAAAAACACCAACAAATTCAACAACCTCAACATTGAAAAACAACAACAACCTCTACATTGAAAAACACCAACAAATTCAACAACAACCTCAACATTGAAAACCACCAACAAATTCAACAACAACCTCAACATTGAAAAACAACAACAACCTCAACATTGAAAAACACCAACAAATTCAACAACAACCTCAACATTGAAAAACAACAACAACCTCAACATTGAAAAACACCAACAAATTCAACAACAACCTCAACATTTAAAAACAACAACAAACTCAACATTGAAAAACACCAACAAATTCAACAACAACCTCAACATTGAAAAACAACAACAACCTCAACATTGAAAATCACCAACAAATTCAACAACAACCTCAACATTGAAAAACACCAACAAATTCAACAACAACCTCAGCATTGAAAAACAACAACAATCTCAACATTGAAAAACACCAACAAATTCAACAACAACCTCAACATTGAAAAATAACAACAACCTCAACATTGAAAAGCACCAACAAATTCAACAACAACTTCAACATTGAGAAACACCAACAAATTCAACAACAACCTCAACATTGAAAAACACCAACAAATTCAACAACAGCCTCAACATTGAAAAACAACAACAACCTCAACATTGAAAAACGCCAACAAATTCAACAACAACCTCAACTTTGAAAAACAACAACAACCTCATCATGGAAAAACACCAACAAATTCAACAACAACCTCAACATTGAAAAACAACAACATCCTCAAAATTGAAAAACACCAACAAATTCAACAACAACCCCAACATTTAAGAACAACAACAACCTCAACATTGAAAAACAACAACAACCTCAACATTGAAAAACACCAACAAATTCAACAACAACCTCAACATTGAAAAACAACAACAAACTCAACATTGAAAAACACCAACAAATTCAACAACAACCTCAACATTGAAAAACAACAACAACCTCAACATTGAAAAAAACCAACAAATTCAACACAACCTCAACATTGAAAAACACCAACACATTCAACAACAACCTCAGCATTGAAAAACAACAACAACCTCAACATTGAAAAACACCAACAAATTCAACAACAACCTCAACATTGAAAAACACCAACAAACTCAACAACAACCTCAACATTGAAAAACAACAACAACCTCAACATTAAAAAACACCAACAAACTCAACAACAACCTCAACATTGAAAAACAACAACAACCTCAACATTGAAAAACACCAACAAATTCAACAACAACCTCAACATTGAAAAACACCAACAAATTCAACAGCAACCTCAACATTGAAAAACAACAACAACCTCAACATTGAAAAACACCAACAAACTCAACAACAACCTCAACATTGAAAAACAACAACAACCTCAACATTGAAAAACACCAACAAATTCAACAACAACCTCAACATTGAAAAACACCAACAAATTCAACAGCAACCTCAACATTGAAAAACAACAACAACCTCAACATTGAAAAACACCAACAAATTCAACAAAAACCTCAACATTGAAAAACAACAACAACCTCAACATTGAAAAACACCAACAAATTCAACAACAACCTCAACATTGAAAAACACCAACAAATTCAACAACAACCTCAGCATTGAAAAACAACAACAACCTCAACATTGAAAAACACCAACAAATTCAACAACAACCTCAACATTGAAAAACAACAACAACCTCAACATTGAAAAACACCAACAAATTCAACAAAAACTTCAACATTGAAAAACACCAACAAATTCAACAACAACCTCGAAATTGAAAAACACCAACAAATTCAACAACAACTTCAACATTGAAAAACACCAACAAATTCAACAACAACCTCGACATTAAAAAAACACCATCAAATTCAACAACAACCTCAACATTGAAAAACACCAACAACCTCAAAATTGAAAAAACACCAACAAATTCAACAACAACCTCAACATTTAAAAACAACAACAACCTCAACATTGAAAAACACCAACAAATTCAACAACAACCTCAACATTGAAAAACACCAACAAATTCAACAACAACCTCAACATTGAAAAACACCAACAAACTCAACAACAACCTCAACATTGAAAAACAACAACAACCTCAACATTGAAAAACACCAACAAATTCTACAACAACCTCAACATTGAAAAACACCAACAAATTCAACAACAAACTCAAGACTGAAAAACACCAACAAATTCAACAACCTCAACATTGAAAAACAACAACAACCTCTACATTGAAAAACACCAACAAATTCAACAACAACCTCAACATTGAAAACCACCAACAAATTCAACAACAACCTCAACATTGAAAAACAACAACAACCTCAACATTGAAAAACACCAACAAATTCAACAACAACCTCAACATTGAAAAACAACAACAACCTCAACATTGAAAAACACCAACAAATTCAACAACAACCTCAACAATTAAAAACAACAACAAACTCAACATTGAAAAACACCAACAAATTCAACAGCAACCTCAACATTGAAAAACAACAACAACCTCAACATTGAAAATCACCAACAAATTCAACAACAACTTCAACATTGAGAAACACCAACAAATTCAACAACAACCTCAACATTGAAAAACACCAACAAATTCAACAACAGCCTCAACATTGAAAAACAACAACAACCTCAACATTGAAAAACGCCAACAAATTCAACAACAACCTCAACTTTGAAAAACAACAACAACCTCATCATGGAAAAACACCAACAAATTCAACAACAACCTCAACATTGAAAAACAACAACATCCTCAAAATTGAAAAACACCAACAAATTCAACAACAACCCCAACATTTAAGAACAACAACAACCTCAACATTGAAAAACAACAACAACCTCAACATTGAAAAACACCAACAAATTCAACAACAACCTCAACATTGAAAAAGAACAACAAACTCAACATTGAAAAACACCAACAAATTCAACAACAACCTCAACATTGAAAAACAACAACAACCTCAACATTGAAAAAAACCAACAAATTCAACACAACCTCAACATTGAAAAACACCAACACATTCAACAACAACCTCAGCATTGAAAAACAACAACAACCTCAACATTGAAAAACACCAACAAATTCAACAACAACCTCAACATTGAAAAACACCAACAAACTCAACAACAACCTCAACATTGAAAAACAACAACAACCTCAACATTAAAAAACACCAACAAACTCAACAACAACCTCAACATTGAAAAACAACAACAACCTCAACATTGAAAAACACCAACAAATTCAACAACAACCTCAACATTGATAAACACCAACAAATTCAACAGCAACCTCAACATTCAAAAACAACAACAACCTCAACATTGAAAAACACCAACAAATTCAACAAAAACCTCAACATTGAAAAACAACAACAACCTCAACATTGAAAAACACCAACAAATTCAACAACAACCTCAACAATTGAAAAACACCAACAAATTCAACAACAACCTCAGCATTGAAAAACAACAACAACCTCAACATTGAAAAACACCAACAAATTCAACAACAACCTCAACATTGAAAAACAACAACAACCTCAACATTGAAAAACACCAACAAATTCAACAAAAACTTCAACATTGAAAAACACCAACAAATTCAACAACAACCTCGAAATTGAAAAACACCAACAAATTCAACAACAACTTCAACATTGAAAAACACCAACAAATTCAACAACAACCTCGACATTAAAAAAACACCATCAAATTCAAGAACAACCTCAACATTGAAAAACACCAACAACCTCAAAATTGAAAAAACACCAACAAATTCAACAACAACCTCAACATTTAAAAACAACAACAACCTCAACATTGAAAAACACCAACAAATTCAACAACAACCTCAACATTGAAAAACACCAACAAATTCAACAACAACCTCAACATTGAAAAACACCAACAAACTCAACAACAACCTCAACATTGAAAAACAACAACAACCTCAACATTGAAAAACACCAACAAATTCAACAACAACCTCAACATTGAAAAACACCAACAAATTCAACAACAAACTCAAGACTGAAAAACACCAACAAATTCAACAACCTCAACATTGAAAAACAACAACAACCTCTACATTGAAAAACACCAACAAATTCAACAACAACCTCAACATTGAAAACCACCAACAAATTCAACAACAACCTCAACATTGAAAAACAACAACAACCTCAACATTGAAAAACACCAACAAATTCAACAACAACCTCAACATTGAAAAACAACAACAACCTCAACATTGAAAAACACCAACAAATTCAACAACAACCTCAACATTTAAAAACAACAAGAAACTCAACATTGAAAAACACCAACAAATTCAATAACAACCTCAACATTGAAAAACAACAACAACCTCAACATTGAAAATCACCAACAAATTCAACAACAACCTCAACATTGAAAAACACCAACAAATTCAACAACAACCTCAGCATTGAAAAACAACAACAATCTCAACATTGAAAAACACCAACAAATTCAACTACAACCTCAACATTGAAAAACAACAACAACCTCAACATTGAAAAGCACCAACAAATTCAACAACAACTTCAACATTGAGAAACACCAACAAATTCAACAGCAACCTCAACATTGAAAAACACCAACAAATTCAACAACAGCCTCAACATTGAAAAACAACAACAACCTCAACATTGAAAAAAACCAACAAATTCAACGACAACCTCAACTTTCAAAAACAACAACAACCTCATCATGGAAAAACACCAACAAATTCAACAACAACCTCAACATTGAAAAACAACAACATCCTCAAAATTGAAAAACACCAACAAATTCAACAACAACCCCAACATTTAAGAACAACAACAACCTCAACATTGAAAAACAACAACAACCTCAACATTGAAAAACACCAACAAATTCAACAACAACCTCAACATTGAAAAACAACAACAAACTCAACATTGAAAAACACCAACAAATTCAACAACAACTTCAACATTGAAAAACACCAACAAATTCAACAACAACCTCAACATTGAAATACAACAACAACCTCAACATTGAAAAACACCAACAAATTCAACAACAACCTCAACATTAAAAAACAACAACAACCTCAACATTGAAAAACACCAACAAATTCAACAACAACCTCAACCTTGAAAAACAACAACCTCAACATTGAAAAACACCAACAAATTCAACAACAACTTCAACATTGAAAAACACCAACAAATTCAACAACAACCTCAACATTGAAATACAACAACAACCTCAACATTGAAAAACACCAACAAATTCAACAACAACCTCAACATTGAAAAACAACAACAACCTCAACATTGAAAAACACCAACAAATTCAACACAACCTCAACATTGAAAAACACGAACACATTCAACAACAACCTCAGCATTGAAAAACAACAACAACCTCAACATTGAAAAACACCAACAAATTCAACAACAACCTCAACATTGAAAAACACCAACAAACTCAACATTGAAAAACACCAACAAATTCAACAAAAACTTCAACATTGAAAAACACCAACATATTCAACAACAACCTCGAAATTGAAAAACACCAACAAATACAACAACAACTTCAACATTGAAAAACACCAACAAATTCAACAACAACCTCGAGATTGAAAAGCACCATCAAATTCAACAACAACCTCATCATGGAAAAACACCAACAAATTCAACAACAACCTCAACATTGAAAAACAACAACAAACTCAACATTGAAAAACACCAACAAATTCAACAACAACCTCAACATTGAAAAACAACAACAACCTCAACATTGAAAAACAACAACAACCTCAACATTGAAAAACACCAACATATTCAACAACAACCACAACATTGAAAAACAACAACAAACTCAACATTGAAAAACACCAACAAACTCAACAACAACCTCAACATTGAAAAACAACAACAACCTCAACATTGAAAAACACCAACAAATTCAACAACAACCTCAACATTGAAAAACACCAACAAATTCAACAGCAACCTCAACATTGAAAAACAACAACAACCTCAACATTGAAAAACACCAACAAATTCAACAAAAACCTCAACATTGAAAAACAACAACAACCTCAACATTGAAAAACACCAACAAATTCAACAACAACCTCAACAATTGAAAAACACCAACAAATTCAACAACAACCTCAGCATTGAAAAACAACAACAACCTCAACATTGAAAAACACCAACAAATTCAACAACAACCTCAACATTGAAAAACAACAACAACCTCAACATTGAAAAACACCAACAAATTCAACAAAAACTTCAACATTGAAAAACACCAACAAATTCAACAACAACCTCGAAATTGAAAAACACCAACAAATTCAACAACAACTTCAACATTGAAAAACACCAACAAATTCAACAACAACCTCGACATTAAAAAAACACCATCAAATTCAACAACAACCTCAACATTGAAAAACACCAACAACCTCAAAATTGAAAAAACACCAACAAATTCAACAACAACCTCAACATTTAAAAACAACAACAACCTCAACATTGAAAAACACCAACAAATTCAACAACAACCTCAACATTGAAAAACACCAACAAACTCAACAACAACCTCAACATTGAAAAACACCAACAAACTCAACAACAACCTCAACATTGAAAAACAACAACAACCTCAACATTGAAAAACACCAACAAATTCAACAACAACCTCAACATTGAAAAACACCAACAAATTCAACAACAAACTCAAGACTGAAAAACACCAACAAATTCAACAACCTCAACATTGAAAAACAACAACAACCTCTACATTGAAAAACACCAACAAATTCAACAACAACCTCAACATTGAAAACCACCAACAAATTCAACAACAACCTCAACATTGAAAAACAACAACAACCTCAACATTGAAAAACACCAACAAATTCAACAACAACCTCAACATTGAAAAACAACAACAACCTCAACATTGAAAAACACCAACAAATTCAACAACAACCTCAACATTTAAAAACAACAAGAAACTCAACATTGAAAAACACCAACAAATTCAACAACAACCTCAACATTGAAAAACAACAACAACCTCAACATTGAAAATCACCAACAAATTCAACAACAACCTCAACATTGAAAAACACCAACAAATTCAACAACAACTTCAGCATTGAAAAACAACAACAATCTCAACATTGAAAAACACCAACAAATTCAACTACAACCTCAACATTGAAAAACAACAACAACCTCAACATTGAAAAGCACCAACAAATTCAACAACAACTTCAACATTGAGAAACACCAACAAATTCAACAGCAACCTCAACATTGAAAAACACCAACAAATTCAACAACAGCCTCAACATTGAAAAACAACAACAACCTCAACATTGAAAAAAACCAACAAATTCAACAACAACCTCAACTTTCAAAAACAACAACAACCTCATCATGGAAAAACACCAACAAATTCAACAACAACCTCAACATTGAAAAACAACAACATCCTCAAAATTGAAAAACACCAACAAATTCAACAACAACCCCAACATTTAAGAACAACAACAACCTCAACATTGAAAAACAACAACAACCTCAACATTGAAAAACACCAACAAATTCAACAACAACCTCAACATTGAAAAACAACAACAAACTCAACATTGAAAAACACCAACAAATTCAACAACAACTTCAACATTGAAAAACACCAACAAATTCAACAACAACCTCAACATTGAAATACAACAACAACCTCAACATTGAACAACACCAACAAATTCAACAACAACCTCAACATTGAAAAACAACAACAACCTCAACATTGAAAAACACCAACAAATTCAACAACAACCTCAACCTTGAAAAACAACAACCTCAACATTGAAAAACACCAACAAATTCAACAACAACTTCAACATTGAAAAACACCAACAAATTCAACAACAACCTCAACATTGAAATACAACAACAACCTCAACATTGAAAAACACCAACAAATTCAACAACAACCTCAACATTGAAAAACAACAACAACCTCAACATTGAAAAACACCAACAAATTCAACACAACCTCAACATTGAAAAACACGAACACATTCAACAACAACCTCAGCATTGAAAAACAACAACAACCTCAACATTGAAAAACACCAACAAATTCAACAACAACCTCAACATTGAAAAACACCAACAAACTCAACATTGAAAAACACCAACAAATTCAACAAAAACTTCAACATTGAAAAACACCAACATATTCAACAACAACCTCGAAATTGAAAAACACCAACAAATACAACAACAACTTCAACATTGAAAAACACCAACAAATTCAACAACAACCTCGAGATTGAAAAGCACCATCAAATTCAACAACAACCTCATCATGGAAAAACACCAACAAATTCAACAACAACCTCAACATTGAAAAACAACAACAAACTCAACATTGAAAAACACCAACAAATTCAACAACAACCTCAACATTGAAAAACAACAACAACCTCAACATTGAAAAACAACAACAACCTCAACATTGAAAAACACCAACATATTCAACAACAACCACAACATTGAAAAACAACAACAAACTCAACATTGAAAAACACCAACAAATTCAACAACAACCTCAACATTGAAAAACAACAACAACCTCAACATTGAAAAACACCAACAAATTCAACAACAACTTCAACATTGAAAAACACCAACAAATTCAACAACAACCTCAACATTGAAAAACAACAACAACCTCAACATTGAAAAACACCAACAAATTCAACAACAACCTCAACATTGAAAAACAACAACAACCTCAACATTGAAAAAAACCAACAAATTCAACACAACATCAACATTGAAAAACACCAACACATTCAACAACAACCTCAGCATTGAAAAACAACAACAACCTCAACATTGAAAAACACCAACAAATTCAACAACAACCTCAACATTGAAAAGCACCAACAAATTCAACATTGAAAAACACCAACAAATTCAACAAAAACTTTAACATTGAAAAACAACAACATATTCAACAACAACCTCGAAATTGAAAAACACCAACAAATTCAACAACAACTTCAACATTGAAAAACACCAACAAATTCAACAACAACCTCGACATTGAAAAGCACCATCAAATTCAACAACAACCTCAACATTGAAAAACACCAACAACCTCAAAATTGAAAAAACACCAACAAATTCAACAACAACCTCAACATTTAAAAACAAAAACAACCTCAACATTGAAAAACACCAACAAATTCAACAACAACCTCAACATTGAAAGACACCAACAAATTCAACAACAACCTCAACATTGAAAAACACCAACAAACTCAACAACAACCTCAACATTGAAAAACAACAACAACCTCAACATTGAAAAACACCAACAAATTCAACAACAACCTCAACATTGAAAAACACCAACAAATTCAACAACAAACTCAAGATTGAAAAACACCAACAAATTCAACAACAACTTCAACATTGAAAAACACCAACAAATTCAACAACAACCTCGACATTGAAAAGCACCATCAAATTCAACAACAACCTCAACATTGAAAAACACCAACAACCTCAAAATTGAAAAAACACCAACAAATTCAACAACAACCTCAACATTTAACAACAACAACAACCTCAACATTGAAAAACACCAACAAATTCAACAACAACCTCAACACTGAAAGACAACAACAAATTCAACAACAACCTCAACATTGAAAAACACCAACAAACTCAACAACAACCTCAACATTGAAAAACAACAACAACCTCAACATTGAAAAACACCAACAAACTCAATAACAACCTCAACATTGAAAAACAACAACAACCTCAACATTGAAAAACACCAACAAATTCAACAACAACCTCAACATTGAAAAACACCAACAAATTCAACAACAACCTCAACATTGAAAAACAACAACAACCTCAACATTGAAAAACACCAACAACTTCAACAAAAACCTCAACATTGAAAAACAACAACAACCTCAACATTGAAAAACACCAACAAATTCAACAACAACCTCAACATTGAAAAACACCAACAAATTCAACAACAACCTCAGCATTGAAAAACAACAACAACCTCAACATTGAAAAACACCAACAAATTCAACAACAACCTCAACATTGAAAAACAACAACAACCTCAACATTGAAAAACACCAACAAATTCAACAAAAACTTCAACATTGAAAAACACCAACAAATTCAACAACAACCTCGAAATTGAAAAACACCAACAAATTCAACAATAACTTCGACATTGAAAAACACCAACAAATTCAACAACAACCTCGACATTGAAAAACACCATCAAATTCAACAACAACCTCAACATTGAAAAACACCAACAACCTCAAAATTGAAAAAACATCAGCAAATTCAACAACAACCTCAACATTTAAAAACAACAACAACCTCAACATTGAAAAACACCAACAAATTCAACAACAACCTCAACATTGAAAAACACCAACAAATTCAACAACAACCTCAACATTGAAAAACACCAACAAACTCAACAACAACCTCAACATTGAAAAACAACAACAACCTCAACATTGAAAAACACCAACAAATTCAACAACAACCTCAACATTGAAAAACACCAACAAATTCAACAACAACCTCAACATTGAAAAACAACAACAAACTCAACATTGAAAAACACCAACAATTCAACAACAACCTCAACATTGAAAAACAACAACAACCTCAACATTGAAAAACACCAACAAATTCAACAACAACTTCAACATTGAAAAACACCAACAAATTCAACAACAACCTCAACATTGAAAAACAACAACAACCTCAACATTGAAAAACACCAACAAATTCAACAAAAACCTCAACATTGAAAAACAACAACAACCTCAACATTGAAAAAAACCAACAAATTCAACACAACCTCAACATTGAAAAACACCAACACATTCAACAACAACCTCAACATTTAAAAACAACAACAACCTCAACATTGAAAAACACCAACAAATTCAAAAACAACCTCAACATTGAAAAACACCAACAAATTCAACAACAACCTCAACATTGAAAAACACCAACAAATTCAACAACAACCTCAACATTGAAAAACACCAACAAACTCAACAACAACCTCAACATTGAAAAACAACAACAACCTCAACATTGAAAAACAACAACAAATTCAACAACAACCTCAACATTGAAAAACACCAACAAATTCAACAACAAACTCAAGATTGAAAAACACCAACAAATTCAACAACCTCAACATTGAAAAACAACAACAACCTCAACATTGAAAAACACCAACAAATTCAACAACAACCTCAACATTGAAAACCACCAACAAATTCAACAACAACCTCAACATTGAAAAACAACAACAACCTCAACATTGAAAAACACCAACAAATTCAACAACAACCTCAACATTGAAAAACAACAACAACCTCAACATTGAAAAACACCAACAAATTCAACAACAACCTCAACATTGAAAAACAACAACAACCTCAACATTGAAAAACACCAACAAATTCAACAACAACCTCAACATTTAAAAACAACAAGAAACTCAACATTGAAAAACACCAACAAATTCAACAACAACCTCAACATTGAAAAACAACAACAACCTCAACATTGAAAATCACCAACAAATTCAACAACAACCTCAACATTGAAAAACACCAACAAATTCAACAACAACCTCAGCATTGAAAAACAACAACAATCTCAACATTGAAAAACACCAACAAATTCAACTACAACCTCAACATTGAAAAACAACAACAACCTCAACATTGAAAAGCACCAACAAATTCAACAACAACTTCAACATTGAGAAACACCAACAAATTCAACAGCAACCTCAACATTGAAAAACACCAACAAATTCAACAACAGCCTCAACATTGAAAAACAACAACAACCTCAACATTGAAAAAAAACCAACAAATTCAACAACAACCTCAACTTTCAAAAACAACAACAACCTCATCATGGAAAAACACCAACAAATTCAACAACAACCTCAACATTGAAAAACAACAACATCCTCAAAATTGAAAAACACCAACAAATTCAACAACAACCCCAACATTTAAGAACAACAACAACCTCAACATTGAAAAACAACAACAACCTCAACATTGAAAAACACCAACAAATTCAACAACAACCTCAACATTGAAAAACAACAACAAACTCAACATTGAAAAACACCAACAAATTCAACAACAACTTCAACATTGAAAAACACCAACAAATTCAACAACAACCTCAACATTGAAATACAACAACAACCTCAACATTGAAAAACACCAACAAATTCAACAACAACCTCAACATTGAAAAACAACAACAACCTCAACATTGAAAAACACCAACAAATTCAACAAC